>JAQISU010000058.1:6015000-6627500 GCA_029339505.1 Unio delphinus
GCTATTATGACAAACGAATAAAAAATACAGTCATTGACCCTAACGATGACAAAATCATCAAAACCCCTCAAGATTATGTCCAGAGGTTTATAATTAAAGCAGATAATAAATTAGATAAGTAGTATTATTATACAAATGAGCCAAGATTTCAGACCCCATCCAGTGCTTGTTAATTACGAAGCCTCCAGTGATGGTGTTGTCAGGCACCGCAGACTAAAAAAACCGGTTGGATTTCTGAACAATATGGGATATTTGCTGTTTAGTGTTAGAAATAAAACATATCTCTGTCATAGAATTATTTTTGAATGTCATAACGGATTGATTAAAGATGGCTTTGTGATTGATCACATAAATGGCGTGAAGACTGATAATTGTCTTGAGAATCTCCAATCCATCTCGCAGCGCGATAACCTTTTAAAAAGCAACGCTGGTAGGCACTCAAAACGCCCTAGGGGGGTCAAATCGTTTGATTTAGAAACCAAAGAGGAGAAAATATTTCAATCAATAAATGAAGCCAGTAGATACTTTAACATTTGTAGGACTTCAATACGATTTGTTGCAGAAAATATAATTAAAACAGCTCTGTCAAAGAACAATGGCCATAAAAGAAAATTCGTATACACTTGAAACGATTCAAGGGAGATAAATCCTTTATGCATAAGTCCAACCACTCATAACACTATACTCACTAAGTTCCCTTGTATTAAGACCGTCAAATGTATTTGTCATCTGCTATTACCTGTAGAGAGGTATAACTGACATGTGCACGCCCACGTGACTGTAATGGAGTATCATGAGTTTCGGTAGAGCTGTATTTATCAATTCTAAAACTTTTTATTGTCGCTTTGGCTAAAACTGCATTATTTCAACAGTTGTATTTATTTTTAGACCATCTAAATTCAGCTATTAATACACTTTTAGTACAGACGTTCTTTATAATCCAGCGCGCTACTTATGTTTGCTCAGCCGGAACGAGCATTGAAACACTAGTGTTTCCCATTCATTGAAGTAGGTGGGCGTGGTTAAAATTCCTCTGTATACAGCTTTTTGTGATCTAATCGATAATGCATTTTGTTTAGAGAATTAGAACAGGGAGAATACACGTTGTTATCTAACTGTATTATTTTGTTTAGTGTTTTATTTAAATATTTTGTCTCATTTAAATGTTGTGAAACAGCATTAATAAGTAATTCAAGGAAATAAAATAACACACTCGTGAATCAACGCTGCTGTATTAGTCGCCTTATATATGTTATGACTCGTAATAAGCTTGGGGCTTTTGAAAGCCAATCCGACCAATCAAAACTAACCAACGCCATTAACACGTGCGTGTGGTTGTCTTTTGTCAATCATGCAACCGGGTTAATTTAGTTTGGTTGCTTTTGATTGGTTGGATTGGCCGTAGAAAATCTGCCCCATCGTTTCATGTTTGTGCTGTCTTGTGCCGTCCCCACATCATTACATCACAAATTCCATCATCGTTTCATTGTATATACCATCCTTAATTAAGTATATATGGAATTGTGCCATCCCACATCAATCGTTTCATTGAATAATACCATCCTTAATTAAGTATATGTTATGCCTAAAATTTGCCGCAACACTAGAGTGGAGATATATATGGCATTGTGCCGTCCCACATCATTACATCACAAATTCCATCATCGTTTCATTGTATATACCATCCTTATATGGAATTGTGCCATCCCCACATCATTACATAACAAATTCCATCATCGTTTCATTGTAAATATCCATCCCTAATTAACTTAATTAATTACATGTAGTGCCGTCCCCAAACTTTGGGCTTACTTGGATGTGAAGGCAACCAAGGAGTTCCAAAGATGTGTTGTCGTATATGTAACCTCTTGGTCTCTCTGACGTCATAGGGCGCCAGCGGGATTGCTAAATGGGGTTTTCATGTATGTGCTGTCCTTAATTAACTTAATAAAGTACATGTAGTGATGTCCCCCAAGTATATCTTCTGGGCGGTCTAAGATGGTGTTTGCCACGTTAGGCCTCCCGCCGGAGATGTATGTTTCGGGTTACTTCGGGCTTACTTGGATGCGAAGGCACCCAAGGAGTTCCAAAGATGCGTGTTGTGCTGTCCTTAATTAAATTAATAAAGTAACCTCTGGGTCTCTCTGACGTCATAGGGCGCCAGCGAGATTGCCAAATGAGTGTTACTTTTTTTTAATAATTAGAGGCAAAATGTAATATATTATATTTTTATAAAAATATGGATATCAAAGATGTAAATTCTATAATTGCTGAAATTTTAATTTTGAAGAATCGAGGGATAGTATTATCTAAAGATCTCGACTGTGACAGGATTGCCTCGGAATATGAAGACATTGAGTATCAGTCTAGTAAGGGTCGTTTTGTTTTACCTAAGATGTACAGGCTCGTAAAAGGAATTCAAAAGTCCATCAATGCTTGTTTATACGGTAACGACATTAATGTATTTATAACACTATTTAGCACCGTTGAAGCAATACGTCAAAAGCTCGGCCAAGAGTATCAAAAACGAGCTGAAATTAGTTCTAATGTTCGTGATCTTAGAAAAATATTAAACGAGGAAAAACCAGTATCCTAACCACGTGAGCGTTACTATAAAAAATAGGCTTTCAGTAAATTTTTCAGTAAAAAATTTATTTTTTTTAGCGTTTTTTGTACTCACATAGGATTTTCTCCTGAAAGGATATTCAACAGTTTGGGCTTGCTCATGCAGTTATGTGCGTACTGGATGATCTGGTTGTGGTAGCAAGTAATCACCGCGACGCCTCCATTTTCACGTAGTTGTTGTTGTTGCCGCGTCGTTAACAAAAATCGTTCATCGCCGTTCTCAGATATTACAATTCTGAAGCCCCCAGCGATGTTATTTCTGAAACACTCGCGGATAGTGTCGTACAGTTTAACCTTGTCGGAGATGGATACGTTAGCTTGATGGTACATTATTTAATAATTCAGCTTTTAATTGTTATAGTTTCACATTTGAAAACTCAGTTCACAAACAATATATGGTAGGTGAATCGCTTACAACTAGATTAGCCCGAGAGCGGCTAGCAGCAATTAAAAAGTTTATACCGGTTCGAGACAGACTTCGTGAGAAACTTCAACAACGACAACAAGCGCAGACTGACTTTTCTGTGTCAAGTGAACAACTGTTCGCCCCGGTAACTAAGGCGACCAGCGATGTGAAAACAGCAACTGAACGAGCAATATTTGGGGATATTCCTGAGGAAAGCAAGCGACGAGAAGTGCCTGTTCTTGGTGTGCTTGAAAAAATTGCAGCGGAAACTGAAAAGACATCAGCGTTGTTACAAAAAACCCCACCTGGTCCGAAAAAGACCAATGATAAAATAGTAGATGAATTACGCGCGCGATTTAACGAAGAAGGGTTAGCAACAATTGATAAGACTGGCCATGCAGAGTTTCCTGCACTTGTTGTTACGACCTATGAAAACAAAAAAAAATGTTAAAACCAGAATAGCACAAGTATGTAAGAGGTATACAACATTGGGCTAATATATTTTACAAAATTAAAACTAAAACAGGTAAAGTTGACAGCGACAATACGTCATATATTGAATGTCTCAAAATGGTGAGTACAGTGTATAATAAATATGAAGAACAAAAATCACAAAGAAAACCACAAAGACTGCAGCGGCAGCGACGACAACCTGCAAAAAAAATATCCTTTTCACCTGCTAAACAAGAAGAATCTCAACAACAACTACCACCCCAAGCTTCGCTTGGACTTTCGCCTGGACCATCTGATCGAGATGATGATGATCCTTTTAGTTATTTACAAAGTACGGATTTAGAAAAACTGGAGGAAGCACCTGATTATAGTAGTGGGGAGGGATTTTCTAAATCTCAGAAATTGCCAGTAATTTCAGGTAGTGGTCTAGTTAGTTGTCCTGGTAATATTCTCTCGGATATATAACGGTTAGAGGTTCTCATCGGAGGGAAACGAGCCGGAAATAACTCACCGGAAGTAATTAATGAAGCAGCTGATATCTGCAGACGATTATTTGTCGGCGGTATCATGGACATTGATGTATATCGAGAACTCATTGCTGAATTAGTTGAAAATCACAGAGACGCCCATGGTTATGATGAAAATCCTATGGATCTTAGCGATTGATCACTAATTGAAAAACTACTAGTTTTATAACAAGATGATCATACACTACAACCATGATAAGCGTCTACGTGTTGAACTCAAGATTGCCTGTTTATAGAGCATATTACGGAGATGGTTTCGGCAATACCATTTTACAAGAATGGCCCCAAAAGTGGCGCCGTTAGCTAAACAATTATCAATGAAAGCCATTGATATTATTCGTGATAAGGGAATCAGCGCTGTTGGAAATCTTGCCGGAAAGGCATTTTCTACCGCGAAAGATAAAATAGCATCATTGGTGCGACGACGAAAAAAGCAACCAGTTGTACTGCCATCTAAAACAGTGATGCCTGCAAGTGTAAGCAAAGCAATAAATAGCGCAGTGGAAGAAAAATTAGCGTCGTTGGCGAACAGTAACCAAGATGATATCGCAAACATGATAGCAGGAAGTGGTTTGAAACGAAAACAAAAACGACGATGATTACAAAGAATTTCACAATTGAAAATACTAGTATAATAATATAATGTTTAAACGAACAGCTGATCCCAGCGTTACATATGGAAGCCCCAGTACCTAAGGACAATTCTGTCCGCGATTATCAATTTTATTCCTATCATGCAATACAAGCAGATATTCGATCGCGAATTGAACTTCAAGTCCATGATACCAGCAAATACTTTCTACCCGCTGAAGCGTTTATCGAAGTAGAAGGAGAACTTGTGCGACTTACTGATACTCCTGCTGTACCCGCACCGTATCCAGATGGTGCCCAAGTCGGCTTAGTCAATAATGGTATCATGGCGCTATTTGAATCCGCGAGATATCTCATTGACGGAAAAGAGATTGAGTCTATAGAACGTGATGTTGATGTGGCTACAACAATAATTGGGTTAGCAAGATACTCTGACGATTATACAAGATCAGCAGGTCCGTCTATGATGTTTGCAAAAGATAATAAAAACACTGCTGGACCCACTCAATTTATTGTACGACGACCAAATAATAATGCTGGCGCTGCTGCTGTTGATGTCGAGAATATGATTATAAATACTGATCCCCAGTCCAATCTAGGAGCTGCAACACCAATAGCAATGTTGGCAGGACAGCGTAAATTGTTTTCATGTGCGATTCTGTTGCATCATATATTTGGATTCTGCAGAAATGTACGAAAAGTTATTTATGGAGCGAAGCATACAGTAGTACTCGTGCGAAAGGGTAGTGACAATGATGCAATCTGGAGAATTCAGCGGATCCTGCAGATCCAGATGCTGACGCTGGTAAAGTCATTTTAACTAAATTGGTCTTGTGGATGCCAGTAATGACCCCATCAATTACCACGGAAGAGCGGCTACTTTCATTTATTGACACAGGTGGCAAATCATTGCTAAGTTGGCTAACAACAACAACGGATGTTAAGCAATCAAATATCAATGGTACATTTACATGGAACTTGGCATCACAACAAGGCGTTTCAGCTCCACGTCATATATTTATCGCGTTGCAGGATATGACAAGAGTGGAATCACAATTGCGCAGTCATATGATATTTGATCAATTAGGAGTTACTGAGGTCTCGTTGAGAATAAATGGCCAGCAGGAACCATCCGAAGACATACAACTTAATTTCAGTCAAAACCATATTGCGCGCGTGTACCATCGTATGCTGTCATATATGGGCCGGGATCAAAATGTTGATACTGGTTTGCAAATATCGCAATATGATTTCAAGAACTTGTATCCGATCTACTACTTTTCGCTGGAACATCTTGATTTAACAAGGCAATCCGTCGTTGATATGCACTTCAGAGCTAATGTCCTTCGTGGCGCTATTGCTAATTATAGAGCGGTTGCTGTCATTCTCAGTGATAAATCAATGTTGTTAGAAGGTGTTGGTGGACGAATGAGAATCGTTGATGCACCAGTGGAAAATATGTAAATGAAACTTGAAGAGTTTCCAATTAGGTCAATTGAAAGTATAAATATGTTTTACAATAAAATGACATATAGTGTTGTTAGTGTCAAGCTGACTGATGGTCAGGTCAAGAAATTGCGATCAAAATCTGCTAAAGAATGTGGAACCACAATAACGTTAAAACCAGCGCAGATGTCCGGCGGTACACATAAAATATCACTGACGGATCGTCAAATAAAATATTTCAATGATGCGTTAAAGAATAAGAGAGTGGTTCAAATTGTATTTTCAAAAGCCGCAGTCGCCAACATGATAAAATCAGGTGGTATATTTCCATTGTTAGCTGCAATACCAGCATTGATTTCAGCGGCTGCCCCAGCGGTGGCGAAAGCGGCAGCGTTGGGGGCCGTTGGGACCGCGGCAGGGATGGCGTTGAAAAAGGCAACTGGGAAAGGATATAAAAAAAAGGGAAAGGGTCTAAGACTACCAGGAACCCCGTATTCATGGTACAGCGGGAGATCCGTTCACGGATCCGGTCTGAGAATACCAGGAACGGTTTATTAGTTGAAAGCCCAATTCTCCCTATGTCCAATTTTGATTTAATTGATGCTGCTAAAAAACTAGCGATAAAAAACTTCATAGGGGTTTTTATGAGAGATAAATTACCAAGAAAACCTAAACGCGTTGAAACCGGTATCATCAATCTTGATAACAGTAACGGATCGGAACTCACTTTTTTGCATACGCGATCGATCCGCGTGGGATTGTCTATTTTGATTCATATGAGCTAGCCCCACCAAACGAGTTTATGCGGTATATAAATTCTTCGATGAAACTCAAAGAGTTTCCGATTTTTTATTCCACGCTGCCAACACAACAATTAAATGATCCACCGATATGCGGCCGAGAAGTATTAAATGTCCTCGCGGAGATTTCATCGTCACAGAAACCACCTCATCTGGTTGTAAATAAATACACGAGTGGGAAATTACAAGGTAATTTTAGAGAATCAATAAATTGAAAATACTAGAGTCTTTACAATAATGATTGATATTTGGGGACGATCTCTGTCAATGTCGAAACCAACCACGAAAACATCTGCGGGTTCTATCGAGGATGTAAAAAAAATAATTGAAGATGAAATCGCTGAGACGTTAAATTTAGCAAGTGTTGACCCGAACGAAATAGTTGTATTTCAAGATCTCCAGGATAAATTGAAAACCAGTAATATATCCGCGAATGACATTTTGATACGGCAGCGCAACGCTGCTGAAAACTCTATTGCGCTGTATTCCAACGGTGGACAACTTAAACCAGGCGCACTTGTGTCTACGATCACCGACAGGATTACCGCCCACGACAGCATGATTGCCACCCACAGCCGTGATCTGGAGGATTATATACGAGGTTATAATAATTTTCGCAAAAATGTCGTACATAAATTCTTTGGAACCCCGCTTGTGGTTGGCATGACTCTCGCTGAAATTAAAAACTTTCTATCTTTATTCTTTTTTAAGAAGGGGGCGGGGAGGATGATGAATGAAGATGAAATCAAGGCAAATTATCTTGATATTTACAATGATATTTTTAAACTAATAGAAAATCTTGAAAAGGTACAAAAACCCACTAACGATGTCGTTGGTAAGTTTTTGGGAACCCCACTTGTGGCAGGTATGACTCTCGCTGAAATTAGCGAGTTTATTGGCAAGCATACTCACAATGCCTACGTCGCTAATAGTTTCTTTGGTGCCCCGGCTACATCTACGATGACTCTCAAAGATATTAATATGTTTATGGTGAAACAAACAACACTTAATACCATCGTTGATAATTTGTTAGGGAGAACACCTGTGTCTGAAACCACATCTCTGACAGGCCCAACCCTCGCTGAAGTTAAAAAAGCTATTGACGAACAAAAACGCACCAATGAAATTGTTAATAAGTTCTTTGAGGGTTCTGAAAGTTACAATATCACGACGACATATTCTCAACTCGACAGGAATTATAATACCGAAAAAGGTTTGGAATTTGGCCTCCTTTTGATTTCATTTTTTAAACGCCGCGATGGAACTATGATGAAATATACCGAAATCAAAAAAACCTATCTCGACGTTTACGACGATATTCTTAATCTAAAAGAAAAATCTGAAAAGGTAAAAATTCCGCATCCAGACATAGGCGTTAAAAATATCGTGTATACGGTCGATCATGGAACCATGGATTGGATAAGAGACGTTTATACTACATTGTCCATTATTCTCTGGGGTGTCGAAATGAGGGCCGATATCTTCAGGCCAACATGGGTCGATGGTATCTACAGGCTAACGTGGATCTCTATCGATCAATTTAATATGATCGCGGACGGTAAAACCTACTCTGGTGGCACCGTGACGTTAATTATGAAGGGTCGCGGACAAGACTTTAATGTCGTCGCGGTTGATAGCTCCACCATTAGATCAAAAATAACTTGGTGTTTAGAATTTTTAGATGATTTTTCCGGCTGAAGCTACTAGCAATTCCCCTTAACGATGGTGAATAATTGAAAACACTAGCGGGTTTAAAATAACAATGACATCGATGAAATCAATTGAACCGATAATAGTCCCAGAGGTATCACAATCGCATCGATATCGATATGATACCGCGAAAGAGTTTTCCGCGAACTTGAAATCACTTTCTGAGCGCTATCATGAAAAAATGAAAAAATACCGACGCAGCGTAGCAATCATCGACATCACCGTGTACTCGGTATCCGGTGTGATGGCCAGCGCCGGGGTTATTTTGTCGACGGTGACCATGATGGCTCCGATTGCAGTTCCAATCGCTATCTCCGCGGCAATAACAATTGCGGTAGTCGCCACCGCGATAACTAAAAAGTTATCGTGTTCTCAGAAAAAACTTGCCGATTATACAGCTCGGTACTGGGTGGTATTTGACGCATACTCAAAATTATCCGAGTTGATCTCGCTGTCAATAGATAATTCATTCATATCCGATGTTGAATTTTCCACGATGACCCAGTTGTATAACTCCGCGATGTTGAAATTGGAAATTGAAGACAGCGTTAACAATAATGTCACTCGAACTGCTTCAACGAATCGCGGAGAATACCACTCCGATACGAACAAGCATGATATCAATAACATCAACAAACCCTGAATTTAGTGTGAACTTCCCTTCTCCGATTCCAGTGCGTGAGATCGCGCTGGCAAAATTACGAGTATATCATAGCTGGCCTAATATCAGATCTGTTGCATTTGGCGGTCAGCAACCCAATAACGCACTGGTGTTCTCGTATAAGAATAAACCCGATGGTACTCCAGCGTGGGAAACTGTTTCATTACCAACTGGGTCGTACCAAATTGAGCAAATCGATGCTGAAATTCAGCGTAGAATAAAATCAATCACGGGAAAAGAATCAAAAATAGCTATTAAACTTCATGAACCGACGCTCTCGTCGTCGATCAAAATAAGCACAGAGGGATACATTGTAGATATCTATAACAGCTCGTTAAGAACAGTGTTAGGATGGCCTGAAAAACCACTGGAAAAATCCGCCACCGACTTAACCACGGACGTACAATCATATCATGAAATCAATCCCAGTTATCGAGATAATTTATCTGATATAAGAAAAGGAAAAATCGCCGATAGATTTATATTTACCAACAAAGACACATTGCAATGGGATTTTATCATTAAAAGAACAGCCGACTCATCTGTTACTATTTCATTTACGCTAACTGACGTCCGTGGTTATTTTAATGAAATTAAACAATTATATGAAACACAACTAGAACAACTACGGAAAACAAAATCGCAAAAACACGTTGAAATAATAAATCAACTTATATCTGACATGGAATATATCTATGAACTAATTATTCAAACAATAATTAATGACAATAGCGACAATAAACAACAATTCCTAACCAATTACAATATCACAGAAGACAATCTGCGTAATTTCAAGTTTCCCAGATACAACGCTGATGAACTAGCAAGAATTGTTAGAACCGATATCAAGGCGCTACAAAAACCAGATTCAACTGTCCTCCTCAGGTATAATAATGATCCAGATGGTGGCGGTAGGCATATTGCCCCGCATAATGTGAATATTTCAACGGTGATTGCGCTCAATTTAACATGTGATGCAATTGAAGGAAGCTATCAAATTAATCTAGAGCAATCAAATCAAGCTCAGCAGGGATATATTCTTTATTCGTTCGCATCAACAGCTCCTCCAGGATTCCTAATTATTGAAAACCCAATTAATCCTGTCTACATGCGATGCCATAATAATTCGTTAACGAGAATTAATTTCCGACTCACCGACCAGTCAAATAATTTAATTGATCTACAAGATGAGGTGTTAGCGATTAGTTTGTTTGTAAAGTCCTAAAGACTCGATCAAATATTTGGTTGAAATCATTTATTATTTTTGTTAACTTGTAGCAGAAGAGAGGGTGATGACCACATTGTTGCGACCAAAATTGATTGAAAAATCGTAAAGTCTCCGTTTGCTAAATGGAGACTTATTTTTTTTGGGTTAAAATATGAGATTTCGTAGGAAGGCTCTATTTTCTGTTTTGAGGATTCAATCAATTTTTTGTCGGAAAAGGGTGGTCTGTTCACCCTCTCTGCTGCTTTTCAATTCAACAAATTATAAAAATAACACCTTAGGGATTACAATAAATAATTTATAATTTAAAGTGAAGAACAATATAGAATGGCTGTATTAGCAATAAGTAAAAAAGTTGATAATAATTGTATAATTTGAACAGTATAGAAATAGAAGGGTAGTATTACAAGTAACAAAGTTGATAAAAATTGAATAATTTATAACACTAGTTTTGCAAAATAAGACTGCAGGTGACATGCTGAAGTCCTATGCAGAGTGACAAGGATTCCCAGACCAGATTGCCACATTGTGTTCTTAGCAAAGACACTACTCTTGTTGTCTTGAATAAAGAAACTTGGCAGAAAACCATAAAGTGCAAGAAGCTAAACCAAAATGAGAAATAGTATGTGTATCTAATTAAATATTGTCTTACTCAAAACAAAAGCTGTGTGGAAATTAAATAATAATGCAGTGTAACATCTCAGGGAAAGAACTAAACTCATCTTCGATGCACACCAATAAATATATCAGTATTTCTTGACATTTAGTTACATAAACAGAAAAAGGTTTTATTTAAGACAAACATTTATTCTCCATGTCGGTAAATTTATTTTGAGGGAGTTACTTCAGAAATCATAACCACATTTGTAATTAATATTTTGAAATATGTTTGATAAGTTTTGTTCCATACTGACAGATGTTAACACACACACACACACACACACACACACACTCTCTCTATCTCTCTCTCTATCTCTCTCTCTCTCTCTCTCTCTCTCTCTCTCACACACACACACACACACACACACACACACACACACACACAGAACTGAGTGCATGTAACATCAATAAAAGTTATCAAATTAGAATTTTAGGGGAATTTACAGTATAATGAATTAATCCAAAATAATCTAAAAGTTCTATCAC
Organism: Unio delphinus; assembly: GCA_029339505.1. Taxonomy (NCBI): domain Eukaryota; kingdom Metazoa; phylum Mollusca; class Bivalvia; order Unionida; family Unionidae; genus Unio; species Unio delphinus. The sequence goes on from JAQISU010000058.1 coordinate 6,026,591, forward strand.
AAGTCCAAAAGACGAGAGAATCTGAATGAATTCCAGGTCTTGAATGTTCTGACATACAAATATCCTTGAATGTATGGGAGTTCCAACAGTCTTGATGTATCTCAAAGACATTGTTCAGAATATCTTTGATGAATTCACAATAACTCCAAAATATTGTTTAGTATATATGAACATTTGTACTTCCAATAAATAATTTAAATAATTAATTCCTCTCAGATTAAATCTAATCACAACAATAAATAATTTTGCAGACTGAAAATAAAAATAACATAAATAAATTTACAAATATGAATTGTTCAATTCTCTCCTTGTATACATCTCCATGACTCTATTATGACTCAGTATTGCAAGTGACATATATTTCAATATATCTCCACTCATTGCAATAGTGAATCATGCCAATGGAAAACTACCCCAAATTGTAAAGAGGTTCATTATCAAAAACATTGAGCAACCTATTTATAACATCACCATCCCATAATAGAATCTATGATTATGGATAAAAATTAGACATTTAATATGTAAATAATAATGGTAAATGTCTTACTAATAACCAAATATATCAGTATTCCACCAACCTCTAAATCACTTGCATCAACAGACATTTGAAAGAACTGGTGTACCCTTAAGGATGGCGTTTGATTATTCAGAAGCCTCCAGGCATTTGTCAGACAAATGAAAATTTGTTGTTCTTAGTCAACAATTTGGTCAAAGGTTCAACAAGTATGGAATATTTTAGAAGTACTTTTGATAATATCCAGCCATACTAAAGATCATATCAGTTTATTTTTACTGACAGGCACTGGAAATTCAGGAATATCCTTAACCTCAACCTCTACAGGTTTATCTTTACTATGTCCCACAATGTCCATAAAATGTTGTTGTTGCTGTAGTGTTTAACGCCATTTTTCAGCACACAATAGGCTATACATGGCAGCCAGTACTAATGATGGAAGAAGAATGCTGGGAAAACCCCCAGAAAGAACCACCGACCCACAAGAAGCTACTGCCAAGCTTTCTCACATACCCACATTGGCTGAATCTGAGACTCAATCCCATGCAGATAGAGGTGAGATGGCAGTGATCTGTTACAGAGAGCGCTTTAGACCACTTGGCCACTTGGGGCCCCTCCATAAAATGTAACACAAGCATAGCATTGTGCTCTTAAATTAATTGTAAACTTTTATCATAAATTTCCAAAGATATCCAAATGATCTGTCCAAGTATCATCATAGATGACACCATTGATGTATGCATCACATTTATGTTTACCGGGTATTATCATTTTCATTAAAGGCATACAACCTAAGTTTTTCGACTTTTTTGTTCTTGCAAATGCATGATATTATGAAAAGTATAGTAGAAATAATGAGTAATTACAGGTAATTCAGTTTCAAAAAATGTACATCTGTAAGTTTAATCAATGAAATTATAACGATTTTCTGTACGGATTGCTAATTAATTATGCAGAAACGGAATTTACCGATATTCTCTGAAGTCGCAGTGTCAAGTGACGCGCGTCAACAAATAATGGAAGTTGAGGTAAGCCTGTGATTCTCTTTTGATGCAATTATTGCCTTATCCTTCGTCTTTCCTTCTCCTTAGTTCTTTATAGTCACCCACAATATATGTATTGCTTATAGATTTCTCATTATATATGATAAATTACAAGAAGTAGGCAAAAAAGTCAATATGATGGAAAATCCTGACAATAAGGGGTTCCTAAGGGGCCATTCTTGAAAGTGTTTACTTCTCGTGTTTGTGTGATTCTGTTACGTTGTAAGATAAACCAACTAAAAATATGATAATTTGTATCATTGTAATCAGAGCCGCTATTAAAAGGTCTCGCTAAAGTCGCTTCTTTGGCTCAGAATAAAGTTGATCTTTTTGGGCAGTTGCATTACCACATTACGTTCACGTATCCGATAGTCGATGTGATTTGCGCATTTGTTTGTATATTTACATGTTTGCTTCATTGCATAACACAAAAATTAATATTTTCCCACATAATATTTAATGGATTTATTTTATTTGGAATTTTTTTTACTGACAATTTTTTAAAAATTTCTGCAGGACTTCGACCTGGTTGTTTTAGATGAAGTCGTGCTCCTTGTTGCACAGAGGCATATTCAAGATGTCCTGGCAGCAGAAGAAGATAATGAATACAACCAGGGGAAAAGGCATACTGCTAATAGGCAGTTTATTTTATGGACTTAACGGATACCTAAGTACATAATGGCAACAGACATGTCATTCCAAGCTGTTGTGTATGGGGTATAATGGATAAATAATTTTGGCCAGTACCATGGGTTTACAAAAGGAAGACTTGGATGATCTATCCAAATATATGATGTGTGAATAATATAATTTATGTTGATTTTCTGTTGTATAAAACATTTCTTTTGTAGTATGCAATTTTTATTTTGCATGAACAAGTTTTGTTAAACATTTTTTTTAGCTACCTACCCACTAAAGAATGACTATATGTATGGCTATGTTTTGAAAGCAACTGTGAGGAGACTATTTATTAAAAACATAGGATGAATTGAAGTTGACTTGCATTGTCTTGGGATGCAAAGAATAGAAAAAACAAAAGTACACTGGTGAACATGATTTTAATGATGCATATACAGTAACACATTAAGTTAAATGATAAATAATGCATATTCATATTGAGTTGAGAAAGCAAAACTTGTTGCAGTGTTTCATGAATACAGATTGGTTTGCAAATATCAACAGAACTACAAACACTAGGATACTATTCTATCCAGACACTGCTCATTAATTACAATATCATGTGATACAAAATGGCTCTGGAAACAGAATAAGGTTTTTAAGACTAAAATACTAGTTCATCTAAAGCAACCTTGAATGCTTATATCACATATGTGGATCATCAGCCATCTTATTACAACTAAATCAAATATACTTGACACCATTTAAAAGCATCAAATTTTCATTTTTTTAAAATGTGTTCATTTACCATAGAAATAATTATACCCTTTATATGAATACCCAGATGAAATGTACACAACTGCATACACTGTAAAACTAACTATTATATATTATGAAATGTACAAAACTTATATAAGTACAAATGTGCACGTACAGGTATAACTTTAATTCAAGAGTACATGTACAGTCAGGCATAAAAAACTGAAGGATATCATCTAAGAATAATTATGGCATATATAAAGGTTTTCCATGTTATTTAGGTTGGGTGGGGTGCTCCCAATATTATTTAAATTATTACAAAAGACCCCTTTGGCATGTTTTTGTGAGGAATTGAAGTAGTGATAGACAGATGCAATGCTCAGAGCCCCCAGTCAGTGGTGCCAACAGTTAAATTAATGAATACACAAAATGTGAAAGTCAAATAAACAACAATTTAATCTCATTAAATAACAGTCATCTCTCAAATGAAATTCAAATTAAAACCCTATCACTCGTCTTTAACTCGACCAAGTTATGACCTATTTTATCATCTGACTTAGTGTAATAGATTTTCCTCTTGTCCTGTGTTCCTACTCGTCTGTATGATCTTTCTCTGGACTGGTAGTCCAATTCCATTCAGTCCATCACACTTCTGCCTCCATTCTTCCTTTTTCTTTGTCTCCCAGAGACTTTTATATGAGAAACTAGTGTACCATTACTATAAATGATTACAGACATCCTATTCCAAAATACTAGACAGTTCTATAGAAATTACATTGATGTTTTAGTATCCTGTGCTTGGTTTCTATGCTTTTGACTCAAGTGATTACCAATTACTCAATGCCAAACTTTAGTACATCACCTAAACAAACTACTGCAGACAAACAAATATTGAAATTAAGCCCACCCCCATGTATGTTTCCTATTGCATTTCTTTTAAAATTAGGGTAGCTAGGTACTCATTCACACACACACACACACACACACACACACACACACACACACACACACATATATATATATATATATATATATATATATATATATATATATATATATACTGAATAGTATATATAATGTACTAAGTACAATGCAAAACTGGCTCAGATATACATATCAAATTCAGGAATGCAGGGGTCATGTTACCAGGCGAAGAAACTTTGACCTCTTGATTTTTTAGACGTAAAATGACTGGTTGTACTTTATACCTTCCTCGATGTACCCATTAAGTTCTGGCAGTGTTGTAATCCAAGGCTACATGTATTTATGCACTGTTAATACCAATTAGCCTATGCAGACAAACAAACTCTTACACATTCACAGGGGTGTTTTAATTGCTAACTGACCTTTAACCCTGTTTGCAGCAATATATCACTGCTGAGTTCATGAAATTGGGCCTAGTGTACAGTGATGAAAATATACCAAATTCTGTTTCAAAATTGTAACAGTGTGTGTGATTTGGATTTTTAAGATACCTTTTTCAGTCATATTGCTACGATGTTTGCAGTGTGGCAGTTTATAGTGATATTTAGCACTGAGGCATCATGCCACAGACATGTAGCATGAGATCCCACCCAGTTACAATATCCTGACAGTAGGACGACCAGTCCATACACTAACCTCTTAATGCTGAGCACCAAATGAGGCACCTGTTAATACCATTTTTATGTCTTTGGTAGGACCTTGCCAGGGATCAAGGCCTCCACAACCTATTGCATCTGAGGTGGATGCTCCTACCACTAGGCCACTGGAACGGTCAACACCAGTATGTAAATAGTAATTTGTTGTTAACAAATATAATCAGTATCATTTTTAATTGATTTCTTTTTTTATAACAAAAAAACCCCAGAAGTTAACAGCATTTTTTTCTTTATAAAATTAGTTTGAAACTGTATGTGAACCGGTAATAGCAGACATCGCTGCACCTGTGATAAACCACTTCATTACATTGTATTCTTAAAAAATTAGGCAAATAAATTCAGGAAAATATATAATTTAATTAAAACAAAGTCTAATTATTTTGTGTTAGAAAATTTAGCCTAAATATTTAATAATGAAATAAGAAATATGGGACAATACTATGCTGTGGAATTCGAAACAATGTTGTTAAGCTCAATGCTGTTTTCTGATTTAATTCATTTTCATGAAAATACATACATACATACATACATACATACATACATACATACATACATACATACATACATACATACATACATACATACATGGATTGAAGTCATTTGCTCCAATGTACATTTTTTCTTCTTCAAAGTATCCTAGAAATCTTACTGACTGCAATTTTACACAAAACATGTAGAAATTAAAATTATTAAAAGGTACTTTATTATGCAATAATACCGACTTGCAATTATACGATTTTCATCTTCTTACTCCTATAAGATTAAATGAATTACAATGAATAGTTTCTGCTGTTCTTTTTTTTAATACATCATATGGCCAAAATACACTGCATTTACTTCAATCTAAACATACATATAAGACAAGTATAAATGCAATGGGTATGAAAAGTTTGAAAAGGTCCTACATCTTGTGGTTCAAATGCATGTTTTTCAAAAGCATTAAGAACATAATCAACAGTGGTCTGAAGATAAACTGAATCTTGGAAATCAACAGATGCTGGACTTTGGCTCATAGTAGACACTTCAAGAAAGTCAAAGTCTATATGGGTCCATGGTAGGGATCATTTGTTATCATACAATCACTAGTATAGTCTCTCCATAACAATTTGATATCAATAGGTGTTACCTGACTAAAAGGCCTAAATCATTTTAACTTAAAATGAGATTTCTGTTTTGTAACAATCTGTTCTGTAGGTGGTGGTGGTATTGGAGCAAGTACATCAGATATTCACCTATGATCATTTATGACCAAAACAACTGGCTGGTTCATTCCAACTCTATCATCTAACCTCATTTTCAATATCAGCTTTCTTTGGGTTTGCAGACCATCTCTCACTTTTTTGTTGAATGACCTTTGATATCTGACAAGAAAATGCAAACATTTCACTGACAATGTCATTTTATATTTTTTTTAATTCTCAAAAGTCCAAATAAAAACTGCATTCAATTACATGTAACAAATCATTTTGCAACAGATGAAAATGTAAATATAGCAAACCTGTATCTAACCCATATATCATAAAAATGTTTAGATTATTTACAGAATTTTCTAATTACATTAGACTAATTCTAACCAAAATTGGTTTATGAAATTTATTTTAAAAAATTTCTTCTGTAAAAGATTAAATTGTACCACAAACAGATGGTTTATCAACTTTCAGGTAAAGCATTAATATTTTAACGTAAATAAATTATTATGTTAACAAACAAGAAATTTCCAATCCCCAATTTATCCTACTTCTGAAAATGTTTATCTGTCTGTGTATAGCTCAGACCGATATGAATTAGACTGCAAGCAAAAAAGTAAAAATTCCGGAAACAAAATCTGATTCCAACAATGGGCATGTGCACAAAAATCGGGTAAAGCTTGACCCCTCCCTCCCTGTACACATGCATACTTTATTTTTTTACACACATCCCATCTGCGTACATGCAATTGCCCTCCCCATTCTGTAGAACAGCCAATATTTAATCCACACAGAAAAGATCAAGGATTAATAATATTATGTATTTAATATAACAGATAGTCCACCAATGTTGAATGTCTGGCTGCATCAAATAAATAAGCTGTGTAACTTTAAAAAGTTTGTTGATTGTCCACTAAAACTCAAACACCAACTGAACCCAGTCAAGCAGGTTACATATTAGACAAATTACTATCGAGGTATATGTGTAAATACATAATCAGCAGACCTCCCACCCCCATACACAAGCATATGCATTTGGGTAAACCCTTGCCCTCTCCAAGTGTACTAAACGAACAAACCATAACTATGGCCTTAGTGTGGTTTGTATTTATAACACAATGTATTCATATTCTTACAATGATAACCAGTATATCTTCATTTTTTCAATTACGCATCAATACTATATTTAAGATATATTGTAATTACACATTTTTAACTTGTATGTTCATACACTGCAAAGAAAGCTTTTGTGGGAGCAATTTTCTGGTTTATACACAAATACCATCCACAAATACCAATACAATACTATACATGTATATATATGGTTGCTTTTTAGTATACTTAACACGAATATTCTCCTTTTTTGTATGTATCACAATTATTTTTGTTAGTATACTTTCTCAAATGGGTTGATAAAACTTTTAGACTTTTCCATCATAACACTTTCCTTCTCCTTAAGTTTTTCAACTTTAGACAAGACTGAATCCCTTAAAATAAAATTTTGAAATGTGTAAATACTAAAGTTGAACTTGGAAATCTTTAGTTTTGTATCAAAAGAAAGCATTATTTATCATTTATCTTGGTTATTATAATGGGAATGATAATGCCTCAAGAAATAATAATAATAATAATAATAATAATAATAATAATAATAATAATGATTTATTTAAAGGGGTGACTCATTTAGTCAAAGACTATTCTCACTTGAGACTAACTAAAATACAAACAGCATGATGAGGAACATATCAATAACAAAAATGACATGTGCCAACAATTTACAACAAAAATATTATTCTAAATAAAACAAATCATATTTTAACAAAATGTACAATCTTTTCCAACTGCAAAATATTAAACTAGTATAGAATGATACATTTCCAGGTGCATCTACCAAAATATTTGTAAACTAGTAAATATACATAAAATTTAATAAAATGTAGTAATACTTACATAGATGCCATATCTGATTCTGATGTGGTTATATCAGAGACAGCAGGAATTTGTATCCTATGAATGGTTGGCCCAAATGTGGATGTTGTGGCCATGTCTTCTTTGACAATCCTCTGTTTCTGATGTTTTCCTTGCACTGGCATTAAATTCATAACTAATATAGCAAGGGAAAATAAATATTTCATTAGACACAAAAATTTATATATATTTTACAAATAATAGTGAATGAATGAATGTTAAATTAAAGTGAACCGGCCCCGGTGGGTCATTATTCACTGTTTTATCTTTCAAAAGAAAGTTATTTAATTTTTCCTGTGGGGTAAGGAATGATGCCACATCCCCACGGGCATTTATGCACACATAGTGTGCTATTTAATTTGGTCATGCACAAAATATACTTAACTGTATTGCATTACTTTTATTTACAGCCATCACTATTTACATTATAAATAATTTGTATTAAAAAAAAAAAACAGTAGTGTCTGCTTGCCCCTAAATAGTCTTATGGTTGCATGCGAAAATGAAGATGATCATTAATACCCCTTCGGTAGCCTCAATAAACAGCTGCTGTATGTCATCTACATGCTGATTTCAGCGATATTGTTGCAGGGCTGTGGCATTTTATTTCAAGCTAAATGGAATAATGCCAGTTTATATAAAATATGTTATTTTAAGAGGTTTGATAAAGAGTTAACAATACAAAAATAAAACAGCGGTATAAAAACTTGACTGTTCATTGCAAAATTGAGGCTCACCAGTATCCAGCAAGAATTTGGTGACCTCTGGATTATTTTCTAGGCTCAAAGTGGACTTCTTTTTATTCCATCGTTCATGCTGGTCACCAATACATATGCGTGTGCTGACATAATTTGCCCAAATAGCTTTTTTTCCCTCCTCCTTTCAGAATCTAAGTGTTGGCTTCGATCTAGTTGCGGACACGCCATTATTTTTGTAAACACGTGTTTGCGCATGGCTAAAATTCTTAATCTTCGGGAGAGGTCAACACAGAGGTTACATGAATATAGGCGTGGCAAATAGCGAATTTTTGTCTGCAGACAATAATTGAAAATCGCGTATTTTATCACAAAATTTACCGATACTAGCCTGATTTCGGCCTCAGTAACAGCCTGAATCGTAATTTTTCAACTAAATAAGTAATCACGAACTGAAAAAAGAACAAAATAATTTCATTCGTTTTCACTTAGGTTGTATGCCTTTAAATGTTGGAATGTTGACAAAAAATTTCATATGGCATCAATTTATATTGATGGAGTCCATCTGAAGGTGCAAGTGCCAAAATTACTTTTGCTCTTTCTGTGAGTGGAATTTGCCAAAATCCTTTCAAAATGTCAAACATTTGGCATTTCCAATTTTGTTAATTCAGTCATCTGTTATTCAGTCATGAATTCATTTTGGTGACAATGTTCACCTTTTTATATTCAGTATACATATGGACAGTATTATCTGGTTTATGTTAAAGAATCCTTTGCTAACTACAGTTCCCTTTACTTGGTTCGATAAAATATTTCTCCAGCAAATTTTTAATTTCCTTTTTAAATTCAAGATACTGTTTCACAGGTGTTTAATCTACAATTTCAATCTCATGGTATATTTTATTTGTTTGTATTGGAACATCTAGAAAAGAGTACTCATATTCACATGATAGCTGTTTTACTTCATTCTTTTCTAGTAGTGGTAGATGCAGAAGTTTCTGGTTCAGATTATTATTATTCTTAACAAAAATGTTTGGTTAAACAGAAGTTAATACAGTCTTATTGTACTCCATTGCATCAATTCTCACTTGTGACACAAGTACAACTAAACTGACTGCAAATGTAACATGGACTGAATGATTAGCATGGCTATCTATATCAACATACTCCTTTAACAAATTTATATAACAATGTTGTTTCTCTTTCCCCTTTCCACAGGTGTTAATGATATAATCTAAGTCACTTTCAGTTGTATAAGAACCATAATACTTAGCTTAATGAGAAGTTTTGAAGTATGGGCATAATAGCCAATACTATATCACCAGGCTGAAAACGCCTTTCTTTTCTATTTCTCTCATTTTCTTCAAAGTTTGGTGAAATCTTTTCCATTAACTTTCAGGGTGATATGCAAATTATTTAATTTGATTTAATTTAATTTAATTATTTAATTTGATTTAATTTAATTTAATGCCTAATTCATACATAACTTGCTGGAAAAATTCAAGACAGAGACTTTAATCCTTGATTAGACTGATTATATTTGGGAAGGCCAAAAATTGCCCCCTCCCCATTAACGTTTTTACTTGGCTTTTAGTTTTAATATTGCTCAAAGAGAATGGCCTACATAAATCTTGTGGATGCACACATTATGGGCAACAAGACTTGATAGCCTGACTTGGTCTGAGGTAATGGAACAACACAGCCTACCATTATTTGGCTAAATGGTTTGACAAATGCAGGAATATATGGTTATAAAAGTTGCAAAATGTAAAAATAATTTATTTCTAAATAAAATGAAATTACTGTGTTCTCCAAACAGTCATATGAGCAGTTTGTAATTTCAATAAATAATTTAAATAAATGATTCATCTCAAATTAAATCTAAACATAACACACTACTAATGGCTGAAAATAAAACAACAGTAATAAAAACAGAAATAATTGTTAACTTCTTTCCTTGTGTACATCTCAGTGACTTGTTATGAATTTAAGTTGCAATTCATCCCCACATGACATATTCCTCAATATATTCCCAAATGACAAATGTTACTTTACTCAATAAAACTGACAGAAAACTATTCCAAACAATTCACTGGTTTATTATCAAGGCTGTAAACAACCTATTTAAGAAGAGTACATGCACTTTAAACAAAACCTTAGTGGTTGGAAATGGAGAGGTTGTTATATACTTGCAAAGAAAACATACAGAATGTAAAATGGTCATTTTTGGGATCTAACCTAATGGAGACTATATCGATAAAACCATTGTGAATATTTAAGGAGTATGGTATGCATTTTCATACTTTACGTTAACTCTCTCTCTCTCTCTCTCTCTCTCATATATCAAACCATATTTGATTTTAATCACGAGAGGCTAAAAAAAAAATGCACTGGAATACATATGCATCCTTTTCTCTGTATCTCAATGCTCGCACACCCAGGAAAACGTATTTTAGTATTAATGCTGCAGTTTCCCTATTGTTGGTAATCTGAAATAGCATACAGTGATACTTTTAATATTTATGAAACCAAAAGTTGTTATAATTGAATTCCACACAGTATTGCAAGTTTTAACCTACCTGTAAGTCAATAAATGTTCAGGTCAAAATCATTATATGTAGCTAAAAGTACATAATATGTTTAAAATACTTCTTGTGAAATAAATTATGTACTTTTAGTTACCCTTAATTCTCTTGACTGGACTTGGTTACTGTGTTAAACATAGGATAAAATTTGCAATCCTGTGTGGTACGAAGTGGAAAACACAATCCGAGGTGTTGAACTGGCTTCGTCTTATACTCATCATGAACTTATATGAGGGACAAAGGATGGAAAATTTGCCAAATTTGCTGATTCGACTATATATATATATATATGGCAATAAAATGAGATACAATACAATGACTTTGCAAGGTTACCACAATTTTCAAACATTTTTTATATACTCTCTAATACTCAAAGTATTATGTTATGTTGTCTTTCTGTCTATCTGTTTGCAATTTCATCTCCACCACCTACACTTACCAAGTTTTATGGCTGGCTTGCACTTGGGTAAGGATAAATGTTATTGGAAGATGAAAAATAGTTTCCAGGCAATAAAATTAGTTCTGAAATAAATATATATTTTGTGGCTAGCTTGCTCTTGATCTAAGGAAGAAGCTTAATGATTTTGGAGTCCAATAATCAAAAGTGAAGGTTACTGTAACTGAAAGAAGAAATATGGTTTCTGGACATTAACATTGGTTTTCTTTATCACATATCTTGACCGATCTTTGTGACAAGCTGACACTATGGAAGGAAACAGCTTTTGATTTTAGCATCATAGGTCAATATAACCACAAACTGATCAATGCTTTCTGCACAAAAATTAAATTTTTTGATCATGTGTATTTATCAAAGCTTGCCCTTTGGGTAAGTAAGATGTCTATTGATTTGGGGGATTAAAAGGTCAATGGAAAACATATGACTGAAAGAAGAAAAATGGTTGATGCATAATAACTACATCTTTGAACCAAAATTTGTGGATTGCTTGCAGTTAAGATATGCAAACAACCATATGATTTTGGTGTCAAAGATCAAGGACTGTGTTGTTCAAGGAAAACGGGTTTAGCAGAATAACTTTCATTCAACAGGATATTCCTTGACCAAACAAACATCATGGATAGCTTGTACTTAGGGTTATACAGAAAGCTACAAATTATGGAGTCTAAATGTCATAGGTCAAGGTTATGCTTTGTCTAATAAAAGTTTTTTAACAAAATCTTTGCATTAACTTCAGTTAAAGACCACATGCCTCAGCAAAAGTTCATGGTTACTGAGGTCAGAAATTTCCAAAATCAACTTTGTCAAACTTATTTGTACATACAGGACCATTAAACATGGACAGATATACACTGTGCCATTCATCCTTAAAAATATATGGTAGATATACACTTACATCAACTACGATTCCACCAAAATTCTCAAAGTTTCTCTAGTGGTACATAAAACTAGAGATTCTTCATTGAATTCATATCAGAAATGTTTGTCTCGCAGGATGGAAGCTGACATACTCCTCAAGAAATATGTTCCACTATCAGTGGATACTGGCAGGGGTATACACTCAAGGTCTAGGTTCACCCTACAGGAGATGGTACAAGTCAGGTACCTGTATATGCAACTGACAGTACCACTGCATCTCTATGATTTGCTCTGTGTAAGTGATGTCACTCTTCAGTGATGGGTTTGATGTTCTGAAACTTGTTAATTTGTAGAGCTTTCATTCCACATATTTTGCCAGTTATGGAAAACATGCTGATGAATATAATATTTAAAGTCAATATATTGAATATTCCATTGGGGAATGGGTGACTGCGGGGTATTTTTATGTACCCTTCCATTGTCCTTAATGCCAGTGTGACTAGGCAGTCAACAAAAGAAAATATTTTTCCAAAATTTATGAGTAAGTTATAGTTTGAGATATTAATATGTTCTCAAATTTTAAGTTTTACAAGATTTTCAATGTGGGAAGGAAACCCAAAAGGAAACAAGAAAAAATGCTTTGGGAAGGCTTCTGTGCGTGGCTGTGTTTTCAGCAGTGAAAATTGGGGCTTCAACCAGAATTGGTTTGAGAGGGTGGCAAAGGTTGTTGCAATTGCAGTTCCAACCTTCATCCTTTCAAACTGTCCATTAATTAATAGAGATGTATAACCATAAATGGGGGTTCCTAGTAAATTTAATGTATTCAATGGGTGTTAAGGACTGTTTGAATTTGCAGAGATTAAACATTATTTTAGGAGGTTTAGATAACCATGATGTTGTTTTGGGCTAAAAGAATTTTGCAATATTTCCTTTGATTTTTGCTGCAGTAAGTGAGGATAAGATTGTGTTCTAAATAGTGGAACAAAATTTGGTTTTAGGGTTTAAAGATGATAGAGGATTTGTTTGCTAAATCATGAAATTTGATGTTGTCCAAAATAATGAATTCACAGTATTAAGTAAACATTGCTGCATTTATATGATTTGTAAAAATAATAAACTGTATGACATTTAAATAAAACATATTATATGAGAGTTATCTTTAATAAGGTCTTATAGTTAAATCTGAATTTTTCCAATAAATCAACAAAGAATGATATTAAAAGGCATATTTAAATCATAGTTGCTGAAGTTGAAAAGCACATATTTTTAAGGTGTATTTACACCAATGGTATCGTGCTAATCAATCTGTCCTATCAGTACCGTATCTACTTTCTAATATAATTATACCCATCAATCTGTCCTATCAACACTTTATCAACTTTATAATATAATTATACCCATCAATCTGTCCTATCAACACTTTATCTACTTTATAATATAATTACACCCATCAATCTGTCCTATCAATACTTTCCAATATTGTTACATCCATCAATTTGTCATATCAGCACTTTATCTACTTTTTAATATTGTTACACCCATCAATCTGTTATAAAAACACTTTATCTACTTTCCAATATTGTTACATCCATCAATTTGTCATATCAACACTTTATCTACTTTTATAATATTGTTACACCCATCAATCTGTTATATCAACACTTTATCTACTTTTATAATATTGTTACACCCTACAAAAAGACAATAAATCAACCATTCTTCATGCATGACTTGGCACACTATATTAAGTTTTGCATATTTTCAAATGTTTGTAGCATTTCAGTTATAGCCTGTGACTGACATACAGTAATTACAAATACCCTACATCTACCTACACAGGGATTAGAAAGACACTACTTTTACTTATACAAGGATTAGAAACATCATACTTCTACCTATACTGGGATTAGAAACACACTACTGTATATGTAAAAGTAGTGTGTCTCTAATCCCTGTATAGGTAACTATACAGGGATTAGAGACACACTATTTTTACCTATACAGGGATTAACACCTTACCTCTACCTATACAGGATTGGAAACACCCAACCTCTGCCTATACAGGGATTAGAAACACACAACTTTTACATATGCAGGGATTAGAAACACACTACCTTTACCTATTCAAGTATACATCTACCTATATGGGAAGTAGAAAAACCCTACCTCTACAGAGACTAGAAACACCCTACCTCTACCTGTTACATATTCCTTATTGTTATGCAAAAGACATTTCCAGTTTACTGTAAGGTTATATGGTGGATCTGAGGATAGAACCAGAAAAGCTTATTCACATTACATATTTTGATAACCACACTGCTCCCATATCTCATTAGCAGTATTAGAAATAATGGTTTCCTTTTATTGGCAACCATTCTATGGACATTTAAGCCAAACATTTTGATGGGATAGAAGGTGAATTTCGAATTTGGATAGCAATTTTGCACCATTGCTGTTTTGTAAACCACTTGATGAAAACTGCATGCATTATAACTGAATAACCAAACATTTTATTGGGATAGAAGGTCCGTTTCCAATACAACATGATGAAGTATGAATTGCTTTTCAATACAAAATGATGAAGTATGAATTGCTTTCCAATACAACATGATGAAGTATGAATTGCTTTCCAATACAACATGAAGAAGTATGAATTGCTTTCCAATACAACATGATGAAGTATGAATTGTTTTCCAATACAACATGAAGAAGTATGAATTGTTTTCCAATACAACATGAAGAAGTATGAATTGCTTTCCAATACAACATGATGAAGTATGAATTGCTTTTCAATACAAAATGATGAAGTATGAATTGCTTTCCAATACAACATGATGAAGTATGAATTGTTTTCCAATACAACATGAAGAAGTATGAATTGCTTTCCAATACAACATGATGAAGTATGAATTGTTTTCCAATACAACATGAAGAAGTATGAATTGTTTTCCAATACAACATGAAGAAGTATGAATTGCTTTCCAATACAACATGATGAAGTATGAATTGTTTTCCAATACAACATGAAGAAGTATGAATTGTTTTCCAATACAACATGAAGAAGTATGAATTGTTTTCCAATACAACATGAAGAAGTATGAATTGCTTTCCAATACAACATGAAGAAGTATGAATTGTTTTCCAATACAACATGAAGAAGTATGAATTGCTTTCCAATACAACATGATGAAGTATGAATTGTTTTCCAATACAACATGAAGAAGTATGAATTGTTTTCCAATACAACATGATGAAGTATGAATTGTTTTCCAATACAACATGAAGAAGTATGAATTGTTTTCCAATACAACATGATGAAGTATGAATTGTTTTCCAATACAACATGAAGAAGTATGAATTGTTTTCCAATACAACATGAAGAAGTATGAATTGCTTTCCAATACAACATGATGAAGTATGAATTGTTTTCCAATACAACATGAAGAAGTATGAATTGTTTTCCAATACAACATGATGAAGTATGAATTGTTTTCCAATACAACATGAAGAAGTATGAATTGTTTTCCAATACAACATGATGAAGTATGAATTGTTTTCCAATACAACATGAAGAAGTATGAATTGTTTTCCAATACAACATGATGAAGTATGAATTGCTTTCCAATACAACATGATGAAGTATGAATTGCTTTCCAATACAACATGAAGTAGAATGAATTGCTTTCCAATACAACATGAAGAAGTATGAATTGCTTTCCAATACAACATGATGAAGTATGAATTGTTTTCCAATACAACATGAAGAAGTATGAATTGCTTTCCAATACAACATGATGAAGTATGAATTGCTTTCCAATACAACATGAAGAAGTATGAATTGCTTTCCAATACAACATGATGAAGTATGAATTGCTTTCCAATACAACATGAAGTAGAATGAATTGCTTTCCAATACAACATGAAGAAGTATGAATTGCTTTCCAATACAACATGAAGAAGTATGAATTGCTTTCCAATACAACATGAAGAAGTATGAATTGCTTTCCAATACAACATGATGAAGTATGAATTGCTTTCCAATAAAACATGAAGTATGTAAATACGCATATAATAGAGGGCCACAAGGAGGATTAGTTCCATGCAACTAATTGTGTCACCCTCTTTAAATAAAGTCATTATTATTATTATTATTATTATTATTATTATTATTATTATTATTATTAATTTTTTTCCAATGCAACATGAAGAAGTAAGAATTGCTTTCCAATACATGAAGAAAGTATAAATTACTTTCCAATAGAACATGAAGAAAGTATCAATTACTTTCCAATAGAACATGAAGAAAGTATACATTGTTTTCCAATAGAACATGAAGAAAGTATAAATTGCTATCAACAGAACATGAAGAAAGTATACATTGCTTTCCAATAGAACATGAAGAAAGTATACATTGTTTTCCAATAGAACATGAAGAAAGTATACATTGCTTTCCAATAGAACAATGTTATGGCTATAGTGCTATCCGGTTTTGCATTTTGCATACAGTTAGATTTGAAAAGAAAAATAATTTGCCAAATTTTCCTAACTGGTTTCCTAATGGTTACTTAAAAAAGGGCCTTGTATATCTTAAGTACTGTAGTTTCCTATTCATTAGAAATCCTTTTAAAAATTACAGAATGAATATGGTATCAAAATTCTCCCCAAATATTTGACCTTAATATAGATGTGTATGTGGATAGAATTATTGTTATTTGGCAGATTTTGATAAAACATACAATGCTTAATATTTAACCAGACAAATTCAACTGAATGTTCATTTGATAAAAAATGTATATAAAGAATCACATGAAACAAGTTATAGCTACAATGTTGATTTATTTTTTTAAAAGCTGCAAGCTAAATAAAGCCTGAAAATACATTTTTATTTAACAAAACTGCCTAAACTTCACATTTCTGAATAAGAATATTTTAATATGACAGTGCTAATGAGATCACTTTGTGCTTCATTGTGATTATAATATTTTAATATGACAGTGCTAATGAGATCACTTTGTGCTTCATTGTGATTATAATATTTTAATATGACAGTGCTAATGAGATCACTTTGTGCTTCATTGATTATAATATTTAAATATTTTAACATCCCGTGTCTTATATATAAAAAAGACCAAAGTTCAGAAATAAAAAATGATTTTTACAAATAATAAAGTTGAGATAGAACATGCTTTTCAACCTCGCATAGTGACTTTACATAAACATGCTGTTTTTCACATTATCAACTTCTGGTAATATAGAGCAGTTTTGTGTGTATAAATGCCAAAAGATAATGTTGTAATACACCATGAATTTGTTTTTTTAGTTCTAGTGTACTTGAGCAGCATGGTGGGAGATAGCAGCAGCTTTGAAAAGCGTTACAATTATAAAGCATTTAAATTCAATAGCAATCATGTAATAAATCTATTTAAAATTTCTCATAACAATTTCATTCAGTTCTGGTGTTTTTTTAAAAAGTGCCAAAGTTAGTACCAGTTATGTAAAAATATATACCCGTAATTGATGGTTTTAGAATACAAGACTGAAATTCATTTCTACTTAGATGTTCATACTTTGCCACCGACAGCTATCTGCCGGTGAACTGTCTGCACTCATATTTATAGACTCCTATTCACATCACATGACCTTAGTTGTCCAATCAATGTTTGTCCTTTTCGAGGCTAGTCATGGTGATAACCAAGTCAACTGTTCTAACTGCATGGAAAAATCTCCCTGAACACAAAATTGAGACAGAATTTAGTTGTCCTTTCAAAGTTCATGGTGTGTGTTTTTACTTTTAATCTTATTGTAGATTCATTCCTATGATTACGTAGAACTGAATTAAATGGAAATGTGAATTTTCATGCAAATTGAGCAAGAATACAATGTACTGATGATGCAATGAGTCATAATATATTTAGAAATACTCCCTATCAAATGCATACTATTTTGCACATTAAGTTAAAATAACAAGTTCTACATAACCAAGAACTTACAATAATGGAGAGTAACATTAGTTCCAGCTTATTGTTCAACAAAAGTCTGACAAGAGAAATGTTATTCTTTGGCCGGGCACATTGATTCCATCACTATCCTCCATCTCCACTGTTTCAGTAACAAAACTTCACCGGACTGTGAATTTAAAATTCAAAAGTCACTCAGGTGTGAAACTTGGGTCATGGTAACCTAGTTATGATTACTCTTCTTGTTATGTATCTAAATGCAAATCTTGAGTATAAGTGAAATAGTGTTTAATGTACTGAAGATGTAAGAAACAGATACTACAATAACTCTAGCTTGAAATCTGGATTAGAGTAAC
This sequence comes from Unio delphinus, assembly GCA_029339505.1. Classification (NCBI taxonomy): domain Eukaryota; kingdom Metazoa; phylum Mollusca; class Bivalvia; order Unionida; family Unionidae; genus Unio; species Unio delphinus. The sequence continues at coordinate 6,045,228 of JAQISU010000058.1, forward strand.
CTAGTTTGTTATTGTTGAGTAATCTCCTTCAGATGCATCCAGATACAAACTGAGTGAAATAGACTGTAGGATACTCAAGGAGTAACAAATGGGTAGCTGAAAATACAAATGTCAATCAAGGATAAAATCTGAGCCATGGAGTAATTTTAGCGTTGCTGAGTTCTCTCCTCGAGTTGCAAACACAAAGCAATTTACATGAAATAAAGTTCAAAATATTGATGGTATATTTAATGAATAGCTGAAAATAAATAAAAGGCACTCAAACATAAAAAAATTATGTCACAGTGATCTGTATTCAGATCACTGAATTAATTGCAGTGAGATACATCCAGATGCCAATTTTAATATGTGATATAGCATCCAAGAAACAGAAGGAGAAACAAATGAACAAATGATAGCAACAGAATAAATAGACACAAATAAATGCACACAAATTCTATATCCATTTCAAACATTGATAGTAAGTGGATAATACAAAATGGATGGAATTGTTTCACAAATCACACACTGCGTGTTGGTTGAGAATCTCAAAAAGATATAATGCATTTAATGAAGACTGGAGCCGTGACAAATTGCTATGTAAACTTGTTTTCATTTCTTGGTAAAAATTAACTCAGAACAAATAAATATGAATATCAGCTTTATTTTACATGTGATTTGGAATGTATGCCATAAACAACTGATGACAGAATGATAGATTCATAATAAGAATTTTCTACAAAATTATCACAGACAAATGTGGAATGTCTCAATGAATTCCAGGTTGAAACTGGTCCATTGAAACCATGTATAGAAATATATCTCACTGATATATTTGAATTTTTTTTTCTCTCATCTTTCATTATTGAAGATGTTCCATTCTGGAATTATTGACTTTAAAACAAATAAGTCTTCAACCTCTTCCATTGCGAGTCTGTTCAATTTTCCTTCTAACCTGACTACAGTTCAAAGTTAACTCAGCATGGTCTCTCTTCAACTGCTCCAACTTCTGCCGTAGTTCATCACCTTCGTCCTTTTGCTCTTCAAAGTCACGTAAAAGTGGTTCATTCCCTAGCAAGCCACTACTCTGTCGCAGACGTTGGTTGTCAATTCTCAGAGCATCACGAGCTTGCTTGGTCCGGGACAGTACATCCCTTTTCTAAATGGAAAATAGAATTAGAGACTTCATTATTTTTTTTGTGGGATCATGGCTGATAAAACTAGAGTGAAAGACTCAATAAATAATGATTCCTTCTGTGGAAACAACGGGACCCTGTTACCAAATATAAACCAAAGAGTTAAAGACCCAGCATGCAATAATTCCTTCAGCAGAAAGAATATGACTATTGCCAATACAAACTTCAGAGTTAAAGACCCAACAAACAAATATTCCTTCTGTGCAAACAATGGTATCTTGCTGTCAATACAAACACAGAGTTAAAGACCCAACAAATAATAATTTCATCTGTGGTAACAGTATTACCTTGTTGCTAATACAATCCAGAAAGTATAATACTCAACAAACAATGATTCCTTCTGTGGAAACAATATGTCAATACAAACCTCAGAGTAAAAGACCCAACAAAAATGGATTCCTTTTGTGAAAAAAATAAGACCCTGTTGTCTATACACACATGAGAGTCAAAGACCCAACATATAATGATTCCTTCTGTGGAACCAATAGGACCCTGTCGCCAATTATAAACCTCAGAGTAAAAGACCCAACAAACAATGATTTCTTTTCTGGAAACAATAGGATCATGTTTCCTACACACACCAGCAACTTAAAAAGACCCAACAAACAATGAATCCTTCAATGAAAACAACTGCGTTTGTCAAAATAAATTACTTTGCCTCAGGAAACTTTGATTGCACTGATTAAATAAATAAATGTATTTTCAAGATGTTGACATACTTGGCATGACATGGCACAATCTAAATCAGATCACCACTGTCTTATGTGAAATTGAGATCTGACTTTTAATCAGGTTGAAGCAAGATGTGTAATGCTAAATTACAATTTTGTACTCCAAATCCACCTGTCAGCAAAGCCCAACAAAAGTAAATTTCAGAACTCTAACTTGACAGAGATTTACTTTGTGAAGCATGCCAGCATAGCAATGAACACTAATGACACTTGTATTACATTTAAACTCCTTTAAACCCTATTGAATTTATATTCAAATTATAACTATTGCATCAATGTGTGACAATATTAAATACAGGAAAATTTTGCACATGTGGAAATTGGAGTCCAGGCATGTGTAATTTCAGTCATCGCTTGTGAGTTTATTTACCCGTACATCACCAACCAGGGCCTGTGTCTAAAAAAAAAATTTTGAGCACTACCAAATGCAATTTTTATGCAATGCCCCAAGTACAATTTTTGTCAATGATTTTTTTAATTATAAAGTGATCACATAATTCTAGCAAGATGAAATGATATTAGGCATATGATATACATCAACGAATGGGTATCATGCTTATTGATGACATCTGTTAAAAAAACATTTAGTGACACTAGCAAACAGTAACATATTGCAAAATCTGACCTCATTTAATGCTTTAATTAAAACATGTAGTGACACTAGCAATCAGTAACATTTTGCAAAATCTGACCTCATTTAATGCTTTAATAAAAACATTCAGTGGCACTAGCAAACAGTAACATTTTGCAAAATCTGACCTCATTTAATGCTTTAATAAAAACATTCAGTGGCACTAGCAAACAGTAACATTTTGCAAAATCTGACCTCATTTAATGCTTTAATAAAAACATTCAGTGACACTAGCAAACAGTAACATTTTGCAAAATCTGACCTCATTTAATGCTTTAATAAAAACATTCAGTGACACTAGCAAACAGTAACATTTTGCAAAATCTGACCTCATTTAATGCTTTAATAAAAACATTCAGTGGCACTAGCAAACAGTAACATTTTGCAAAATCTGACCTCATTTAATGCTTTAATAAAAACATTCAGTGACACTAGCAAACAGTAACATTTTGCAAAATCTGACCTCATTTAATGCTTTAATAAAAACATTCAGTGACACTAGCAAACAGTAACATTTTGCAAAATCTGACCTCATTTAATGCTTTAATAAAAACATTCAGTGACACTAGCAAACAGTAACATTTTGCAAAATCTGACCTCATTTAATGCTTTAATAAAAACATTCAGTGACACTAGCAAACAGCAACATTTTGCAAAATCTGACCTCATTTAATGCTTTAATAAAAACATTCAGTGACACTAGCAAACAGTAACATTTTGCAAAATCTGACCTCATTTAATGCTTTAATAAAAACATTCAGTGACACTAGCAAACAGTAACATTCTGCAAAATCTGACCTCATTTAATGCTTTAATAAAAACATTCAGTGACACTAGCAAACAGTAACATTTTGGGAAATCTGACCTCATTTAATGCTTTAATAAAAACATTCAGTGACACTAGCAAACAGTAACATTTTGGAAAATCTGACCTCATTTAATGCTTTAATAAAAATAAGTTCCTTGAATGAACTCACACCTCTTTTACAGGACTCCATGATAAGACTGCTTTTCTTTTTTCTTTTTTCAAAACTGCTAAGTGTTAAAACTATCTATCATATTCTTGAACAATAGGACTTTTGACCAAGCTTCTGTGACCCCATTTTAATTTAGTATCAACTAGACATTATTAGAAGTTGTTTGGTAAAATCCTATATCAATCATTCAGGTGGAGTAACCATATGATATTTAAGAACATTGCAGCCATACTGAATTTACATTTGGCCTCATTTTCATTTGGGACCAACTAGATTTTGTAAGAAGTCTTTTGGTGACTAACAAATTTTGATGTGGACATCCATTTAGGAGGAGTAGCAAGATTTTCAGGATGGACATTTTGGTAACCATATAGGATGTCCAAAGAGCAACGTTTTCATCTGAGACCAACTAGACCTTTAATTTTATATTTGCAGTAAATGTGTATGAACAGTTTTGTCACATTCCTGCAAGTAGTTTTGAAGGAGTAGCAACAACCAACTTGTGCTGATGGATGGATGATGGACAACTGGGCATCTCATAAATTCTTCTGGTCTATGACCAGTACAGCTAATAATAAGCACATGTATGTTGGGGTTTGTACTACGACAAGGAAACCCAGTCAAGGGGTTACATTATTTGTCTCACCACTCAGCAAAGCCTTATGGGGAGACAAATAATGTAATCCAACAATTGTTATCTTTTGTCTTGGTACAAACACAGACATAGATTATTTTTCTCATCCATTTTTTTACTAATTAAATTAAATATCCCTACAATTTTGCAATACAATTAGCAGATTCAACACATATAATTTAATGAGCTACTACTATCACCTCAGCAGCAGAGGGGGGCGAACAGACCAAAACTATTTCAGACAAACCGAAACTATTTCAAACAAAATCCCAAAGGATTTCAACAAAAACTATTTCAGATAAGCCGAAACCAATTCAGGCAGTCAAAAAAAAAAGAGAAATGGTTTTGGTTTCTCACGCTATAGACCTGGCGCCGATGGTGCTGTGGAGATGAATTGTTTCAACCGAATATTTGATCAAGTCCAATACAATATCTTGATCTAGGGTCATGTAAATTTATCGCCACAAATCCATGTGGGATTGACTGTGCGTGACTAAAGAAATTTCTAAAGAGATTATAATCCATATCATCGCCGCACCAAGTTTGCCAAATATTTCATAGCGTATGTGTGTCAACTCCATTAAATACAGCAAGAATATTGCAGTTATCTCTGATCACTTTTGGTATTTGTGTGCATCATTGAGTGACATATATTACATCAGTATTTTTATGTCTACCTCTGGAAAATATCCTAGCAGGATTCTTTTGATTGTCTAACATGACATCATCATATATGACTAAATTGTTAATACTTCCATCAATAACATCAATGCTTGGTGCTTGCTCGATATCAGTTATAAACTCAATAATATCTTCATCAATTTCCGATTTTGCTTTCTCGTTAAAATCCTTTAACACCTCGTAACATCGCTGATCGTCTACACTTGGGCCTACTAATTACAACTTGTCCCATTTCATCCATCTGGTAAATAAATTAAGTAACAATTGTGTCTTGCCACTTCCAGATGGTCCAATGGCAATCATATGAATAGAATTTGGTAGCGCTGCATGATGTTTAACAGGCTCTCGTGTTTTTGTCGCCGAAAAATCAATTACATTCAAGTTATTATAAATAAATTATGGATCTATATTGTGTGAAATATAAGAAACGTACTAGCACAAATGACTTGACAACAATTACAACTAAAAATAACCAATCAGCACTTGCTGGTAAGTGTGTACAATGTGGTACCAAAAAATTTTGATTTGTTTCGAAGGATTTTAAAAAAAAAAAAACGAGGAGGTGATATTGCAGCCAAGTTAGTAAAATTACCAGGAACACCATGGGCGAAATATGCGGGAGAAAAACACCTTCCAGGGCATAGTTACTGTGGACCCGGGACCAGACTCAATATCCGACTCAATGATCAAAATCAACCCTGACCCAGTGAATATCCAATAAACGCTATTGATAAGGCGTGTCATGCTCATGATGTTATAAAAGCAGTAATCTGCAACAGCCACATATCGCAGATGTGAAATTAATTCATGTGTTGAATTCTATTATTTTCAAAGAAAAATTAGCTTCATGGTTGATAAATTCGGCGATGAAAAGTAAATTAATGCTGGGTGCTGGTAATTAATAACATCATGGAATCTATTTAATATTCTCCAAGAGGATACTGGAGGGGTAAATCAGCAATCAATAAACTCGCTAGCGCTGCAAAGTTGAAAAAATACTACAGCAGCGGATTGGTTATCAAAACAGGCGATATGGCAAATTTATCTACCACCGCCTCAACAAATTAACTTCTCACATTTTGATGTCAGCATCCCTAATGAGGTTCATAAGGCTGATATATTATTTCTGCCGCATGATGGTGTTTACAAATACGCGCTAACTGTAGTTGATGTTGCGAGTAGATACAAACAAGCAGAGTCATTAAAGACAAAGTCATCAACTGAAATAGCTTCTGCATATGAAAGGATTTATTGGCGAGGTCCTCTGCACTGGCCAAATCTATTACAAGTAAATCCTGGAAACTAGTTTCAGGGTGCAGTGTTATCAACAATGAAGCAGCATAATGTCACCATCAGACGAGGACATACTGCATTACATCGCGATCATGCAATTGTTGAATAATTTAATCGGATGCTTGCTGAGCGGTTATTTGGTTATCAATACGCAAAGGAATTTATTCAGGATAAACAATCTCATGAATGGGTCAAGAGATTACCAGGTGTAATTACCGCGTTAAATAATGAAATTACTTGAAAAATTAAGATGAAACCTAACAACGCGATTAAAAAGAAGTATATACCCATAAAACCGCAAAATGATTTTTCAAAACAACCAATACTCGGCAATGTCACTTAAATGTTTATATGAACCAGGAGAGCTTGAAGGTGGTAAAAAAAAGAGCTACTGATCCTATTTGGAGTGTCACCACGCATAAAATATCTAGTATAACGAGATCTACGGGTAGACCAGCAATCTATAGATTGGATTCAACTTGTCCTCAGCGGAGATTTACTCGTGAACAATTACAAGTGATACCCGAGGATACTCAATTACCACCGCATTGTCTTAACTAGCACCTCTGTGTCTGTTGCACTCAAGACAAGTTAACATCACATTATCTCTGGTATGACCAACGCTGCTATCTTTTCTGTCTAGGGTACATTGGCGAGGGTCTTTATCCGACCAACAACAACACATTATACAATTACAACTCGCACAGTGATTACTCTGTTGTTGTTTCAGTGTAATTATAAATTCAGCATCAATGTCAAATTTTCTGTTATTTTTTTTTCTCCTGTTGTTTATAACCAGTGAGTTTATTTCTGATTATGTCATCGCTGACAATATCACTGATTGTGGTGTCATTATCATCTAAAACAACTCTTCGAAGTTGATTTATTCTTCGTACTCTGGACACTACTAAGTAAACGAGATCTGACCACTCAATGTGGTCATCTACGATCCAAACAATCATATCGGATATAGTCAATCCCTGCAAAGAATGTATCGTCGCTGCGTATCCTAGCTTCCATGGGGATTTTTCAGCACGCAATGCATCTTCGACAACACTGATATCAACCAACACATTATCATTTAACACGAGAATCTGCTTTTCTGTCTGTCCAGGAATATCAACTTCGATATTTTGTCTTTGTGTATCCAAAGGCCTATAACACAATGGCACTGGAAGTGTTGAAATTTTTCTTTATGCGTGTTAAATAACTTCATCTGAAGTGTATCTCTGACTATCTTTCTACTTGCCACTATCAAATCGTTTGGTCTCCATGCTTCCCAAAAATCATTTAATGGGGTTTCTCAAATTATTTCACGTGCTATTTCACATTGGATTCTATCCGGTTGTAATCTGATTTGTTTCTTGAACTCACGTAATTCATTATCAAGTGATCTATAATCAGTACTAATTTCTTCATAATAGTCTACAAAATTCTTCAACCAATTATGTGGGGATAAACCAAGAAATGGCGGTGGTTGACTATGATCGCCACATATTATCACTTTTGTATTCGCTAGCAATAACCAATCGAGAAACTGTGCATATCTCATCCCAAATAATCATTTCAGGAATATATTTCTTGCCCATTCGATCAGGAGTCCATTCATCACCTTTCCATCGAAAGAAACTGTGATAAGTGCAAGCATTAATTCCTCACTGTTTCATCTCTCTTGCAAGTCTATGTGTTGGTGTTAGCACAGTCATGTTTGATTTCCCTCGAAATAATTTGATCACATGAGTCGTCTTCCCTGACCCACCACAGCCATTTAAATAACAGGTTTTACATCTACATATTGGATCGGATATTGAAGGTGCATTAGATAGTTCTGATATCTGATTATTTATCAAGTAATTGTTTTCAATCGTAACATCTGCTGATTTGGAATAATCACATGGTATTTCCTTTTTAATTCTCTATGACCCCCAACTCTCATCGGAATTCGTGAATTTAGCCACTGCTTCTTTATGTTTTATATCTATATAAAATGAATCAGTGGCTACCCTGACTGCAAATTCAGGAAATCTATTTATCATCGAAAGTAAATGGATAGAAGCATAAGCCAGCATAGAAGCCCTTAAATACATGTATTGAAGATTATATCCGTCGCTGTAAGTAACAACTGTACTGAATTTTGTTCCATCGGACAAGAAAGCGCCTTTATGATTGACAAATATACCCCTAGATGTTGCATCTGCGATTATAAAATCATATTCATCATCATCTATAATTAATTGCAAAGAATATCGCTTGTAGTCGAATTTTTTCCCACCTTGGGTGAATTTACCAATTATTCTTCTACCGAGATCTTTTGCGTGTTTATTTCTAACTTCAAAGATCTATTTGGACCACCTAACGATATATTCTTCGTTGAGATCAGAAAATTGTTTTTTGTTTTCGTTTATTATACTATCTAGACTATCGGGTTGTGGTAACCAGACCTCAGTTTGTTTCCGATATGATATAATTGCTTCACTGAGAATCAGCGATATTAGTATTTTAGAATCAATAATATACTGTAATAACACTATTGGCATCCAGTGTTTTTCAGAGATGTTTCTACCAAACCAAACATAACAGCACGGATGAAGTCCTTTAGCCAATTCAAATGATACCACACGAGCGAATCCGGTTAGATCAAAGTCAGTCAGTAGTCCATTTAATCGCAACACGGGTCATTTCGTGCGTGGGATGTCTAAATCCTTTAAAGTACTTACAGCATTCTCCGTACCCGAGAAAACTCCCTGGATAACACGCAATCATATCAACCGAAAAAATAGTTTTGGGGTCATACTTTGTATTCCGTATGCAACACAACTGGCTTTGATATCGGAGAGAAATTCGGCTTGTTGGTTTCCATAGATTTCTCTTTCTCGTGAAATGAGCTGCAACTGACGGGATTGTAAAACAATTTGTTAGTAATTGTTCATCATGTTCCATTAAAAAACCACGAGCTAGTTTTCTCATCTCGTCATGGAGGGCTTCAGTATGGTATATTTCGCCATTGGGTCTTACAAATTGATCAAATTTACCTTCTTCGTCTTCAAAACTGTGAAGTAACCACACTGACACAGGATCGTTTTTACTTAACTCGTAAATAAAATAAAATATTTTCTCCTCAGAAAATCCTTCTCCCGAGAACTCCACGGGTAGATATTTTATGGTTCTATCCCGCAGAAATATTGTTACTGCTGATGTCCACGCGTGTGCATTATGGTCAATAATTTTGATTGGAGATCCTCTAAATTTATATTTCAGTTCATATAATATCTCACCTGTTACTGTATCTACGGTTGTTGGGAATTTTAGTATCCGCTCTAATTCAGCTACATTTTGAATTGTTGCCCCATTCTCCTTCACTGTTATTCCCCATTCGTTTATTTTTTTTGCGTCTTAGATCCGTTAATTTGTTTCCACGCAACACATTTGTAAAATGCTCTATTATTCGTTCTGCTACACAATTTATCCTTGACAATTTCATGGGTTTTAGTTTCTCAATACTCTGTTTATCATTTAACTGATAGATTCCATAAACAACCGCGGTTATAGGATAAGCTCTCTCGTAATACGGTTTGTCAATCCCAGTCAGCATTCCTGGTTTGGAATCCTGACTCACAGTGACAGTTCTATTTTAATCAATCAAGATGGGTTCAAATTTGCGAGATTATTACTGCTGCTCTTTCGTCGTTCATGGTAGCATCAACGCCACCATCAATTCGAAATGTTGACCAATAGTGAGATGCTCCATCGCGCTTTAATTCATTAAATGCATCATGGATTTTACCTATCATGCTTCTATCACTTATTAGACCCTTTGGTACATCTACAGAGACTCTATCGAGATTGAATTTGGCATTTTTCCAAGGCGTAATTTTCGATAATCTCTTGAACTCCTCCATATTATAATTAAAACAAGTATTTAAATAAAGAATTTATTATATAATGAATCATTGCAAATGGCTTATGATAGGATCAGTAACCGCTGTTACGGCTATTGGATTTAATTTATTTATTTTTTATTGTTAAATCCAAATTTGTCATTTAGGGTTTAATATTCATTAATTGGGAGATTCTTTCTAGAAAATTCAGGCTGACCTAGATTCTAGTTGTAAACAGGCTGACCTTGGCTTGTTTACTTCATTATCTGACCTTGCTTCAGATTGATAAACAGGTCTTTAAAACAATTGGTTAATTTCAAGGACAACTTTTTATTTTTAGTTAGGAAATATCTAGCGTACGTGATTAAGTGAAGGCAGATTCTTTCTGTGACCTTCCATGAACTTCTATTTCTAGAAAATCACGCGGTCACTTGTTTACTTAAGAAAACAAGTATAAGAACTGTTTTTTGGGATAGAACAATTCAGTAGAATTTTGGGCTTTAAAGATAGCAGTTGTGTATTTTCTGTTTGAGTTTAATTTTAATTATCTTGTTCTGGACTTTGTGTCAATTCATTGAAGAAAGAGGATTTATTATCTATTTGGCGGAGAAAACATGTGCTCATAATTCATTTGGATGATAATTAAACAAGAACTGCATCACGTGACATTGTCAGCCATTTTGGATTACATCGTCAAGATTCGAACCTGGAACTATTAGAACATTTATTTATTAGGACTCTTGCAATTCCATTAGTGGATTATTTTTGTGAATTCTATATTGGATTAATGTTGGATTTGATTCTCTAAAACCGTAAGTTTATTTACTTTATGAAAATAATTGAACTTAATAAATTCATTGTGCAAGTTATACAAGCTTGTTAGTTTTCACTCTTTCTGTGTTGCTGCTTATTCGAGCCTAAACATCTAACACCGCTCATAACAAATCATGCAGAAATGAATTCTGCGGATATCATTTACAAAGCGTACTGTGTGGACGTTTTGGGCCCTTACCTTGCATACGATGTGGGGTAGGTATGAGAGGAAAATATTAGTTGTGTCTGAATTGTGATGGTAAGCGATACAGAGAGCTAAAGTGCTATTATGTAAAGAGAATCAAGAACTCCGTCAATGACCCTGACTCTGTTAGCGTCCTTGACAAAATCATAAGAACACCTCAAGACTACATTGATAGATTCTCAAGTAATAATTAAGCCAAATAATTAATTAGACAAATAGTATACTGTATACAAATGAGCCAATAATTTCAACCACATCCCGTGATTAACAATTATGAAGCATCTCGTGATGGTATTATTAGAAACTGTAGACTGAAGAAACCATTAGGGTCTGACAATGGTATGGGATAACTTATGTTTGGTGCTGGGAAGAAGAAATATTATTGTCATAGATTCGTCTATGAGGTATTTAATGGATTGATCGAGGATGGTCTTGTTATTGATCATATTGATGGATGTCCTCAAAATAACAAATAGGATAATTTATGAGCTATCACACAAAGTGAGAATACTGCATCTGGGAAAACTGGTACATGTAAATCAATTGGGAAAAAGCCTATAAAATCATTTAATACAGCAACTAACCAAGAAAGAATATTTAAATAAATGACTGAAGCCGGTAGGTATTTCGATATTTGTATACCCTTAGTACGATATGTTGCAGAGAATATCACTAGATTGGCTTTTTCTAAAAAAATTCAAAAACAGAATTAAATTGACTTACATCTGAATTATTATATAAAACACCAAAAGGGAATAACTCGTGTGGGCTTGTGTGTGTAGTTGCTAAAACAGATAACTCCTTTGTTATTGTCACGAATCTCAATGGGATTTTTCGATGACTCATTGTCTGACTAAATGGCCTTTTTTGTGTTGGTTTGACTAGAAAATTTATAATTTTGTCTATGATTTTTAATTACAGTAAAAAAAATCTACGATTTTAATCTATGGTTGATATACGATTTTCATCTACAGTATACATTATTCGTTAAATTCTTTACGATATACACAGCAATTTAGCTATATATTATATTCAAAATTATAGACTTGTAGATCTCTAATATTAGCATATTCCGTATGCGGTTGGATCTTATTCCGAGGCCCAGCGTTTGAATCTTGTGGCAGGCATTATTGTCGACTGTACCATTCTTGATGGTTTTTCTATATATAATTAGGGCTTTAAGCCATTCGAAATTCAACCTTGAAAACACGTCACACACCATCACACAGTGTGAATGTGTTTTTGCATTCAACCCAGGGTGATTTTGTTGGGGGCATGGTGGTTTCAGTTTGAATGTAGAACAGCCCTTTATGTGTATTGTCCTGTATTGTCCTATTTGTATATAATATTTCATTATCAAACCACGCCTTATTGGATTTCGCTAAACTGTTGTCGTGACAGGATAGGTAATCTGATAGGCTGTTGTCATTCATTGGATTTCGCTAAACTGTTGTACAGGTTAGGTAATCTGATATATCATCATGTATGTGTATGTCTTTAATTAAGTATGTGTGCATTACATATCTTATCTAAAACAGAGGTAAAGGCTGTGTATATCTATGTGCCTTACATACCTTCTCTAAAACAGAGGTAAAGGCTGTGTATGTCCTTAATTAAGTATGTGTGCCTACATACCCTCTCTAAAACAGAGGTAAAGGCTATTGTATTGTCAATTGCTATGCCGTCACTTCATATATCTTTCGATCAGCTGATTCTAGTGATTGCATGTTGTTGTGGTCGAGCGTAGCCATTTTGAGATGTCCCCTCGTACATCGATATGCTTGCTACCCATTCGCGTATTTTGTACAACAATACAAGATTTTAATATTAAATTACCTGCACAAACATTCGAAGATGAGAAGAATATATTCCGATAGATTTGTCATGACTGATTATATCGTCTTACATTATGTTAAATTAGGAGAATTCAAACACAGAGTTGTGTGTACTTCTGTCATGACGTCATGTCCTGCCCGCATGGTCGATTTGGATTGGCCAATCGATTACAATACCCACCAATCCATTCCTTGTTTACCAGAATGTTTACACGTGCCAAACTTGTATATAAGGAGCATCGCTGCTCCAAATCGGTACCAGATAGGGTTAGGGCAGATAGGAGTAGAAAGAAAAAGGCAGAACAAGTAGAAAAAGGACTGGTGAAAGAGAAAAGATTTATTGTATGAAATTTAAAAAAGTAATTTGGAACTTAGATTTTAAAGGAAGTAATGAAAACACTGTAGTGAGATTTCGGGGTGGGTGAGAATCCACGGATTTTTCACTTACAATTTAAATCATATACTAAGTTTATAATGGTAAATGAAGCCCTAATAACTAACTTAGCACGCAAGAGATTGGCTGCAATTAAGAGATTTATTCCGGTTCGTGATTCCATTCGAAATAAGCTCCAAATGAAACATGAATTTCAGACTGATTTCACAACGGGTACTGAACAATTATTCAAACCCATTACTACAGCCATATCGACCACTGTATCAGTACTTGAAAAAATAGCAAAGGAAACTGAAAAACATCAGCACTGTTACAAAAACCTCCTCCTGGTCCAAAAAAAACCAAAAGAAAAAATAGTAGATGAATTACATGTGAGATTTAATGAGGAGGGGTTAGCAGTAATTGAGAAGATTGATCCAACAGAAATTCCTGCGTTTGTTGTTACAACTTATTAAAACAGAAAAAAAATGTTGAAACCAGAACACATCAGATATATTAAAAGTATAGAACATCGGGCTGATGTATTTTACAAAATCAAAACTAACACAAGTCGAATTGATCAAGACAATGCATCATACACTGGATATCTCAATGCAGTGGGTACAGTGAATGATCAATATGAAGAACTAAAAACAAAAACAAAAAAACTGCAAAGATTGCAAAGAAAAAGACAACAGCATCCAAAGAAAATATCTTTCTCGCCTCAACGACAACCACCACCTGATGATGATGATATGGGTTTGAGATTATTGGAATCTGATAATAAGCAATCATTGTATATGCCACCTGATCAAGACGAATCTAATGATGAACTTTTTAGATACTTACAAGATCAGGAAAAGGACACACAAGGTGCAACTGGTACTACTGGTAAGGGTTTTTCTCGGAGTGTAACCCCAAATGGGGTTTCAGGTAGTGGTCTAGTTCGTTGTCCTAATAATATTCTCGGGGATATATCATGATTAGAAGTTCTCGTAGGAGGGAGACGAGCTGGAAATAACTCACCGGAAATAATTAATGAGGCAGCTGATATCTGCAGATGACTATTTGAGGGTGGTATCATGGATATTAATGTATACTGAGAGTTTATTGATGAGCTAGCGGACAGTTATCACAGTGACTAATCACTGAAATTGCTAGCAATTTACGATTCGATAAATGTCATTTAAATAAGATGATCATACACTACAACCACAATAAACCAACCATGACTTACGTAGTAAATGCACGATTGCCGGTTTATAGTGCATACTATGGAGATGGTCTCGGCAATACCATTGCAGGGTTATTTGCAAGAATGGCTCCAAAATTAGCACCAATCGCAAAACAGTTATCAATGAAAGCTATTGATGTTATTCGTGATAATGGTATTAGCGCTGTTGGTGATGTTGCCAGGAAAGCATTTTCCGCGGCTAAAGAAAAACTATTAGCATTAGTTCGCCAAAGAAAGAAGCCAATGACAAAATCACCATCACTGGGACCACTACCATCTACGGAAATTATGCCTGTGAGTATTAGCAAAATAATAAATAACGCAGTGGATCAAAAAATAGCATCGCTGAACAATAATGGATATGATACTCAGAGGAATATCACTGCAAATATGATAGCGGGAAAAGGTTTGAAATCGCGAGCGAGATCGCGATTTAGATCAAGAAATATATAATAATATGTTCAAATCGTCTCCTGATACAGCATTCAATTTAGATGCCCCAGTACCCAAGGATGATTCTGTACGCTTTTATCAGTTTTATTCCTATCATGCAGTACAACCGGATCTTCGATCAAGAATTGAACTTCAGGTCCATAATACCAGCAAATACTTTCTACCCGCTGAAGCGTTTATCGAAGTAGAAGGAGAACTTGTAACAAATGTTGCAGCTAATACGCCATACACAGATGACCCAAATGTCCAGATTGGCTTTGTCAATAATGGTATCATGGCACTATTCGAAAGTGCTAGATATATGATTGATGGAAGAGAAATTGAATCTATAGAGCGTGAGGTTGATGTTGCCACAACAATAGTGGGATTAGCAAGACACTCCGATGATTATACAAGATCAGCAGGTCTGTCTATGATGTTCTCTACGGATATTACTGATCACGCTGAACACATTTCATATGTTAAATTACGGTCACCAGTAGTTATCTCATCTGATCCACAACCAGATGATGTTGAACATGAACCAAGACCAGGTGTTGCTTTTGATATTATAAAAAGTACTAATCCTAATCACAACTTGGGGTTTGCAACATCGTATGAATGTTGCAAGGACAGCGTAGACAATTCTCATGCGCGATTCCACTGCATCATATTTTCAGATTTTGCAGAAATGTTAGAAAAGTTATCTATGGAGTGAAACATACAGTAGTACTCACAAGAAGTGGTGATGATAATAATGCAATCTGGCATGGTGCTGGTGTTGCTGATGGTAAAGTCATTATAACAAAACTATCATTGTGGATACCAGTAATGACACCATCAATCACCATCGAAGAAAAATTACTATCATTTATGGATCATGGAGGAAAATCATTGCTATCATGGCTAACAACAACAACAGATACAATAAATTCTAATATTGATGGTACATTTACATGGCACCTAGCATCAAAACAAGGAGTTGCTGCGCCACGTCATATATTTATTGCATTACAGAATACTGCGCGTTTAGACTCTCAATTATGCAGCCATATGATATTTGATCAATTAGGTGTTAATGAAGTATCACTGAGGATAAACGGCCAACAGGAACCATCTGAGGATATACTACCTGGTTACGGAACCAACCAAATATCACACGCGTATCATCGTTTGCTGACATTTATGGGACGTGATAATAACGTAGACACTGGCTTGCAAATATCACAGTTGGATTTTAAAAATCAATATCCGATTTATTACTTTTCGCTGGAACATCTTGACTTAACAAGACAGTCCATCGTTGATATACACTTCAGAGCTCGTGTAACTCATCCCGGTGGTATTGTTAATTACAGAGCAATTGCTGTCATTCTCAGTAACAAATCAATGCTACTCGAAGGTGTTGGTGGACAGATGAGAGTAGTTGATGCACCAGTGGAAAACAATTAACAATTAGATCAATCTGTTATTAAATAAAATGTCATATAGTCATGTTAGTGTTGCGTTAACTCCTGGTCAAATTATCGGAATCAGCTAAAAAATGTGGAACCACAATATCGCTGAAACACAATCAGATGTCTGGTGGTCAGAATAAATTATCATTGACAACTCGTCAGATAAAACACTCAATGATGCTATCAAGAATAAAAAGGCATTCAGATCACTCTATCTGCAGCTGCGATCAAAGACATGATAAAATCAGGTGGTGTATTTCCACTTCTCGCAGCGATTCCAGCATTAATTGCAGCTGGTAAAGCCACTGCGTTAGGGGCTGCTGGAGCTCTTGGTGCAAAAGCAGTACATAGTATTGCTCAATCATATGAACCAAAAAAAGGGCGGGGGTATAAAAAAAAAGGGAAGGGGTCTAAGACTACCAGGAACTCCGTATTTATGGTACAGCAGAAAGGGCCTGAGACTAGGAACAATTTACTAACTCGAGAGCCTATAGTTCCCATGTCAAATTTTGATTTACTCGAAGCAATTAAAAAACTAGCAATAAGAGAGATCAATTACCACAACAACCAAACTACACTGAAACCAGTATCATTAATCTCGATAACAGCACCGGACCTGGAACTCACTGGGTTGCATACATGATTGATCCGCGTGTGATTGTTTATTTCGATTCATATGGGTTAGCGCCACCTTAAGAATTTATGCATTATATACAACATAAAAATTCCTATCTGGTATTCCATGCTACCTACACAGAAAATGAATGACCCACCAATATGCGGCATAAATATGCGACACTATTTCATCATCACTATTTCATCATCAGAAAAACTACCCCATAAAACCGTACACGAATAAAATATAATGATTGATATTTGGGGAAGATCTCTATCAAGCCTGAAAAAAACCACCACGAAAATATCTGCAACCAGTGATGTAAAAAAAATAATCGAAGATGAAATATCCCAGATGCTAAGCCTCGCAAGTTTTGATCCCAATGAAATAGTTGTATTTCAAAATCGTCAAGGAAAACTGAAAACGAGTAATGTTTCCCTGGATGATATTTTGACAAAACAACGCAACGCAGTAGAAGATAATATCACGTTGTTTTCCGAAGAGGGTAAACTCAAACTAGGTGTACTTGTTTCGACACTCACAGATAAATTAACATCATTGAACGATAATTATATATCATCTGCAGAAACATTAATAACTTTCAATGATAAATATGACGCTCAAGTAAACCAATTTGCGGGTTTACAAAAATCTGTTACTGAGGTTCAACTTCCAGTTGATAATTTCTTAGGGGTTCCACCAGTGACCACACCAAAACTCACAGAGATAAAAACAGCTACCGTATTTTCCAGGGTATAAGTCGCTACTTTTTTCGTTTTTTTTCTTTTAAAAGACGTGTGCAACTTATACGCAGGAGCGACTTATATGATAAATAAATTTTTTTAACGACTGATATGACTGATGCGCAGTGATGCTGTGTTATAGCGAAATGCATCTACGGTATACCGGCAAGCCAGTTGCTCGAAACTTACATACACTTAAGTAATTAGACTACAAGAATATCAAATTAAATAATCAAATAATATTTAGTTATAATATATATGTGTTAAAATTTGCAGTTATTAATAAAAAAAATATTGATATTACGATTGCCATTGTTTTTTTTTTATTATTCACCACGTGCTTCAAGCAAAGTGTTGGTCAGATGTCGCTACAATATATGTATTTAAATGTACCGGTAGCGCTTCATAATTTACTTCAATAGTTTATAAAAACTCTGGATTAACCCGAGACTGGCTTCATGGAGAGAACTCCAAAGTAATTAATAAAAATAACTGGAAGGCTGGCGAACAATTTCAATTGTCGTATAAAATGCCTTTGAAGTTCGCTCTGGGTGTGGAATTGACCGGAATACCGAGACTGGCTTCATTGAGAGAACTTCAAAATAATTAATAAAAAAAACTGGAAGGCTGGCGAACAACTTCAATTGTTGTATAAAGTGCCTTTGAAGTTCGCTCGGGTTGTGGAAATTGACTGGAATACCGAGACTGGCTTCATTGAGAGAACTTCAAAGTAATTAATAAAAAAAAATGGAAGGCTGGCGAACAACTTCAATTGTTTTATAAAGTGCCTTTGAAGTTCGCTCGGGTTGTGGAATTGACCGGTATATAAATATGGACCGTTCATACCATGGAGCATTAAAAAAAGATAGTTTCACAATAACGTTGTATGATTTAAAACTGTTATATTAGCGTAAGTCAATACAGTTTAATCACGGCACCAACAACTACCACGCGAAAAAGTTATGATGCAGAATTTAAGTTAAACGTCGTAGCATTTGCGAAAGAAAACGGAAATCTTGCAGCAGAAAGAAAATTCAACGTAAGCGAGAAGATTGTGCATGACTGGCGTAAAAAAGAAGACGAGTTAAGGTCAACCAAAAAAACCAAGAAGGCCAATCGTAGTGGCAAAGCAAGTTGGCCAGTTCTCAAGGAGAATCTAGGACAATAGATTGTGGAACAGCCTGATGCAGGTCATGGACTTTCAACAGTTCAAGTACGACTCAAGGCACAGTCAATGGCGAAGGAGAGCGAGATTCCAGATTTTGCCGGTGGACCAAGTTGGTGCTTTCGATTTATGCGTCGACATCAACTGTCTATCCGGGCTCGAACACCCATGAGCCAACGATTACCTGATGACGTCGTCAAAAAATTAGAAAACTTTTGCAGTTACGTTAGAACAGCGATTGATGAACATGCAGTCCGTGCAGACCATCTGATCAACATGGATGAAGTGCCACTCACATTCGACATACCGATGAGCAGAAGCGTAGAAGAAAAAGGAGTTAAGACAGTAAACAACCAAACAACGGGACACGAAAAGTCACATTTCACCGTCGTGCTGGCATGCTGTGCAAGTGGAGCTAAACTACCGCCAATGATTATCTTTAAACGCAAGACAAAACCAAAGGATGGCTTTCCACCAAATGTTATCATAAAGTATAACACGAAGGGATGGATGGATGAAGAGATGATGATCGATTGGCTTCAGCAATGCTACAGCAAAAGAACAGATGGATATTTTAAGAAAGAAAAAGCAATGCTTATCATGGACAGTATGCGAGCCCACATAACAGAAGGCGTTAAAAAAAATGAAATCAATGAATACCATCCCGATAATTATCCCAGGTGGAATGACGAAACTGCTCCAACCTCTTGATATATCAGTGAACAGATGTTTCAAGGCAGTCTTACGAAACATTTGGGAGTCATGGATGACAGACGGGAAGCACAGCTTCACAGCGACTGGCAGGATGAGGTGCGCTACATTTGGAGAAGTAGCAGAATGGGTAGCTACTGCTTGGAAGGCTGTCGCTGTGCGAACAATTGTAGCGGGATTTGAAAAAGTAGAAATCATTCAGAAAACTGGTGAAGCAGACGACAGTGAAATCGAAGAAGACAGCCACGAAAACGAAGAAACCAGCAGTGAAATTCCTGAACACATTTATCAGATCTTCAACAGCGATATGGAATACAAAGATTTTGAGGGTGGCGCTATTATTTACTTAATAAACATTATTTATAAATCTTATTTGCTTATATTTCTATTTTTAAAATTTCAAACAAGAATATACTTACACATTGTTGGAAATTACCAAGTCGTATGCAATGGCCGGCGGTATCAAAAACGTGATTACGGTAAGTGCGCAGGAGCGACTTATACGCAGGAGCGACTTATCTGTTGAATTTTCCAAAATTATCTGGATTTCCCCCTCCCGCGACTTACACCCAGGAGCGACTTATAGGGTGGAAAATACGGTATGTTAGAATTTGCAACACTTCAATCCAGATATGAAGAACACATAAAACAGTTTTCAACTTTTTGTAAAAACATCGTCGATAAATTTCTTGGAGTCTCATTTTATAAACTCGACATAAAACTCCTGGATATTAGAAAATCCATTGAAGAGATGAAAAACACCATCGAGGCAATCAGAGATGATGCATCGAGGATGATAAAAATCATTGAAAAAACAAAAATTCCTCATGAGGAAACCAGCAACGTAGCATACACGATTCAACACGGATCATTTACGTGGACACCACAAAATAACATTAAATATCACTGCGACCGTCAAAGGTATTTATCGATTAACACTAGTGTCGCCGACTCAATTTAATATTTCATCAATGAGTTCATCTGGGTTCAACAATATGATATCAACAATCATCGACAAGGGAACAATTGAACAATTGACAATAATATCCACTGATAATAATTTGGCTAGGGTTTCAGTAACATGGTATATGGAATTCATAGCGGATTTAAGTAAACAACTTAATTGAATTGCTAGCAATTTGAAATCTGTTGTAATAAATAAAATGTCATCATTGGCAACGTCACAGCAGTATTGCTATGATCAGGTCAGAGAATTTCAAACTAAACTCAAAACACTCACTGAGGAGTATCAAATAAAAATATAAAAAATACCGACGAAGAATTACCGCAGTTGATATTACAGTGTACTCGGTATCAGGTGTAATTACCGGAGCTGGCATTATACTCTCCTCGGTGACAATGATTGCTCTGATAGCTGTTCCAATTTGTATATCCACGGCGACAACAATCGATGGAATAATTTCAATAATAACAAAAAAAAATATCATCATGCAGCCAGCGTAAACTACAGGATTATACAGTTAAATTCCATGTTGTGTCAACTGCATACTTGCAATTATCCTCGATAATATATCTTCATCACTCAACGACACGTTAATATTCGATAGTGAGTTTTCCGCGATGGTACGTGTTTATGATTCCACGATGTCAAAATTAGAAAAACAACACAAATATAATAACAATGGCAACATCGCAAGAACTACTTCAATGAATAGCGGAAAATACCACCACTGGTGAAAACCAGCATGATCTCAATAACCTCAACCAATCCTGAATTCAGTGTGAATTTCCCTTCTGCGGCTCCCGTGAAGGAGATAGCACTAGCAAAATTACGAGTATATCATAGTTGGCCAAATATTAGATCGCAACCATTCGGTGGTCAACAGCCGAATAATTCCCTGGTGTTTGCAAGTAAAAATAAACAAGATGGAACCCCAGACTGGAACGTTGTTTCCTTACCATCTGGGTCCTACCAAATCGAACAGATCAATAATGAATTTCAGCTTAGAATAAAATCCATTACTGGAAAAGAATAAAAAATCGCTATAACAGTTCATGAACCAACACTATCATCCACCATTGAGATAAACTCACCCGGGAACACCGTAGATATCTATCAGAGTTCTATAAGAACAATAGGATGGCCTGAAAAACCACCCCGACAAGAAACCGTTAATATACCTGAATTAGTCTGTTTGTAAAGTCTTAAGACTTTCATCGTAAATGATTTTCAATTTGTCTCCACAACGCTATCAGCGCCGGGTCTGTCTGGAGACTCTGTCTCCATAGCAGCCTTATTTTGTGACAAACCGAAACTATTTCTCTTTTTTTTTTGTCTGCCTGAATTGGTTTCGGTTGAAATCCTAAGCATTTTGCTGAAATAGTTTTTGTTTGTCTGAAATAGTTTTGTTTTGTCGAAACAGTTTCGGTCTGTTCACCCCCTCTGCTGCTGCCTCTCACTGTATATAATGGTCATCAGGTTTTGTATTCTTTCACTAAAAAATGAATAATTATCTAAGTAGAATCTAACTATATATGCTGCTCTTAGGAAAGAGAAAAGACATCAAGAATAAAAGTTAAAATTGTTAGTGTACAAATTGTTTCACAATAAGTAACTTGGAGGAAGGTACTTTTGTTTATATACATACCACCCATTAATATGAACATGTTAATGAAGGCAATGGAGTGACATGTCAACCCTATGTACACAAGTTCTATGCATGAGAAAACAGAAACATACAAACATTTGCTATCATTAATGTATTATCACATTTAATTGCTATCATAAATGTATTATCACATTTAATTGCTATCATTAATGTATTATCACATTTAATTGCTATCATTAATGTATTATCACATTTAATTGCTATCATTAATGTATTATCACATTTGATTGCTATCATTAATGTATTATCACATTTAATTGCTATCATTAATGTATTATCACATTTAATTGCTATAATTAATGTATTATCACATTTAATTGCTATCATTAATGTATTATCACATTTAATTGCTATCATTAATGTATTATCACATTTAATTGCTATCATTAATGTATTATCACATTTAATTGCTATCATTAATGTATTATCACATTTAATTGATGGATGTCATATGAAAATAACAACAAGTAATTTATATTTGTTATACAGTTATTTTTTAACTTTCATCAGTTTTATTTTTGGAAAACATTCTATGGTAGGCAACGGGACAATACTGTGCAGTACAATAGGACTGATGGATACAATTCTAAGTGTGTGGTGACGAGATTTCTAACTCGTGGCTTTCTTGGAAATTTATATTTTATGTCTTGGAAATAAATCAAGTGTTGCTATTACTAGTGCAATGATACTTTACATGGAAATCTTCTTGTGGAATAACATGTTGACTGACAAATGAACCACTCTGATTGGTAAGTGCTGAACAATCACATTTTTATGTTTGATTCAACTAGGTAGACTGAGGTTGGTTTAATAAGTAAGAAGAAAACCAGTCTGGCATAACATATCTGATGTTTTCATGAATTTGCATTAGATGTCGAGTGTGTTTGGATTTATGTAATCAGCAATGTGTGTGTGTGTGTGTGTTGTGTTTAAAAAGTTTAGTTTTGCTTAACTCAACTCTGTGTCTGTCTGTGTGTGTGTGTGTGTGTGTGTGTGTGTGTGTGTGTGTACTTGTGTGTGTTTAGATTGTTATCAAAGTTGTAGGAATTTAAGTTGCTTTAGGAGTTAATCTCTTGTTATATATCTGCTACTTTTGCTTGATGTCAGGCACAGCAGAAAACATCAAGGGTTTCTTTTTTTTAAAAGTAGTTCCTAGCATGTGCAAACCTTGACTGAGACAACCAGACTGAGACAATCAGATTGAGATAACCAGAAAGACAAGAAATATAAGGTTAGCAAAACAGCTAGTTTTGTTTGTCACTTGGGTGAGACTAAGTTTATTAAAAGTGAGATCTTTGAAATTTGTTTGCCAAATTTATCTAACATTTTTGGCAAGAATGTTGGCTATATTATGATATACAAAACTTACATGTCCCACTTCAGCCTCAACTTCTCGTAATCTCTCTTTTTGAATCTGGTTTTCACGCTGCACATATTGCAGTTTT
This sequence comes from Unio delphinus, assembly GCA_029339505.1. Taxonomy (NCBI): domain Eukaryota; kingdom Metazoa; phylum Mollusca; class Bivalvia; order Unionida; family Unionidae; genus Unio; species Unio delphinus. The sequence continues at coordinate 6,068,887 of JAQISU010000058.1, forward strand.
TCCTTCAAGTGGGTGAGGACCTGTACTGTGCTGGTGATTTTCTTCCGCAGTTTTAGCAGCTCCTCATTACGCTCTTCAATCTTCTCATTGTAAGTTTGGTTCTCAATTTTCAACTGCTCAAAATCAATCAGGTGTAGACCTTCTGCCAGTTCCTCCTGTAACCAAATATACAGAAATTGTAGTTGTCAATCTTCATCAATAGACATGTAAAACTTAATCATTCATACATGTGATCTATATGTTAGGTCTTGCTAATCTTAATCATTCATACAGTGTAATGCCTGTAATCTATATGTTAGGTCTTGTAAATCTTAATCATTCATACAGTGTAATGCCTGTAATCTATATGTTAGGTCTTGTTAATCTTAATCATTCATACAATGTAATGCCTGTAATCTATAAGATAGGTCATGTCAATCTTAATTATTCATACAATGTAATGCCTGTAATCTATAAGATTGGTCATGTCAATCTTAATCATTCATACAATGTAATGCCTATAATCTGTTATTTTCTCTGTTAATATAGTCAAGACTAAAACTATTAAATAAAACATTGATAAACTGCTGATTTTATCATCAAGAATGATATTTAGTGCCCAGAACTTGGGAATAAAAATCTTGAAATTCACAACTTTTTATAAGTCATACATTTCTTGAATTTACTTAAACAAAAATACCAATTACATAGTCTTGTCAGGTAAATTGGTGCTAAACTTTATCTTATAATTTGGTTTCAGTGTATCATAATAAATATAATATGCTTTCTTATATTCAAACATGAAATGTATCAATCATCAAAGTTATGAGCATCTGTATGAGAACCTAATTAAGTGCACTGTTTCTTTCTGCCAGATGCAGAAAAGCTTTATGAATTGTTACAATCAATTCAAATAGATCTGTTTTGTATTATCACAATAATTACATCTTGGGTATCAAATGAAGTAGTGAGGATAAAATGAAAAAAAAAAGGTAAAGACATCAAATATTTGCCTTGTAAGAGCTAGCTTTTATGGTTTTGTTCAAGTCAACTCATTTCAACTGACCAATCAGAAACTGTTTTAAATATTATTATACAAGTAACATTGTTGAAGATATAGATTATAACATTAATCAGCATTTATCCTAATCATTTGCAAAGGTGATAAAAGATAGCATGGGAACCAAGCAAAATGCATACACAGTACATACAAGTTAAGTTCACAGACAAAATGGAGAAGCAAGTTCACTTCAAACAGTGAACTTAAAATTCCTGAACTGGCACTCTGAAGTTTGACCAAGGATGTGCTGAATTTTTGTATTACTTGTAATGAAATCATGGCATCATTATTTTACTGAGAGAAGAAAGAGAAATAAAAACAATTTAAGTTTCAATGTTTTTTTCTTCTCAAAATAATTGTCCCTCTTTAAAAAAGACACAAGAATCTAGCTCTGTTTAAAATCAACAATAACACTAGAATATATCCAAATTCACTTGCAAAATGCAGTGACATAATATACAATGTTTTGCACCAATACACATGATGTGCACTGAAATCTTTTGTTGAAGTGTTTTTAATGATCTTTCTCAGATTGGTTATCATGAAAATAATTATGGTAATTAATACATAAAAGTGTTGACTTCATTAGAAAAAAGCTATTTATGAACAATTATGCCCAAAGTAATTAGAAAACAATTATTCAACCATATACCAAATCTCTTAATCTCTCTACTTAATATCAATCTCCATCACTTAATTTTTCTGAGCTACCTTAGTAACTCACACCCATGTTTATGCTGTGGTCTCTGTGTTTGGACCCAACTGTGCACAAGTTAAGGGAGAGGTGTAATTCCATTACAAACCAGTGTAAAATCCATGCTGTAATACTCATTGATTAATAATGAAAAGTAATGAAGACTTTTGATCTCTCCTGGCATATCTATTTGAGCACATTATTTGGTAAGACTTTCAGCAAATAAAACCAGCCTCCTGAATTCTTTATTTTTATGCTGCCATAAGAGTATTTGTGTAATGGAATGGGGGTATCAGAAGCTCTTAAATGGTACTTTTTTAAATCAGGAAATTATTATAATTTTTTATTATCATCTAATAGTCATCAAGATGTTTTCTAATTTGAAACAGGAAAAATTGTGTGATGGAACATATGCAATAGTGACAATCTCCATTTCAATATCTAGTCAAGCCACAGGAAAAGTAGATAGATATATGTCCATGTTACAAAGCAAAACAACCATTACAATTTTTCAAAATTGACAAATTGATTTAAAAAATAAACAATAAAAACTAAAAGTTTTCTTTGAGCAGTTGCTACCTAATTATAAAAATAATACAAATACATCTTTCATACAGAATTTTGCCATAAACAAGTTTCCACTTTATAAAATTCCACTTAATTAGCAACTGATAACTTTTGTAAAAGAAAACAATGGAAATTAACTATATAAATGATGTGTTGAAATAAGCCAACAATTCCAATTTGTTTATTGTTGTGTAAAGTTAAAAGTATGATATCATGTATGAGTAACAATTCTTTGACTACTGATGATAATTTACATGGTGTTTTGTATGGTGATTTGACTTTACATTGTATTTTGCATGTGATCTTACTGTACATGGTTGCTGGTGTTGTTGTTATAGGGTTTAACGCCATTTTTCAGCACAAGATAGGCAATTCTTGGTGGCCAGTAATAATGGTTGAGGAAGAACCCAGGAAAACTCCAGAAAGAACTACCAACCAACAAGAAGCTACCAGCAAGCTTTCTTATGTACCTACATTGGCCGAGCCTGAGACTCAAACCCACGCAGACAGAGGACTGTACATGGTGTTTTTTATGGTGATATGACTGTACATGGTGTTTTGTATGGTGATTTGACTGTACATGGTGTTTTTTATGGTGATATGACTGTACATGGTGTTTTGTATGGTGATTTGATTGTACAAGGTGTTTTGATTGTTTTAGATTTAATGCCTATATTTTTAGTGATTGCATAAAATGGCCCTTTCAGTATCCAAAATATAGCATTTATTTAAAGTACTTTCAAAAGGATTTTTTTTTAATAATTAAAACTCCATGTACATTCAGATATTTCTCCAAGGAAAAAAATGTATTAACCAATCAAAAAAATTTATCAATAAAAAATAGATTGGTGTTTTATCAGGCACAGATATCCTTAGTTAATATTTGACAAAATAATATAAATATGACAAAGGGCATATTATCATATGACTACTTTACTGAGAATCAATACAAACTTTTTCTTGACTGTAGTCTTGCATCATACCTTTGATTTCAGCTGTTGTTCTTTCTTCCTCAGTTTATTTTTCAGTTTAATGTTTTCTAGCCTTACATTAACAACCTCTGCCTCCTTCTTGTTTTCCGCACTCAGGTACTGCTCAATATCCTGTTATGACAAGAAGTAAAGATGAAAATAAAACAACATAGTAACACAACTGTACACACACACATACACACACAGCATCCAGATTTGAAAGCAACTTATGTATTTTTTTCAGCTATTTGACTGGTCAGATTTAGAAGTGACTTAATATTGATTCAGTCAGATTGTTTCAATATAGATTTTAACTTATATGGGTGAAAAGTGAACATGAAAATCATAATAATCCTTTACATATACTTTTACTTCAAGAAGTAATATATGTGGTAGCTGTTTATGTACAATTTAATGAGATTGCTTTAGAGAACAGTCCTACATACAACAATAATGTTTGCTTTCTGTTTTCTTCAATTTAATTAAAACTGAAGATCGTTTCTTGAAGACACTGAGTTTGAAGATACTGATATAAAGTAACTGCAGATAAATTACATTATACTGGAACTGAAATGATGAAATGAAACAATAAAGTCACAATAATTTACAAATTTATGACAGATGTGTCTGTAACAGTGATTGTAGATATAATTTTATTGTTTACCTTCGGTGGGATGGGTTTTCCAGAACGACTGTTAATTGAATTAAATGCCACCTGTTTTTTTAACTCCATGAAGGCTTGTTTCTCCTTATCAACTCGTTCCTTTCTTTCCTCACATTTCTTCTTCAGCTCCTCGATCTGGTCCTTATAACCATCCCTCTGTTGTAGATCCTGACGTCTTAAATCTTCCAGCTGGGCTAAAGGATAAACACATATGAAAATTAAATTATTTTACATCATTTTCCATTGAAAATATCTTCATAGTATGTCCTTGTCTTCGCCAAAGAATACATTACATTCCTGGTTATTCCATGGACAAATGTACTGCCAAATCTAATGCATGTTGAAAGCATGTAACCTTCTCTATGTGTTTGTCAAGTAAATTTGGTCCAAGTAAATATTCTAATGAGGTTATTAGACTGCCAGGTCACTTTTGCAGACTGTACCACTGTGAAATCTTAGCCTAATGTTTTGAGATTGGATTTTTAAGCAGCATTTAAACTAATGAATGATTTAATTTGCTTTATTCTATAAAGAAAGTGCATATAGAATAAACTTTAACTGATTGTGGCCTCTGTAACATTTTTAAATAACTTTGTTAAAACTTAAAACCAATTTTGAGGGTTGTCATGTTAAATATATCATCACTTGTTAGGTATTTATGGTTGTCATGTTAAATATATCATCACTTATTAGGTATTTATGGTTGTCCTGTTAAATATATCATCACTGGTTAGGTATTTATGGTTGTCTAACATATGAACCTAATCTCACATTATACAATCTTTATATTTTCTCAAGGAATCTAAAATCTTTGTAATGTCTGACTCACCCATGTATTTGAGATATCTCTGTTCCTGGTCCGTGACATTTTTATCATAATCCTGCCGACTGTCATCTGCCTTTTTCTTTCGGAAGTACTCAGCCAGTTTGTGCTGGAGCTGGTAATTCTGCTGCTGAAGCTGTTCTCTTTCTGCTATTGCTTGCTGTTTAAAAATTAAATTTATTACTAATATTATTTTGACAGCACTGAGTAGTCTTTTGAAGTGGAGGAAACCACATAACACAAAAGAATACCAGAACTAATAAGTGATATTATTACATGTGTTCGCACCTCGAATCTAACTTGGGTTCATATAAGTGTAAAGCAATTATTAGACTGGTCACTTTCTAATACAGATTCTTGTAAATGAATTCAAAACATCAAGAAGATACTAAGAAGTCAACTGCAAGACCATCACTATTTAAAATGTTTTTTTTTAACAAGAAAGCTTTCTTTACATTAAAAACTTAGCAAGACAGATAAGGGTATAACCCTTCCAGTGTCAACATTGTTATTGACAATATTAAGATTTTGTGTGCAAGTTTTGTGTTTAAGTTTGTGTTAGTCATATGAAAGTTGTTGTTGTTGTTGTTGTAGGGTTTAACACCATGTTTCAGCACGCAATAGGCTATACATGGCGGCCAGTATTAATGGTGGAGGCAAAACCTGGTAAAATGCCCAGATAGAACCAGCGACCCACAAGAAGCAACTGGCAAGCTTTCTCACATGCCCACATTTGCAGAATCTGAGACTCGAATCCACGCAGATGTGAGATGGCAGTGATCCATAACGGAATGTGCTTTAGACCACTCTGCCACTTTGGGCTTCTCAGTCACATGACAGAAAGCAGCAAGTATTTTTTTTTATAATCATGCATATGGTCTAATAACATGTCAACACAATACAGCACAATTACTGGACACACATTAGCAATTAAAAGTTGCAAAATTGTCAAAATAAAAAAACACAACCTGGATGTGCTTTCAGTGGCAGCTAATGTACATTCTAATGGGTATGCTCCAAAAACTTTCCCGATTCATGATGTTCTTCTGACTATATTAAGTAGTTTTTAATACCCCTCTTCTGCTGTCTATTGGTCATATTCAGGAATTTCTATTTTGCATATCACATTTACATTAGCATGTTTAGCAGTATGAGTCATGTATCACATTTACATAAGCATGTTTAGCAGTATGAGTCATGTATCATATTTACATTAGCATGTTTAGCAGTACAAGTCATGTATCATATTTACATTAGCATGTTTAGCAGTATGAGTCATGTATCATATTTACATTAGCATGTTTAGCAGTACAAGTCATGTATCACATTTACATTAGCATGTTTAGCAGTATGAGTCATGTATCACATTTACATAAGCATGTTTAGCAGTATGAGTCATGTATCATATTTACATTAGCATGTTTAGCAGTACAAGTCATGTATCATATTTACATTAGCATGTTTAGCAGTATGAGTCATGTATCATATTTACATTAGCATGTTTAGCAGTATGAGTCATGTATCACATTTACATTAGCATGTTTAGCAGTATGAGTCATGTATCACATTTACATAAGCATGTTTAGCAGTACAAGTCATGTATCATATTTACATTAGCATGTTAGCAGTACAAGTCATGTATCACATTTACATTAGCATGTTTAGCAATACAAGTCATGATTTTTATGTGACATGATGTGACTTAGCATATATGTGCTCTAATACTCATTGCTGAACAAAAAACAGTTTTCTTTATATCAATTTTTTCTATAATCAAGATCAGAACAGCTCAAGGGAAAAGTATTTCTTTTGCACCCATGATATATTTAGAGTATAGGAAAGCTCGGGGATTTGAATCTTGCGCGAACTCGAGCTCGATGATTTTTTTGAGCTTGAGTAGTATGAAAAATAATTTTCTCTATAATTTATTTAAACATCATTCTTGTTAATATAATAGTATTTCAAAAAGAGAAGAGCATGCAGATATTTATCCGATAACTTTGATCACAATTTTGTGCAGAAGTTGAAAATCCCTTCTCCCTGTCAGCTGCACTGTAAATATTCCATTATTCCTCAGGTGAACAATTTGATACATGTTGACATCTAGGAAGAACAAAACTCAAGAACAGTGAGAAACAAATTATGGATGGGAAATGTGTAAATTTTACCCTGCACATGGTACAGTGGACAATTGTAGGAAATAATTAACTTGCAAAGACCTTGTTTCACAGTTTTTATGATAAGGTTGATGACTTACATGGTATCTCTCCATCAGCTCCTCTCTGTCAAACTGTGGTTTCTCCTCTTCCTCTTCCTCTTCTTCTTCATCCTCCTCTTCAAATGTATCTAGCTGACGCCCTTCTTCATCTTCCTCTTCATCTGCTTCAGAACCTGTGACAGACAGAAAGAACTAGAAATGTGTCCAGAGGACATCAACGCCCCCACCATATTTTAAGATAAGTCTGATCAAGAGTCAGTTTAAACATTTCAAAGCCTACAGAACAAACTTTCCAGCCAACAAGGTCCATAACTGAAATTATTACATAAATAAATCAAAATAAACTTAACCATGTCGTATCCTCATATTGATTTCCATCCATATGGTCCATAAAATGTTAAGGCATGGAATTTAAATTTACAATACACATGAATTGACTGGAAGTGATGCAGCATGACACACTGGACAAACATGGGTGGAGCTATATACCCCCACCCCACCTTATACGGTAATGACTATAAGGAAACTACTCTAATAAATATATATATATATATATATATATATATATATATATATATATATATATATATATATATATATAGTATCTCTTGATACAGACACATGGAGGATATTTGTATTGTTTTAGCTGATACAAGGAAATATTTCACAAGTCAAGTAGAAACATTGTATTGTCACAAGTAGCAAAGCCATGTGTGACAATACGTCATGCATCCACTTCACAAGATAAATATTTCTTTACACATGATCAAAAACCTAGATTTTCTTTTTATTATATATATATATATATATATATATATATATATATATATATATATATATATATATATATATATATTTTTTTTTTAAAAGGCCAAATCTTTCATTAGCATGGAATTGGTGTCTCTATTCTCTATCAATGCAATTAAGGGCTGCATTAATAAATTTATTAAAAGAAATTCTGAAATTGTACAATGATATTTGAGAACAAATTTAGATGGTACATATAATAGTACAAATTGTGTTCAGTATTTCATCAAATTCTTTTGAAAATGAAGAGACTTTGTAAAATTTTCATAAAGACATTCCTTATGCAGACTGATACTATGAACATTGCTGGAGTGGTGGTAATATAGAAAACATGACAAAATGGTCCAATAGCCTTCAAAAAATATAACTTAATTAAACAGCAGTTTTAATGATTGTGAAGGATTTTGGTTTCTAACTTTGTTTATTTCTGCATTCAGATGTGAATTTTTGTGTGTTAGAAACTTGCAGTTTATATAAAAAATAGATGTCACATCCAGATTTTTGATTGTTAATTAATTTTGGTTTGCAACTGACACTAATCAAGGTATGATTTTTTCATTGTTTTCAGATATTATGACAGTCAGAATTACTAGTTAAACAATTTTATTACAAATGTATTCAAGAGTTTTTTGTTAAAAATATGTAGCTGTTTTATTTAATGTAACAGGTATACGATATTGTGTGGGTGTAATATGAAATAACAACAGGTCATGTAAGTTCATTCCTTGACAATTTGTAGGATTCTTGTGAAAAAAAAACTAATTATAAAAAGTTAATACATGTACTCAAACCTGCTTTTAGCATTCATTTTGAGGCATTCCTGATGAAGTATTTTCATTGATTACATAATGTATACCGGTACTAGAAGGTCAACATTCTTTATACATTTTAAGATCTATTCATCCTGATGGGGAACACAGAGAGAGGAAGGGAGAGTGAGAAGAGAAAAAGAAAAGAAAATATTGAAATAGGCATAAATATAGAAATATAAGTCTGAATAACATATTTAAGACCAGATATACTTCTTAAAAGGAAAAAGAAAGTAGTTCCAAACATGACATCACCACTGATGAAATAAAAGTGATATTGCCACAATGAGAATATAATTTTTCTCTTAATGATATATTTCAATACCTCATAATATAATAAAATTCTGTATTGGAAGGTTTTAATATATCATTCCTGGTAATTCTGGAGTTTCTTCATTGAGGTCATACATGATGCACAGTAAAAAGAACAGGAGAACTTGCAGAATAAATAGTCTTAGTTTCTTAATCATTCATAAAATACACAAAGTAAAGTGTATATTGATGATCAAATTATTTCAGATTGATGCAGTTACAAAATTACTTCATTTCTCTGTAGCTGAAAGCCTGACTGGCACATTTACAACAAACTGTAAATTCTAATACTAGAATTAAGTTACATGCTTACTGGAAGAATTTTTTTAATAAAACTTCTGACTTAATTAACTGGCATCCCAAAATCATCAATTATAACCCTCAGTATATTTATGTTAAGTATGATGAGGATCCATAATACAAATATATTTTCTATGATTTTACTGAAGGTTTTCATCAAGCAGATGTTAGAGCCAATGTGACAATGTACAACAAATATTACAGCTGAGGTGATAATATACAACAATGTGACCAATGTTTCTAAATTGCTATTGAGATTTTTGGAGGTAATAAACAAAAATGCATATCATAACTTTCTAAACATAGATACACACCAGGTCTGGATCTTTCAGGTGTGCCTGGCTCTAAGATATCTGGCTTTCCAAGCTCCCTCTCCTCTTCAACAGGACTAGCTTCACGAGACAGTTTCTCTCCCACTCCTACTGTGGGACTCTCTGCTCTGTCTCCCTCAGCAAAAGTGTCACTCTGGCATATTCAAATCTTTATTTTAATATATTTATATTTACTCTCTACTGTGCAAAAATAATAATGATCCATGTCAGCTTTTCACAAACAGAAATTACTTTGAAGGATATTGGCTAAAAGAAATTCAAAGAATCCATTATTAATCTGTCTTCTATCCTTTTTCTTTTAACTGCCGAGTATTGAAAAAGAAACATTGGGATTCTTGAAAAACTCCAACATTTGGTTGCCACAATCTTTTTCACAGGTTTGACTTAAAATGTTGAGAAGATACCAGAAAGTGCAATAACAAATTCTTGTAGTGGCCTTTGAACTTGAACCTGAAATCATGGCTAGAAGATCCATGTACTTGCCTCAGACAATGTCAAGATATACCCACACGCTAAGTTTGATAATATTTATAATTAAACATTATTTTGGAGCAACAAAAACTTAAAATTAGAATTATTCAAGGTATCCTTCAAATATATCCACCAAGTTGGTTTCATACAAAAATATATTTATACTTGTTTCTGTGAACATGCTCATGAACCAGTCGAGCCAAAACTGCAGTCAAGACCATTGTTGTTCTTACAATCAATATCAGAGTGATGAATATCCACTTGTTTGCTGGAATGCAACTAAACTGAAACTCTGATAACAAGAGTGATTTGAATATATATATATATATATATATATATATATATATATATATATATATATATATATATATATATATATATATATATATATATATATCTGGTTTTCAAATTCCTTCACAGCAGTGTAGATATGATGGTGATTGCAAGTCAAGTATTGCAAGATGTCTTTTAGTGAAACTTACATGTCAGTGCCACCATCTGAGCAAAAATAAATGGTGATAACAAGATTTTTTAGATGAGCACTATGGTACCATGCTAGAGGTCACATGACAACCACTTTCATTCAAAACCAGTTTTCCATAATGCTATAGTGTGAAAACAAATGTGTTGATATGACATTCTAATCAGAAAAAGTAGCCACATGCATATGTTAAGAATGGCTGTTATGGCATCCATTTCAATAGTATGATCAGTATCATTTTCTTTAATTTTAGGAACAACTATATCCTGAATGAAAATTTTATATACTGAATACAAATTTTTGTATACTGAATGAAATTTAAAATGAGAAATTAAATGAGAAACAGTTTTGCTGACACTGAGCGATTACGTCAGCATGACTTTTTTTTTACATAGGAACAACCACAGTGAGAAGTGTTTTTTGTACAAACTCCATATTGATATGACCATCCTTCAAGAGTAGCTCAAACAAGATTTTAACAATGGTCACCATGCTGCTTATGTTCAATATCTGACTGGCATCGATTTCATTTAGAATCAACAACATATCATGGGAAGTCTTTACATGAAAACCGATTATCAATATGACCATGACATCTGGAGAATATGGGACAACAAGATCTTCAAGATGCCACCATAATAAGCTTACTGAATATTACATTATCCCCATATTTAGTTACAACAAACCAGAACTTATATCTTTTAGTGAAAACTCTAAGTTGATTTAGCCAACATTTGGCAAAGGAAGAAGAACATTCTCAAAATGACTGCCTTGGTGACCATGTTGGAGGTCAGATCAGTATCAAATGCTTAGTACAAACTAGACATCAACAACAGTATTTTAGCAAATATGTCTGCCATGGTGGCCATACTGGATATCAGATTGGCAACATTTTCATTTAAGAGCAATCAAACATCACAAAGTTTTTTTTGAAAGAAATCACCATGCTGATATTACCATTTGTTATCAATAACAAAGTTTTCAATATGGTCCTTATAGCAGACAAATAGAATCAATACGACATTGGAATGAATGTTATTGCAAAGTTTCATTTTAATCCTCTCTGTAGTTCAGGAGTAGCTGTATCAAATTTGTGCTAATTAATAGAATGTTATTGTAAAGTTTCATCCTAATAGTCTCTGTAGTCTAGGAAGTGGAGTAGTAACAAACTTGTACTAACTGACAGAAGACAACCAGCCTTCACATAAGCTCTTTTAGTTTATTACACGTCGAGAGTAAAAGTACAAAACTTTATATTAAATAAAATGTACACAGTTTGGCAAATATAATTAATGGTAATCTTGAGAATCTACATAAAAATTATAAACATTTGCTTTTTTTTAAAATTTTCATTTCATATTTTCCATTATTTTTAAAGTAGAAGGATGCTTACAAATCAATGATCTGTATACAGCAAAGTTTACATCAGTAATACAAAATAAAATGTTCTCCTTAATGATATACAAAATGAATACATGAAATAATTACTTAGAATTAATATGACTTTAAGTGAATTGTCATTTTGTGACATGCCACAGATGTACAATGGCCTAAGGCAAGCACTACTTTTAAATATGTAATAATGAAATTAAAAGTTTCCTTTGTAATTATATATGATGAAGAAAACAAAGGAATTATTTGTCCTGTCTACTCCTCTAATTAATATGGATACAAATATGTTTTCACTTTAATATGACTTTGACACTACCTGCTGGTTAAAGGAAGGGTAGTCCAAGAAAATAAAGGGAAGTCTTAATAGTTTCAAGTAATCTTAACCTTGCCTGAAGATGAATGGGAGGGTAGGGTGCATGGATATGAAAGGCAGAGCTTCCTTATTTTACAGTCCATGTAGTTATTCCTACCTTCACCATACAGAAAAATATTAACTGAAAACATAACCAAGATATACAAATGATCTTGACATGTCTGAATGGTTACAGCGAAGGTGGAGGTGAGTGGAGTTAAAAGACCAATCAGTATTCAGATGCCATGCATGTTAAAGTCTCAATGGATTATGACCATACAGATAAAACTTAAGTTTACACCTTTACCACAACACTCAGAATGAATAACTTAAATGACTCGCCAATGCTGAAGCAGCCATGACCAAAAAAATGACTTTTTTTTACTGAACTAAATATTTTAAACAAAATGATTGTTTTACATAAATGTACCAAACTTTAGAAAATATTCTAAACAACATCTGAGTAGTACCATATAGATTGTAAACCAGTTTTCCCATTCGACATTTAAAAGGTCAGTATAGTAAGTTTATATTATTCATAGTTACATATCAATTATCTTCTGGATTTTCATAACTAATTTTAGTCAAAACATGTTAAAGGTGTGAATAAAATCTGGATTTTCAAAGCTAACTTCAGTCAAAATATATTCAAAGTGTGAATACAATATGGATTTTCAAAGCTTATTTCAGTCAAAACATATCCAAAAATTGATAAAATCTGGTTTTCATAGTCTTTTCCTGTCAAAACATGTTCAAAATGTGAATAAATCAGGATTTTCATAGCTTATTTCAGTCAAATTGTCCAAAGTATGATTAAAATCTGGTTTTATAGTCTTTTTCAATCAAACCATGCCTTAAGTGTGAAAAAAAATCATGATTTTCATAGCTGATTGCAGTCAAAATATAGTTGAAATGTGAATAAAATAGGATTTATACAGCTTATTTTTATTCAAAATATGTCTAAAGTCTTCTAAATTAAGATTGTTGGCCTACCTTTGGTATAGGTGATTTGGAAATTTCATCTTGTTCTTCTCTATGTGTGGTCCCTTCATCCTCTCCTTCTTGTTTGGCTTCTCCATCTTCCCCATCCTCTTCTTCTGCCTTCTCCTCCTCTTCCTCACCCTCTTTAACACCATCTTATTACAATGAGGACAGATAGAGTTAATGCTGCTGACACAAAATGTGCTGACTCATGCTAATTTAGACAGCACTGATATACACAACACACCAATGCATATTATCTAGGTGCTAGACCCATGCTGTACAATGCTGATGGTTGTTTGAATGTGATTAAGTGTATTCAATATGGGCAAAAAAATCCCAAATTCCAAGTGTAGACCCCAATTTGAACCTTCTGATGCTGAGTCATGCTGAGTGTAGTACAAGTACCAGAATTAAATCTGAACAGATCCTAGTAGGAGCTACACTCTGAAACACCCTAAACAGCACTGGTGTAGCATGGTTGGTGAACTATGTGTGTACTTACAGGTTACATATAGTTCACAATTTTTTTTATTTATATACATGAGGTCTTAGCAGTAACCTTTCAAAGGTCACACACACATATATAAAGGAGTGAAGTGAGATGTAGTGAGAAAATAAGGGGAACAGGAGGAGAAATTGAATGAGAGAAAGAAAAGTTTAGACAGTGTACTATAAAAGTGCCAAATATTGAATTAAATAGCACTAAAAGTTAGAATATTGGTAATAAGAGTTAGACTACATGAAGAAGACACAAAGATATTGAAAGAGAAGACAGAATGAATGAAGAAGATAACACAACTTGGTCAGATTTAAATTAATATAAATGTGCAACAATCTAATAAGGCAACAAATTAAAGAAACAGAAAATATCAAGAGAGAAGATTAATGAAAGAGAATTAGTATTTATGATAAAGGTACAACAATCTGAAAAACATTATGAAAGAAAGGAAACAAGGATAGCAAAATATGAAAGAAGCAAGCAGATCATATTGAGACTGGTGCACTAATTTGAAAACAAAAAGAAAGGGAAGGAGAGAAGAGAAAGTTTAAGAAATACATCACAGAATGTTTACACTGATGTGAAACAGTTTGAATAATGTGAGAGTAAGAAAGAAAGTGAACAAAAAAATTAGTGAATAAAAGAAAACATCTTTAAACAAAAATAAGACTAAGATTTTCTACTGTTTTGTTTAAATCTGGATAACAAAATTAAAATAAGAAAGACAGAAAGAGAACAAAAAGTTAGTGAATAAAAGAAAACATCTTTTTAAAATAACAAGACAGATTTTCTACTGACTTTGATTAAATATTAAATACAAAATTAAAATAAAAGAGTTTTAAATAAGCTTAAATTGCTTTTCCTCTTATTGGAAAGAAACTTATTTCACCATATGTTTATAGCAAAAATAAAACTTTTGATTGATTTGCAGGAATAATAAGAGAATAATTTGCATATATCATATCTCAAAGACATAAGAAGAGACAAAAGTAACAGTTTTGGCATCAAAAAGAAATAGAAGAAAAGGCAGAAGGAATGAAAAAAGAAGACAGTGCCACAAGTCTGCAGAAACAAAGCCCTGAACTTTTACCTTCCTCCCCTGTTTTATCATCTCCTCCAGAGGCCTTCTTTTCCTCTGCTGCCTCCTCCTCAGCCTGCCCCTCCCCAATTGCCTCTGCCTCTCCCTCCATCTTAGCTTCTCCCTCCCCCTCTGCCACCTCAGTGGCCTGTTCATCATCCCCTCCCCCTGTTTCAATGGCCACAACCTCTGTTGCTTGCTCGCCCTCCATCTGGGCCTCTTCAATGTTAAATAATATTTATCATGAACTATTCCTGGTGTGATGTTACTAAATCAAGATGAAACCAATATGAGACTTACAATAAGGGTTCTACAGACCATTATGTTGTGCCTGAAAACCACTGCTATGATCACAAATTAAGTGTTTAACTGTCAACTATTGTGGTGACTTGAAGTACAAAAGTGAAAGGTTGCAAGTGCCTTGTACTTGTTGTGAGACCACATGTTCCAAAGGAACAAACATTAACATTTATATATTTTCTATATAATAAACTGTATTTTTGAATTGCTTTACATAAATTAAAAAGAGTACAGATATCTTTGATTAGATATTTTCATCTAGTTTTTACTACTGAATCATGCATAAATACAGAGTATGACCTGACATGAATGTATTTACATGTTGACATGACATGATTTTATGTGTTGTTGACATGACATGGTTTTATCTACATATCCCATAATTGATATTCTTGCTGTGATATCATATTATGCATCATTGTCCAATAAGTGGACAATATACTGGATCATTTCATGCAAAGCATTTGCAGAGTATGTCATGACCTGGACATATAAAAACATACCTTGTATGACTTTCAAAACAATGACACAGTCTTAACATTGTTTACACTGCTTATGTCACACAGCAGAGACACATAACATTAATGAATGCCATATAAGTCAAGACCAACTGCAAACTGTACAGACACATACCTGACATTGCATAATGTGCCCACAGATCAGAATATGTGCACTTTATCAGGGGTAATAAGTAGAAAATATAACAGACCCTTATCTGCTGGCACATTATGTGATGGCATAGTATGGCCCTTGTTGCTTGCAGTTTGACTCAACTTTCAGGCATGAATATAATGCAAGTCCACAATTTCCTGATGTCCATGTAATTACATCATTTATCCAACCATTGCAGCTCAAATGCATTTAAAAAGAAGTGAAAATCTAATCAGTTCTCTTATGTAAGACAATGAAGCTTAAGCTGGTTACAATGCTGTCTATATAAATTGGGTTATAATGTAAACAATTATAGATACTGATCTGCCACTGCATAATGGGCCAGAAGATCAGGTATGCATTATGATATGGCAGATTTGGGTTTGTGCAGTTTGGATCTGACTATCAAGCAAATTAAAATTTTATTTTTACCTGTAAGCATGAGTTACTTTTCTCCAAAACCAATCAAAAATTACTCATTTTAGAGAGTGAAACATTTACAGGTACAAAGACCAGAAATGTGGTGCAAATAGCTCATATATATATAATTTTATACATTGATGGGAAAATGATGACGTAAACTAATCTTGAGCATACTGTAAAAAAATAAATAGTTACATCTACATTTTAAACTTGTTATAACATATTATGACCTTCTTGAATTCCTGAACACTTGTTAGAAAATTAAGCCAATGTCTTTGTAGGTCAATGGAGTTTTAAAATATTTACACAGACACACTGAGCAAATATCGATGTAAACAAAATATTTTAAAAATTTCAACCTTTATCCACAAAAAAACCTCTTATTATTGTTCATTTCAATGTAAAAAGCTCAATATATACATTATACGAGCACAATTATAAATATGAAGCCATTACCAATCTGTTCAATTTCAATATATACATTATATGAGCACAATTATAAATATGAAGCCATTACCAATATGTTCAATTTCAATATATACATTATATGAGCAAAATTATAAATATGAAGCCATTGCCAGTATGTTCAATATTTTTACCTTCAGTGGCCTTGTCTGTTTCTGCTACAGCATTGTTGTTGGCATCATCTGGGGCTGAGTCCTCTCCTGCTGGGATCTGCTCCTCAGCCTCAGGGGCTAGGGTGGCTTCTTCCTCTGTAGGAACTTGATCCTCCTGTGCAGGGGCTGCCTCCTCTTCAGCAGGCTTCTCTTCTTCTACAGGTTCAATGGGAGCTGACTGCAGTAATAAGGCAACACTGGCAATATTAAATCAGTTCAGGTCTAAACCAGTGAGGCAAGATATTGCAACATTACTTTAACTTATTTATCAATAACAGTTACACATGTTGTATTTACTGGAAACGGTTACTGAGCCTTGTTTTGATCACAGACTAGTTCAAAATAAAAACATGAAAACAAACGGGTAAAGGTTCAATCAAATTTTGTATTAAAAAAACTCATCCTTTAATTCAGGTATTTAAATTTAACACAAGCAATATCTGTCCATATTAACAATAAACTTGATCGAGATCTGAACAAAATGCATGTTATCTTCAAGAAACGCTAGCATGAAAACAAAAAATATGTATGTATATAGCATTCAATCCAAACATTTCTTACTAGGGACAAGGGGAGGTAAGGGCAGTTCTTCCAAAAACGGCACCAAAAGTTCACAATGCTATTATCTTTTCAAAGTTTAATCAAACAAGGAGAATTAAAATGGAAAACAAAATACAAAGGTCACAATATGGACAGACATTTGAAAAAACCCAATCAAGATAACAAAGAAGAAAGTAAATATTATATTAATAACTTATATTTTGTATATTGGATCAATTACCTTATATACATTATCAGCAACATACATGCAAAATGCAATAAATAGCTTAGCTCTAGTTAAATTCCAACCACTACCCATTTACACAGTGACCCAATAAAATGTTCAATGCTTCAATATAAATAATCATATTCAACTACATAAGCAATTTAATTTTTTATAAAAATGCTGCTGCTGAATTCTATTTTTTTTAAAAAAGCAACTGACTTAATTTAAATCTTATGAAGGAAGTATTTTGAAGTTCTGAATACAATCCTTTGATGATAAAAACTTGACACTAACAATCAAGTTTCAGGAGTTCACATTCACCCTCGAAATTGAAGATGAGTGTTAAAAATGTATCAATACCATCAGACAATAAGTCTAAGACTTATCCTAGCTTCTTCTTAAACTGCAAGACAAGCCTTTTAGTACATTGCTTCCATTTCATGATGTCATCACAAATGCTGAAGTTATTGCCTGTGAAGTTAGAACTTTGTGTGGATAAATGAGGCCTGCATGCATGAAACATCCTTGTGGCTTAGGACTACCTTGCGGCTATGCCACGTTTGTACACTGACACCACAGTTTATGAGTCAGGAAAAAAATTAGCTATTTGCCTGTAGAAGAGTAGAACTCATGACAAAAATTGCAATGACTAGGGAGTTATAATAAGCTATGTGGTATCAGCTTGGAAATTACAGTAACCATGGAAATGTCAGAACCACCATATTAGCCAAAATAATAAATACATAAATACATACTCATAATGACAAAAATGGTTTTGATTGGGTTATTGGCGATACAATAAATTCTTCAGATAAAATTCGTCACATAATACTGACACAAGAAGAACTGAACACGAAATGCTGAACACTGACAACAATTTGGGCAGAGCCGTATGTTAAACGGTTTGTGCTTAAGAAAATGGTTATCAAACTGCCCACACGTGATACGTAAAATTACAGTTTGAGTGTTTCTTTATTTCGAGCATACGCCTAATTTGTTGGAAGAATATCAAATGTTAAACAATTTTTTACTATGCGATACTTTGGTTATATAATACCCACCTCTTCGTCCGCCATTTTGTTGTCAAGAAACATATATTAGACTGGTTTTCGAACAATTTCATAGAAAGAAAAATCACAATGAATCTTTCATCAGTCTACATTACAATTTGTTCGTTAATTTTGTACATTTTTAAATATATATTAAATTTATTATAAATGAACCAAGTGTTTCATCTATAGAAAAGTTTCCTTTATGAATAGACGGGATTCTCTTCTCTTTCATGGTCGTTCCGTACCCAAGTTATTTCGTACCCAAGTCGATTCGTACCCAAATGAGTTGTATCGTACCCAAAACAATGGTCGTTTCGTACCCATGTTGCTGGTCGTTTTGTACCCAATGCTATAGTCGTTTCAAATGTAGCTACAAATATAAAAAGATATTTCATACGTATTTTTTATGTTGCTTTTTTTTCTTTTTGATAGATACACATATCAATAATAATAATAAAAATAATAATAATAATAATAATAATAATAATAATAATAATAATAATAATAATAATACCAATAATAATATGACTTTCTATACTTTAACGGGAATCATAATTGAAATGTTATCAAATGCTAAAATCCACGGATATCTAGTAAGTTTAAGCTTTCAAACTTAATTCAATTTCACAAGTGTTTTATTAATTTTGTTGTTTTTGATTTATTTTGAAATAATCTAACTTTATCTTCGGAATTTAAAATTTGTTTTCTCAGGCACACATGCTTTAGAATAAAGAGCATATGGCAAACATTGGAGTTATATATACAATGAATTCAATTTATCATTAAGCCAAAAAAGAATAAATTAGCAAATTCATTCATTTGTTCTCATGGAAGCATACGTTGTTACTAATTGCCTCTGCTCTTACTCTCCTTTGTCGGTTACATTACAATTGACATTCCACTCCTAATTGTTTTGTCGTCAGGTATTGTACAATGTACGTTTTGATTTCTATCTCAGTTTATTTTAATGTTTTTCTATATATTCATATAAGTAAATGAAGCCAGCTTTTATAATGTTTCTGTGCAAACAACATCTGACTAGAATACGCGATACAGATAAAAATAGCTGAGCTGGTTTATAAAAAAAGTATTAGAAGAAATAGTCAGACATCAACACACACAGGCAAATACAAGCAAGAAATGGACAACTGTGTAGTTTCTTTCCAAAGAGTAAGACCACGACAACATGTTTTAGAATGTAACGCTTGCCAAAAGTGGCAGCATCGTAAATGTGAGACAGGTATGTATTTTATTTTTATTATTATTATTATTATTATTATTATTATAATATTAGCGTGTGTGTGTGTGTGTGTGTGTGTGTGTGTGTGTGTGTGTGTGTGTGTGTGTGTGTGATTTGGAAACTTTAACGTATAGTGATGTAGAGCACTGGGGTATCATGCCGCAGATATGTAACATCATGTCCCACCTAGTCACATTATCCTGACACCAGGCCTACCAGTCGCAACACTAACCTCTTAACGCTGAGCGCCTAGCTAGGTATCTATTAGTACCATTTGTATAAGTCTTTGGTAAGACTAGGATGGAATTCAAACCAACGAACTCACGCATCCGAGGCAAACACTCTACCCACTAGGACACCGGAGCGGTAATGTTAATAGTGGTAAAAGCAACAGTAGTAACAGTGGTAAAAGTACTGGTGGTTGTTAAAACAATATTAATCTTACTGCAGTAGCTACTATTATGTTGATGTTGTTTCTTTTCTTCAAAGGAATATCAGACACTGTATCGACAGCTATGTCGTGGTGATGAGACGCTGAGTGGGTGACGTTGCAAGGACTGTTCCCGACTTCCTCCACCACTGATTATGACAGATAACAGTCTCAACAACATGTTGACCATTTTGCCAATAACAGAGAGTACACATCTGACTGCTGATGAGGCAATGAATACTGACGTCATTAACAGTGTCAATGATTCTGACATGCCGATCGACAAGTCTTCAGTCCAGCAAGATCCTTTTATTTCATCTTAATTTAATCGTAAATACGTAATAAATGTGAACTATTTTCTCATTAGGTAACCAGTGAAAATTTTTTTTTCTTCTCCAGATTGCCACCAGATGTTAGTTCTCATACCTGGACAGCGTCCCAAAATACAGAAGTGACATGCACTTTTAACATAGACGCCTACTTCAACGTCACGGAAAATCAAGAAGAAGAATGGGTTTATTATTTTATAATCTTTGAAAATTTTACTATGTTGTAATGTAAATTTCCGTTCAATACAATACAATTGAAATGGTATGTAATTGAGAAATTAATAAGATTACATATTATGATTAGCTAAGTAGTGTTCTGGAGAAAATCCGAATATATAAGACACTGAATAGCACAGTATCTAAAAAGTACCACATGCTCGATTTAAATATTCTTTATTCACGAAATTGAATTTTAATCTTTTTATACAGGTCCATACAGGAACCGACGTTACAGCTCAGAATAAACCATGTACGTCATCCAGACTTTCAAATCGCTCTTACTGGTTCCAAAGTGTCGCGTCCAAAACTTGTGGAGGCTGATGGATATTCATACACTGTCAAGGTTATTAGTTAATATTGGTAATTGATATAATAGCATCATCGTTATTGGTCATATTTGTAGAGGTGTTGACGGTGGTAGCATTGATATTCGCACATTTGAATGTTTAAAAATCTTTCTTTTAGCGTAAAAGGGCAGGCATAACATACTGGTGGTGCTCTGTCCGCTCTAAAAAGATGCGATGCCCAGCCACCACAATACAACGTGGTGATTGTTACGAGAGAGGACTACACCGGCATGTACATAGCATCGATCCAGGGATCGTCGCGAAGGTTAAGGTGTTATCGGAGGTTAGTTGCATGTTGACAAAATATTGGTAATTTCAAAATACACAATCACTCATTACCCTGTACCTGTCAATGTTCATTGTTTCTAATAGGAACATAAACGTACGTGAAGTAATATTAGATATACACATCATTAAAAGATAACGTTCCACTATACGCTCGTTGTTTATTTATTTATTGACTTATTTATTTATTTGTAACGCTCACATATTCTAAAATATATTCCATAGGTGAAGAGTGTAGAGAAGCAGCATAAATATACATCATCTTCTACTATCGTGGATAGAGTTACAAATGAATTAATGCCAAACAAGTACTCTTAATTAGAGCTGCCAATAGGACCCGCCAGAAAATGCGACCAAAAGAGCCGCGCGACTTAGAATTTGTTATTTGTTGTAAGTAGCACAAATCATTTTGTACTAATATTGCGTATTTGTTTTTTTTTTTTTTTGTTTTTTTTTTGCACCAGGCCATTCAATATATATTATTTCCTTATTTAACTTCTTTCAGTTAAACGAGTCACAGTTTCCCCGATAAATTTCTTCGGAAAGACATTTATGTTGGCAGTAAACGTCACTTTGTATTGGCTACTGACAAACGACTAGAAGTTCTGGCGAGAGCAAAGATCTGGTACGTTGACGCCACCTTTAAAATAATCAGATACCTATTTAAGCAGTTGTTTTCTGTGCACGTCTTTGTCAAGAATGACGAACAGGAAACAATGCAGCTGCCACTGGCGTTCGCTTTTATGTCAGGGCGAAGAAAAAAAGGATTACAAGAAGATAAATATTCATTTGCTTTTCATTTTATAGGGCTTCATTTAAAGGCAGATTTGAGTTTAAATCAATTATAATATTTCTTACAATTTGATTTTACCTTGTAAAATTGTTTTACAAAAGCATTCCTGTATGTATTATCATTATCGATTGGATACGATGATAATATAGTTATCGTATTTTATCACAGTTTATTGTTATTATAGTAGTAATAATACAAATAATAAAAATAGTAATAGTAATGTTATTATTATTATTATTATTATTATTATTATTATTATTATTATTATTATTATTTGTGGCGTTGCGTGGGGGGATGTGGCGTTGCCCGACCCAAAAATTAAATTAGAACCATGTGTTATCAAGTAAGTCGGACAAGCCACAAGAAGAAAGAGAAGGAAAGAGGGAAATCTGGAGAGGAAATTTGGGGACAGACCAGTGAAAGTGGTCCCAATAGTCGTGATAAAGGACGGAAGGAAAGTGAAGGGAGGAGAGAAGTCCGGAGAGGTAGAATCCAGGAGGAGTGGGAGGATCGGATAAATAGATGAGTACAACCAAAGGCCAGGTGGAAAATCGAACTCACACTGAAAATCATAAGATGAAATAGGCTATCACTTAAAGGACGAGTGATTGTATGACATTTAAATTTATAGGCTTCATTAAATTGTTATTGTTGAATTTCATCTTCGTGTTATATATGTATATATATATATATATATATATATATATATATATATATATATATATATATATATATATATATATATATATATATATATATATATATATATATATATATATATATATATATATATATATATATATAATTTAACCGTCAGCAGTGCTGACTGGGGGCTCAGAGCCGTATATCTATTTGGTCTTTAATTTAAATTTAAATTCACGAGCCAGGTGAAACTTTCATAATATTTTAATTAATACTTTGGAAGTACCCCACCCCAACCTTTGCAGAACGCTACAGTGGGCGCTTTCGTCCGGGATTTGAATTAGACATAAATATTATTTTAGGACCCAAAGTTATTTGTAGGAGTATTAGGGAACAGTGTGAGATATTTTCCATTCTTTGTATTTGTTTATGATTTTCTCATCTTGCATTTTATTGTCATATGTGCATGCTTTGTAGACCTTCCATTACCAGCAGTACTGGTGAAGCAGATATCGAACAAACATCTTACCTGAATTAGTTGCTATCGACAGGTAAGTATTTAAACTTGTATTACAAGTATCTGTGTATTGTTAGAATATTGAGACAAGGTATCACTTTACATTAGTTATAATGGCCACCGAAAGGCAAATGATAAAGGAATATCGAGCTATGGGGTCTGAAGATCTCGGCTATGAGGGAGATCGCCTGGCGGCCATTATAGAAGAAAGGATCAAGGAATGGAAGGCCGAAAAAGCAGCGAAGATAGCCGCGGACAGAGAAACCCAAAGAGAGCTGGAGCTAGCCAAGATAACAGCGACCAGGAGCTAGCCAAGATAGCCGCGGACAGAGAAACCCAAAGAGAGCTGGAGCTAGCCAAGATAACAGCGGACCAGGAGCTAGCCAAGATAGCTGCGGACCAAGAGAAAGCCAGACTCGCCCACACTCTGGAGATGGAAAAGGTGAGAGTTGAAGCTAGGACCAACGGACGGGACGACGCCAGTACAAGCTCTGGAACGACCGGCCGACCATTCATCGACCACCGGATGGTCCAGATCAACATGCCACGCTTCAATGACAGGGAGGAGACTATTGACGAATTTCTCGTGCAGTTCGAGAAACTCGCACACGCTCATCGGGTCCCTGAACAGCACTGGGCCATTAATGTCTCAGCCTTTTTGCAAGGTGCAGCTCGGGAAGTCTACCACGGCTTAGCTGCAGAAGAGGCTGAAGACTACAATGCCCTTAAGAAGGCCCTTCTCTGCCATTATCGGCTGACCGCCGAGACTTACCGGAAACTTTTTCGGGACTCGGCGAAAAAGGTAACAGAGACCCACTCTCAATTCCACAACCGTGTTCGAGGTTTATTTGAGAAGTGGATGAAAATGGCTGAAGTCGAACGCACGTACGACGGGCTACGCGAGGTAATACTCAAGGAACATGTCCTGGGTACTTACAGTCGCGAATTGACAGTCTTCTTAGCCGAAAGAGAACACCGGACGCTCGAAGAGATCGCTAACATGGCGGAGCGATATGAGCAGGCGCACTCGAAGAGTGGAGGTTCTGGGGGCGCGGATCGACCCCGACCCTCTGAGTCACGTCGTATGGGGGAGGTTGAGCCGGCTGTCCGCAACTGTCAGGGCGACGGGAAGGTCGGAGGGGCACCTACAGGTAGGGATGCCACCTATCGACCTGGACAGGCCTAACCCACGAAACCAGGACTTGCAAGTCGGTGAGGGCCGCCGACGTGTATTAACTGCAAGCGCCTGGGGCATTTTGCCAGGGACTGTCCCAAGGGCAGGCAGACCCAGGTGAATGTCGTTGCTAGGAAGGAGTGCGTGCCGGAAGCGAGTCGCAACCCAGCCAACCTTGCGGCCGCAACTGTCAATGGTGAAGGTGCCACCATCTTGTATGACACTGGGTGCAGCGTCCACGCGCTTGTCGACAAGAAGTATGTCAAGCCGGAGGACTATACAGGGGAGGTAATAGAAGTTCAGTACGCGAACTGCGCGCGTGACTCATTACCAGTAGCTGTCATTGACCTCGATTCACCATACGTGAAGGGGAAGATTGCAGCTGCTTGCTTGGAGGGACTATCACATGACGTCATATTGGGATGCCGTTATGTGTTACCCCAGCCGAACCCCGAAACCTGTACACCTATGCCAGTGAGTGCTGTTGAGACCAGGGCCATGAGTCGACAGCCGAAACAGAAGCCGATCCAAGTTACCTCGACACCGGTTAGTAATGTTCTTCCAGCTGAGTTCAGGAAGCCGCAACAGGAAGACGCAACTCTGGCGCAGTTGCATAAACACGCAGAAGCAGGAACGGAAAGGGAAACTCCGAACGGCGCGGTGAAGTTTGTCTACAAGAAGGGAATCTTGTATCGCCACGCCAGGAAACACAACGACCACTTTAAGCAAGTCGTCGTGCCAAAGGAAAAGCGTTGTGAAGTGCTGAAGCTTGCACACGAAAGTCTCATGAGTGGACACATGGGAATTGCTAAGACACGTGACCGTCTGGTAAAAGAGTTTTTCTGGCCAGGGGTCCGGGGAGACGTTAAACGGTTCTGTCTCACCTGTGACAAATGCCTGAGAATGGCACCGAAAACGGATCATCGACCCATTCCCTTGGAGAGTACGCCCCTTATCGATGAACCTTTTAGACGTGTCGCCATGGATTTAATCGGACCGATAAAACCAGCGTCTGCGCACGGAAATCGGTATATTTTAACGGTCGTCGATTATGCTACACGCTATTCGGAGGCCGTAGCATTGCGTAACATTGACACTGAAACCGTCGCGGAAGCTCTGTTTGTGATCTGGTCAAGAGTCGGATTTCTCGACGAGATCTTGACCGATCAAGGGACACAATTCATGAGTCGTGTGATGGCGGAGGTGAATCGTCTCATGTCAATTAAGCACCTTACGACTACACCGTATCACCCCCAATGTAACGGATTGGTCGAACGGTTTAATGGGACTCTAAAGCACACGCTCAAGAAATTGTGCGAAGGCCGCCCCAAGGATTGGGACCGGTATATTCCTGCCATGCTTTTCGCATACCGGGAAGTACCACAAGCGAGTTTGGGGTTCTCTCCCTTTGAACTCTTGTACGGGAGGACCGTACGCGGCCCAATCGCCGTACTGAGACAGCTGTGGACAGACGACCACGCTGTAGAAGAAGTACGCACTACCTACCAGTACGTCGCGGACTTGCGCAACAAACTGGAAGAGGTTTGTTCTCTCGCACAAGATAATCTCAAACGAGCTAAGGCGAAGCAGGCGAAAAATTACAATAAGCGCGCAAAACCACGTCAGTTTGAGGTAGGGGATAAGGTATTGTTGTTGTTGCCCCAGGAACACAACAAGTTGCAAGTTTCCTGGAGGGGTCCATACGTCTAGACCGAGAAGGTCGGAGGTCAAACCTACCGGATACGGCTACCGACGAAAGAGAAATTGTACCATGCCAATTTGCTCAAGAGGTACCGGGAAAGGGAGACCGTAAGCGATTTTGTTGTCGCCACGATAGTCACCGAGGACGCCGAAGGCGATCCGGAAGGTGCCAACACTGTCCCGAGCTGTCCAATAACGAGGGTCGAGACTCCGTCGGACGTGGAGTGTGACCCCATGTTAACTGGAGGCCAGCGGGACGAGATAGAGACCCTGCTGGCCGGGTATTCCGACGTGTTAACAGAAAAACCCGGGAGGACGGCGCTTGTCGAGTTCGGGTTAAAGATGGTGGACGACCGACCAGTGCAGCGGAAACCCTACCCCTTGCCCCACGCGAAACGACAAGTTGTAAGGGAGGAAATTGAGCAGATGATTGCTCTGGGAGTAATCAAACCTGCCAACTCTCCGTACAGCTCACCAGTAGTCCTAGTGCAGAAGAAGGACGGCACTCATCGGTTCTGCGTCGACTACCGGAAGCTGAATCAGGTGACAGAATTTCAAGTCGAAATGTTGCCTGACCCGGAACATATCTTCGCTTCGGTCTCAAAAGCGAAATATTTTTCCAAGCTGGATTTGTCCAAGGGGTATTGGCAAATTCCGGTAAGGAAAGAAGACAGACCGAAGCTTGCTTTTGCTACTCCCGACGGGACATACCAATGGCTGGTTATGCCGTTCGGAGTACAAAACGCGCCCAGCGTCTTTACCAGGATGATGTGGAAGTTGTTGGAGCCCTTGCGAGATAGGGGTGTCCACAACTTCATGGATGACCTCTTGTTAGCTACAGAGACATGGGGTGAACACCTCGCTCTGTTAGCTGACGTTTTGGAGCGGATACGTCAGGAGGGCTTGACAGCCCGCCCTTCCAAATGTCACCTTGGTTTCAGGACATTGAACTACTTAGGACATACCCTGATCCAAGGCACGCTGTCTCCAGAGAAGTCGAAGGTGGAGCAACTGCGAAACGCCGCACGCCCAACGACGAAAACGGAGGTGAGGTCATTCCTGGGATTGGCTGGATACTATCGGAGGTATGTCGCTAATTTCAGCGCGATTGCGGGGCCGTTGTCCGATCTAACCAAGAAACGGACCCTGAGTAAGATTATTTGGACAGATGCGTGTGAGCACGCTTTCCAAACACTGAAGGCTAGGCTTACATCCGACGCCGTTGTTCGTCTACCGGATTTGGATAAGGAATTCGTTCTTCGCACCGATGCATGCGACACAGGAGAGGGAGCAGTACTGCTACAGGAGCATGACAAAACGCTTTTCCCTGTCGCATACGGCAGTCGGAAGTTGTCTGCTGCCGAGAAGAACTACTCCGTATCGGAGAGGGAATGTCTCGGAATCGTGTTCGGCATATCACAGTTCGAGCGATACCTATATGGACGGAAGTTCATATTGGAGACCGACCATCAACCACTCGCCTACCTCGCGCAGGCGAAATTATCGAATGGACGTGATGCGATGGTCGCTGTTCTTACAGCAGTACCAAATGCACATCAGATACGTGAAAGGTACAGAGAACGTAGGCGCTGATTTCATGAGCAGAAGCGCTGAAATTTAATAATCACTCTGTGTGTGTGTATATATATATATATATATATATATATATATATATATATATATATATATATATATATATATATATATATATATATATATATATATATATATATATATTCATGTTTTACTCGTGTAGTGTCACGATGACTTTGTTATTTATTCGTGTAGTGTCACGATGGTTTTAGTTTTAATCGTATAGTAAAGCCTTTGCATTTGGAGTAATTTTGGGGGAAAAAATCCCGATTTTATTCTCAAGCGTGGGGGGATGTGGCGTTGCCCGACCCAAAAATTAAATTAGAACCATGTGTTATCAAGTAAGTCGGACAAGCCACTGTTTATTGTTACACATGACCGCAGGCTAACACCATCCCTTACGTAAGTTTGCCATAGTTAAGAGAGGAAGCTGACCAAAGCCCGTCAGAAGTGTAATTAGCACCTTGGGCTGGAAGGATGTTTTGTACATCAAAGAAGCTGCCAGAAGGAGTGGGCGTGTCTTATCTTCTGGATACGCTGACGGACCGCCAGATTGAATAAGTCGAGTGGATAGGGTCCCAGCGCTACCCAATCAGAATCGAGATAGGGGTGGGACCCTGATTTATTCTAAAATATATATCTTTAACCCGGCCATCGAGCGTTAGTTGCCATAGTCGTTATAGAACGCACCGTGAATTGGAACTCCGGCGGCCATACGTTAATTGGCAGGGAAAACCTTAGGAATAGAATTCTAAGTGTAGCTTCTAAAAAGGTCAGTGAGCTATTTGTTCGATCTTTGCTGTCTGCGACTGCATTTAATTGTAGATCGGGTATATACGTATTATTACTAAAATCGTAGTAGGAGTAATTATTTTGTGATGTTGATATGTTTGTATATTTTGAAGAATGGGTTCCTATTTGTTAAGAATCGTATTGCTTGCTAGCCGTCGTAAGAATTAATACTATTATAATTCGCTATGTGGTTATTTTATGGTACAATAGCACATTATCCATGTAATTATAGAAATTGTAATACTATTATAATTCGCTATGTGGTTATTTTATGGTACAATAGCACATTATCCATGTAATTATAGAAATTGAATGGTATCTTTGAAATGATTTCACTGTGAGAAATTAATAATTTGAATATTTGTGTTCGCTTGTGGAAGTGTAGTGTACAGACATACGTCTGGCTGTCGTAATATTGTAAGTACAATGAGATTATATATATATATATATATATATATATATATATATATATATATATATATATATATATACTTATGTGATATGATGTATGGATACTTATGTGATATGATGTATGGATATATGTATGATATCGTGCTATTACGCCATTCTTTCCCTGTAAGAGTGTGTGGGAATTTCGATGTGTATGTATGCGTGTCCTAAAAGGTATTAGCCTTATCTGATGGTTAATTGATGATTTAGTGTGAGCTGAGATGTGATAAACCCTATGTTAACGCCTTGTGATTTTCATAGGAAGCTTCGAGGGACAGACTAGTGAGTGGTCTCAGTGTCTCCGTTATAGACGGAAGAAAGAGAAGGAAAGAGGGAAATCTGGAGAGAAAGTTTGGGGACAGACCAGTGAAAGTGGTCCCAATAGTCGTGATAAAGGATGGAAGGAACGTGAAGGGAGGAGAGAAGTCGGGAGAGGTAGAATCTAGGAGGAGTGGGAGGATCGGATAAATAGATGAGTACAACCAAAGGCCAGGTGGAAAATCGAACTCACACTGAAAATCATAAGATGAAATAGGCTATCACTTAAAGGACGAGTGATTGTGTGACATTTAAATTTATAGGCTTCATTAAATTGTTATTGTTGAATTTCATCTTCGTGTTATATATATATATATAATTTAACCGTCAGCAGTGCTGACTGGGGACTCAGAGCCGTATACCTATTTGGTCTTTAATTTAAATTTAAATTCACGAGCCAGGTGGAACTTTCATAATATTTTAATTAATACTTTGGAAGTACCCCACCCCAACCTTTGCAGAACGCTACATTATTATTATTATTATTATTATTATTATTATTATTATTATTATTATTATTATTATTTCATGTTGTAATGTTGCATATTACAGGTGGTATATTCCCGTTGTTAGCTGCGTTACCAGCATTAATTGCAGCAGCGGCCCCAGCGGTAGCAAAAGTCGCCGCGCTAGGAACCGTTGGTACAGCGGCAGGGATGGCACTAAAGGAATCACACCACAATTAATACTTCCAGTTCAGTACCCGAATGTAGTTCCAGTCTATTTTTAGAACATTTTTTCCTCTCTCCTTTTGGTGGTGATAGAAGAGTTATATTGATGCATATTTGGTAGGGATTTAAAGGTAATTGTTCATTCTTGAGAATATGAGCAGAGAGAGTGGTTGTCAGTGTGTAATTTGGCGACAGTGCACATGGAGTAATAAGGCTTTGGTGATGATCCGGAAGTGAAATATGTGGTCTGTGTACATGCTGTTCTGTTTACAGTGCAGCAGCTCAAAAAAATGCCGATCAACCCTTGACAAGAATTTCACCGTGAAGTCATCTTTGGAGGTATTTTAGATTAACATATGATTTGTATTGATTGTCACACTGTGGAAAGGTCAGCACTGAGAAATATATGTAGAGAACATATAGTAAAATTAATTGTGGTCTATGTCCTAAAGAAAGCTACCGGACAGGGATACAAAAAAAAAAGAAACGATTAGAAAAGTGTCTAAGACTACGAGGAACTCCGTATTCATGGTACAGCGGAAAGGGCCTGAGACTAGGAACAGTTTACTAGCAATAGTTCCCATGTCAAATTTTGATTTACTGGATGCGGCTAAAAAACTAGCGATAAAAACTTTAGAGGTGTCTTTATGAAAGATCAATTACCACAACAACCAAACAGCGTTGAAACCGGTATAATTAATCTCGATAACATCAGAGGACCTGGAACTCACTGGGTTGCATACGCGATTGATCCGCGTGCAATTGTTTATTTCGATTCATATGGGTTAGCGCCGCCTAAAGAATTTATGTGTTATATAAACCACTTAAAAACTCCTATCTGGTATTCTACGCTACTAACACAGAAAATGAATGACGCATCCAATATGCGGCATAGAATTATTGAATGTCCTCAACGCTATTTCATCATCGGGAAAACCACCCCATAAAACCGTACACGAATATACGAGTAATCGCATTTTAGAGAAAAATTATATGAAATAACATGATTGATATTTCGGGGAGATCTTGATCAAGCCTGAAAAACCCACCGCGGAAATATCTGCAACCGGTGATGTAAAAAAATAATCGAAGATGAAATAGCTGAGATGTTAAATATCGCAAGTGTTGATCCCAATGAAATAGTTGTATTTCAAGATCGTCAGGGTAAATTGAAAACTAGTAATATTTCCCTTGATGATAATTTAGTTAAACAACGCAACGGAGTAGAAGATACTATCGCGTTGTTTTCCGATCAGGGTAAACTCAAACCGGGTGTACTTGTTTCAACTATTGTGGATAGAATTAACAATTTAGAACCATTAAAAAAAACTACGCGATGAATACGACGAGCATATAACTAAATTCGATCAGTTTTCTGAATTACAAAAAAATATAATTGACAATATTGACAAACCTCTATTAGATTTCCTTGGAAATCCACCGGTGACCACACCGAAACTCACGGAGTTAAAAACTTCCATGGATAATTTGTCAAAGTTGCGATCAAGAGTATGACGCTCATGTATCTCAATTTACTACGTTACGTAAAAACTTTAACAGGACCGATGACTCTATTGATAAATTTTTTGGTAAAAAAAATTCAATACCCGATGATGTTAAAATAGATCTCACTGGTATTATCACGAAACTCGATGAAATAACAATGATTAATCAGCGATTAGGAGTTGTTCGCGAAGATATTAAAATGACCAACGATGTCATCAAGGATTATCTACCGAGGATGATAGAAAAACTTGAAAAAATAAAAATCCCTCACCAACAAAAAAATATCATAAACAACGTGTACGCGATCCAACACGGATCATTTACGTGGACACCTACAAACAACAAATTAGATATCACCGCGGCCGTCAAAGGTATTTATAGATTAACACTAATGTCGCCGACTCAATTTAATATTTCATGAACGAGTTCATCTGGGTCAACAATATGATATCAACGATCGTCGACAAGGGGACAACTGAACGATTCACGATAACAACGACTGATAATAATTTGGCTAGAGTTTCATTAACATGGTATGTGGAATTCGTAGCGGATTTGAGTAAAAAACTAAATTGAATTCTATTGTAATAAATAAAATGTCATCACAGCAGTAATGCTATGATCATCAGGTCAGAGAATTTCAAACTAAACTCAAAACACTCAGTGAGGAGTATCACGTATCAGGTGTAATCACCGGAGCCGGTATTATACTCTCCTCGGTGACAATGATTGTCCCGATAGCTGTTCCAATTTGTATATCAGCGGCGACAACAATCGCGGGAATTATTTCGATTATAACAAGAAAAATATCATCATGCAGCCAGCGTAAACTGCAAGATTACGTAGTTAAATTCCATAATGTGTCAACAACATACTCGCAATTATCCTCGATGATATCGTTGTCACTCGATGACACATATTAATATCCGATAGTGAGTTTTCCGCGATGGTACGTGTTTTTGATTCCGCGATGTCAAAATTAGAAAAATAACACGAATATAATAACAATGGCGACATCGCAAGAACTACTTCAACGAATAGCAGAAAATACCACCCCGGTGAAAACCAGCATGATCTCAATATTCTCAACGAATCCTGAATTCAGTGTGAATTTCACTACTGCGATTCCAGCAAAAGAAATAGCGAGTATATCATAGTTGGCCAAATATTAGATCACAGGCATTTGGCGGTCAACAACCGAATAATTCCCTGGTGTTTGCGAGTAAGAATAAAACCGATGGTACTCCAGACTGGAACGTTGTTTCGTTACCATCTGGGTCCTAGCAAATCGAACAGATCAATAGCGAATTACAACGCAAAATAAAATCCATTACTGGAAAAGAACCGAAAATCGCTATAACAGTTCATGAGCCGACGTTATCCGCGATTGAGATAAACTCGCCCGGATATGTCGTAGACATCTATCAGAGTTTGATAAGAACAATACTAGGATGGCCTGAAAACCCACCTCAGGCATCTTATCAAATACCCGAACCTAAAAAATCTGATTATGACACGGATGTACAATCATATCATGAAATCAACCCATCATATCGAGATGATTTATCTGATATAAAAAATGCAAAATTAACCTATAGATTTACATTTCTTGACAACAATACCATGCAATGGGATTTTGTTTTTGAGAAAAAAATTGATTAATTTATTACTATTGCATTTACTCTAACTAACATAGTTGATTATTTTAAAGAAATTAATCAATTACATAAAACACAACTAGAACAACTACGACAGAGTTTCCAGGAGCATCTCTCTGATATAACAAGGCCACGTGATGAGATCATAAAATATGTTAGGATATTAAGTCAGCTTGTATCTGACATGGAATATATCAACAAACGAATAATTCAAGTAATAATTAATGATAACAACGGAGATAAACAAAAATTCATAACTGGTTACAATATCAAAGAAACTGATTTACCCGATTTCAAGTTTCTTGGGTATAACGCAAATGAACTAAAAAAATCTGTTATTGGTCTTATTCAAGAAAACTTTTCTCTGATACTCGCCGAATGGAAGAAAATAACACAATCACAAACAACAATCCTCAAGTATAATAATGACCGAGACGGATACGGGCGGCATCTCGCTCCTCAAAACGTCAATATATCCTCGGTGATTGCACTGAATCTAGTATGTGATGTTATCGAAGGAAGTTATCAAATAAATCTTGAAAGATCAAATCAAGCTCAACAAGGATATATTTTATATTCATTTGCACCAACAGCTCCTCCAGGGTTTCTAATAATTTAGGATCCAACTAATCCAGTCTATATGCGATGTCATAATGATTCGTTAACGAGAATTAATTTCACTCACTGACCAATTCAATAATCTAATTGATTTACGAGGTAAGGTTTTACAAATAAGTCTGTTTGTGAAATCATGAAAAGGATTTTTACCCCCATAGCAGCGGGGGGGGGGGGGGGGGGGCAAAACGACTTTGCGTCCCCAAAGGAAACTTTTTTTTTTACGAGTTTGGAGGAATCTCTCTCTCTCTCTCTCTCTCTCTCTCTCTCTCTCTCTCTCTCAAAAGTGAGCAAAAATGTGCACAAGTATGCCAATGCGATCGGCTGCCTCCCCCTCCCCCTCCACCCAAATGGCTTGGTTGCCCGTATAACACTTTTAAAAGCAGGCGACAGAAATTTAAATTAACACCAGTAGTAGGTCTTGGAGAAGAGAAACTTACACAAACAACACTACTGTATATGCATTCAGCCCAATTATCAAAAGATCGCAAAATGTATAGTTGTTTTGAGGGGATAACCATTTGTAATTTATCGGACACGTTAGTCATTACTAAATAATACCAAGAAATATGACAAGTAATTGTTAATTGCAACTATACAAAAATAATGGACTTATTCAGTTATTTAAACCTGGCCAACTCTCGCGTGGTTCCATGAGCCTTTCTCCATACAAGATAACTTTGGGGAATCTGATTAAACGAGGGCTCCACTGTTCTGCGTATCGCTAATACCAAAACGTTCTGCCCGACTTGATGCTGAACGAGAAAAAAAAAATACTACTGGTGATAAACGTATCAGTGTTTTTAGTGAGAAACTTCAATTTGCACAGACTCAACAATTTCCAACAAAACAAACACATTACCATTTATCACCAGAGTGAACAATGTTGTATGTATTATATCTTGTACTTGCATTGCAACGTGGAGGCTTAATGTTAAATTTATATCTCGCAATATGAAAGTTATTCTTCATAAATAATGGCAATTCTTACTCAATTTTTACTGTTTATAAAACAAAATTCTTTATAAATATTGTTAAATTGTAATGTGAAATGGAAAAAAATGTAGCACTCTCTCACCCCCAAAAATGAACAATATTACTGGCAAAGAAAAAAAAATCAACAATATTACTGGCGAAGAAAAAAAAAAATCAACTTTACTCGGAATATTTATTCCAAAACTGTACCATGTTCGGCGTTTCTAGTCACATGTGTCATCGTCATTGAGGTATTGAACTAAAGAAAAAAAAAGGGAACCAGACTAAAAATTTGGAGGGAATATACAAATAAACCGCGTCGTCTTTATGACTGATTCTTTCGGTTATATTGGTGGTGGAAACCCTATAAAAAATGATGTCCTCAAGTCAGGTTATAGTTCCACCACGTTTAGAGTCACAGAAGTCAGCGGGACATATTCAGGTAGTATTGACATTAAAGTGGAAGTAAGTGTTACTGGTTGTTTTTAAATGTTTTCTTGGCCAACACAACAACGGGATACATTTCATAAAAGGCCAAATTTAAAATTTCATCTCAGGCTAATAATTATGGTATTTTATTTGTACGGGTCAAATCATCAGAAACTAAAAATTAGCAACTAAACTATAATAGTTTTTGCTCATAGCATGTGCAAGCAACTTATTTGATTGCCTGCCCAAACATATTCTCCAACTTACAGTTATGTATTGAACACATCCAGTAATGGAATAACTTTTGGGGTTAAGTTTTGAAACAGTCACTAGTATTGTTCTTAAGGCATAATTTACAAATGTGTGTGGTACATAAAAGGATATTTTGGGGACATTGTGCCTTGATTTTAAGCAATAAATGATCAAGTACAAAATTATCTTAGACCAACAAATTGTTTCCGCCTTTTGTTTTTTATTTTGACTGGCGGCAGTGAAATATAAAAAAAAATGCAGAGAAAAATTTGTTGGTCAATGTTCTATCTATATTATAAACACTTGGTGCATGTTTCAAAACTTATATTCATATTGATTGTATTTTGGCAACATGACTTGAAAAGAAAACAAAAGAAGCTATACATTGTAGTGAATTTTAACTGAGTAAATAGAGTACAGTAATGCCATTACAAGTTAGTACAAATGCTTAATCAATTACCCTTAATCAAGAATTTGTCGTTTTACTTTTTAGAAGTTATAAGAATTGCTGTTGAAAAGATTTCTAAACTTGTTTGAAACAACCCATCATCCATGTCATGTAATGATGTACATGAGAGCAAATGAACATGTCTTTCAGATTGTACTGATCCTAATATCTTTGTTGCTGATAAAACTTTACCCTAACTGTTCCTAGACAACACACAAAAGAATTAAAGAGGCCTATGTGAATAAACTAAACCCTTTTGTCAGCCAAATCGACAAAGCCTATGCATGTTTTTAGAGGTTTTTTTTATATTAAATGTAAGCACTCACTTTATAGCTTTGTTACAACAGTCCATGGATAGGGTTGCAAATATATTTTATTATTTGTCTACTTGTTGTAACATTAAATAGTTAAGTATTTGCTTTGCAGTTTTTTCTTATTAATTTCACAAAAATGAGTGAACTCAGAATATAACTTGACCTTGCTGTGTCTATCAAATTCTACATTATCACGTATGTTTCTTACCTACATAACAGCTTTTAAAGCTAAATCTCCAATAATATAAAATATTTACATTATTCTTTCTTTGAATTGCATATTTTCCTTTTCCTGAATATATTTGCCAAATGGTTTATGAAAAGAGACAATCTAATAAAGAGGTAAATCACAGACTCGGCAATGTTCGCCATCATACCTCCACAACAGGATCACTTGTGGTTCCAAATTGATTTTATGAAAAAGTTAAAATATTCATGTTACTGATTCTATTCTTAAAACACAAATTGCTCAAGTTTATGCTTTTATCATCAAAGGATAACTTGCAAAATTGGGCAGTGATAGTTACTATTATAATTTACTCAAGTAAAAGGTTAATAATCAGCTATCAAAACATGTGCCTGTGAATGTGCAAGAGTTTGTTGCTGCAATTAATATCATCACCAACTGTTTGTATACTTGAAGCCTTCATTTTGAGCAAAATCTGGAACTGACTAATTGGACAAGGCAACATATAACATCTAAAACAGGACAATAATTAAATATTAATCTAACAAAAACTCATGGTGAAGTCGTTTTCATTTTCAGAAGGAGGCGAAGTTACATTTTCTAATCGACTTAGTCATCCACTTCGCCCAGTAGCGTGACCCCAGTCGTTTATAGAAAAACTGAAGAACACAAACTTCTCAACACATTTAATCTCAGCATGACCAGAAACCTGTTGCTGTTGCAGCAGCTTGGAGAAAACCAAATTCATCAAGTAGAGAGCACATGCCAATGCAGTAGTAATGTGATACCAACAAAACCATTGCTAACACATGCTCAATGCTTGATTGATCTGGCTTTCTCCAGGTAAACTCCAAAACCATCACATTTCTTGTTCTTGGAATAAATATTTAAAGAATTCGGTGTGCATTCGTTTTATGCAAGCATTATCTGACTTTCATTTAATATTTTCTACAAGATTGGAAATTGGTTTTCAACTTGGAACTGAATAATTTTATCCCTGGTAGTGCAGAAGCCATATGTATATAGATGACATCACCTGACTGTGTATGCGGGAACCATATTTTATGTATCAGGACAGTGATGTCTACAGATGTCCAGTCTAAGCCAATCATTAATTGTTTGCTAATAATAACAGGGAGATAGTATGCCAGTATGTAATTGTCTCAAAGATCACGGCTCTGCTGTAAATATATTCTTTCTATGCCTATCATGTAATAAAAATCACAATATTTCTATCGCATTATAAGGTATGCTTTGATTGTTGTACTCTAAGGATGATCCTAGATGCCGTATTTTGAAGTTTCCTGAGTAGATATTGAGATGAACCAGACATAATTGAGTTACAATAGTCCAGTCTTGAAAGTACTGATGAACATGCAAGTGGTTTAGTGTCATCAACTGAAAGATACATGTATTTGTGACTGGAGCTGATGAGTCTCAGCTCGCGATATGCAGCCTTGCATGACATGTTGGTGCAATGTGAAAGTACTGTTTTGTACTGATTGTGAATTGAATGTTGATGTTGCTCATATTTGTTTTTGAGGTAAAGGATGTGAATGAGAAAGTCTTTGTATTGTGATCAAATAATAATTAAGACCTTCATCCAGTAACTTTCAACCCAGTGGAAATCTTTATTTTCCTTGTCAGTTTGGTTTGTTTTGTTTTAATTGCTAGTTTCCAAGGTAGGCCAATAAACATAACATGCTTAATCTCTTTTTTTTTCTCCCTCAAATATTTGACAAATGTTTGACAACATAGAAGTTATGATATGTTAAGATTCTTGTTGAGAAATTTTATTTCAAATATTTTTGGCAAGTTGCAATTATTAATTATCATTGAAAACCTCACAACTCTTGCTCTATAATTTATAATCAATGAGTAATACCGGTAAGTGTACAAAATGTACACCGATGTTTGCAGACAAATTTGGCAGAAGACAATTGCAGCTTTCAATGAATATGTGATAGTTGCCCTTAACTCAGAAATCAATATCATCCTAGGCAAGGGACTGATTTATCGGACTATACTTTATCCACCAGATGAGTATTTTTGCTCAAAATAAATATTTTCTTAATTTCATTTTCTTCATTCTTATTTATTCAGTTTATCTTAACCGTGATAGGACAGTATAGTTTGTACCACATGATCCTACAAGGCTAAATGATTTGAGAAGTGAAAATTGCATTCTACTTTTAAATCTACTATTTTAATATGGTTTGGTATTTTGCCTTTTCTTCATTTGCTGAAAGGGTCATTCTTCATTCAGCTTTTATATAGGACAAACCAGAAAAAATAAGTAAATTACCATATATGCTCAATAATGCCTGCTTTCCAAACAGTTGGGAATTGTTTTACAAAACAAGTATGTAATTTTTATGAAATATGTAATTAAAAAAATCCCTGCATTAAGTCTTTTTAACGGTTGCTTATGACTGAGAATGTTACTTTCTGAAGTATGCAATCTGCAACTCCTCAGCTAACACATACAATAATCAATCTATATACTGTTTCACAAGTTTTTGTTAATTTTGTTGTTGCTATGCGTTTAAAGATAAAACAAAATATTGACCACATGTAATGAAGATTCCTACTGAAACATTTCTAGAGATCAACAAAGCTATAAGCACATTGATAAATCAACTTCATTACTGTAATTTTATAATCAAATATTTGCCATAAGCACATTGATATATTAACTTCATTACTGTAATTTTATAATCAAATATTTGCCATAAGCACATTGATATATTAACTTCATTACTGTAATTTTATAATCAAATATTTGCCATAAGCATATTGATAACTTCATTACTGTAATTTTATAATCAAATATTTGCTATAAGCACATTGATATATTAACTTCATTACTGTAATTTTATAATAAAATATGCTATAAGCACATTGATATATCAACTTCATTACTGTAATTTTATAATAAAATATGCTATAAGCACATTGATATATTAACTTCATTACTGTAATTTTATAATAAAATATGCTATAAGCACATTGATATATTAACTTCATTACTGTAATTTTATAATAAAATATTTGCTATAAGCACATTGATATATCAACTTCATTACTGTAATTTTATAATAAAATATGCTATAAGCACATTGATATATTAACTTCATTACTGTAATTTTATAATAAAATATTTGCTATAAGCACATTGATAAATCAACTTCATTACTGTAATTTTATAATAAAATATGCTATAAGCACATTGATAAATCAACTTCATTACTGTAATTTTATAATCAAATATTTGCTATAAGCACATTGATATATTAACTTCATTACTGTAATTTTATAATAAAATATTTGCCATAAGCACATTGATATATTAACTTCATTACTGTAATTTTATAATCAAATATTTGCCATAAGCACATTGATATATTAACTTCATTACTGTAATTTTATAATCAAATATTTGCTATAAGCACATTGATATATCAACTTCATTACTGTAATTTTATAATCAAATATTTGCTATAAGCACATTGATATATTAACTTCATTACTGTAATTTTATAATCAAATATTTGCCATAAGCACATTGATATATTAACTTCATTACTGTAATTTTATAATCAAATATTTGCCATAAGCACATTGATAAATCAACTTCATTACTGTAATTTTATAATAAAATATTTGCTATAAGCACATTGATATATTAACTTCATTACTGTAATTTTATAATCAAATATTTGCCATAAGCACATTGATAAATCAACTTCATTACTGTAATTTTATAATAAAATATTTGCTATAAGCACATTGATATATCAACTTCATTACTGTAATTTTATAATAAAATATTTGCTATAAGCACATTGATATATCAACTTCATTACTGTAATTTTAGAATAAAATATTTGCTATAAGCACATTGATAAATCAACTTCATTACTGTAATTTTAGAATAAAATATTTTCTCTTTCTTGTGATGAACAGGAGTACCCATGAAAAAATGTCTTTTTAATTTTTTTGTTCCATCAAAATTGAAACCAGTGAATACTGTATCTAACAAATTCATGAACTATATTTTTATTTTTATTTTAGGTTATCTTTGGACCCATGTTTTCTGGCAAAACGTAAGTGCTTTTCTATATTTCTGATTTATTTCTTTCTTTTCCTTCTTTGTCTCCAAAATATAATTTATGCCAATCCATTCTTGTCACTTTTTTTTAGAACTGCGAAGTCCGGTGACTTCAGAAACAAACGTTGATTTTCAGCTTCTATGACCCATTTTTTGGTTAATAACTTGCTGAGATAAAAAAAAAAATTAAAATCATCAAATGTTCAAGTTTAATTTGTGTACTACAGTGATGAGTCAAGAAAGTAATATATTGCCTAGTGACCTCTTTCGATAGTGTATATGTAAAAACTAAATACATAAATACCCTAAGCAATTAAAAATCTTGTCATCAAAGTGCTTCTAGTCTCTGCCGTTGTCAATTTTACACATATCACAGAAAATGTTGATATACATTTGGAATAATTATAAATTAGTATTCAGAGACTAACGAGTTGTGGCATGAATTCATTATAACTTTGGAAATATATATACTTCTACACGTCATTGATATATAAAACATTTTTTCATTTGGATGAAGATAACTCATTTTTTAAAATATTGAATTATGGCACTATTATAAGTTTAACCCAATGCTTTAAAAAAAACATATTTTTAGAGATCATTATCTGTCTCTGGATTGGCATGAGTTGAAAAAACTATACAGATATACATTAACTGAATTCAATATCAGAGATACTCAGGCCATACCTTTTTCCTGGTAACATTAGTATTTTCAAATGATGCATTGTTTTTTTGCACTCCTTTGCATACAAGAGTGGGCTGTTGTCGCATCGCTTGGGTTCACTTGCTTTCTGATCTTGGGATAACATTGCAATTATATACAATCCTCAGTAAGTGTTATTGCTACTCCTTAAATTACTTGAAAGATTGAAATTTTGCACACATCCATCTCATGGTATTGTTTGTTCTAATAGTAATACAATCCTATATGGTGACCACATCAGTTGTTTTGAAAATCTTGTTATTGCTACACCTCTTAAATTTATGGTCATATTGACTTGGTTTTTTTTATAATTAAAAAAAAGTACTTCTAGTTGTTCCTAAATGAAAATGGTGTAGCACTAATGTCTGACATAGCCAATGTAGCAGTTATCTTGAATCTCTGATCCTCCTGAAAGGATGGTTATATAAATATAGGGTTTTCACTAAATGACTTCTTATGATGTCATCTTGGTGCCAATGTGGCTGCCACAATGACCATCTGGAAAGTCTTATTATTGCTACTTCATCAAAATAACTGATCATATCAGCATTGTGAAATTATTTATGTCACCAAAACATATGACGTTGGCTCAGTCCTAAATGAAAATGGTCTCAATGTTTGACATTTTAAAAATCTTGTTGTTGTCGCATCTCTTGGAAAGTTTTTTTGACACGAGTTTTGATATGTCTGATTGGTCCTAAATGCAAACTGACCCATGGTCAATGTGGTCATCATGAGGAAAACTAAAAAATAACAATCCTATCATTGTGAAAAACAATCAGGAAGTAGAGGTATTCAGATAACTTTGAAGCAAGGTATCCACAGACTTTGAGAGAAAGCAGCAATCAGAATTAACAAAACAAATCAAACCTTTGGTACGCTCCAATACATATGGAAATCCAAACAACATGGACTCCAGGCCAATACAGAAGCAATGTTATCAGAATGTACAGCTCAGAATACTTGAAGTTAACATCAACAATAACACAAAAGCTTGAAATCTTCCATAAGAAGTAAGAAAGATTCTTGGCATCTACTGGCCATCAGGATGAGAAATATATTCATCAGAGGACAGTATCAATAGGTATTGTCCAGATTGTGCTGAAATGATGGCAATGACTGAGGCATATGTTCCAAATGTCACTCAGTGCACCTCCCAGGACAGCCCTCTGCTGAATCCTGTTGGGAGATGAGAGGGGTTTACAAAAAGAGATTTGGAGGAAAACTATAGAGAAGAAAAACAGTCTGACATGGATAGAGCTGTTAGTGGATACCTACCCGTTGATAATAACATCTGTAATAAAAGAGCCACCATGTACCCATACCATAGACAAGCTTTCTACCAGTGCATGTGGCCCCATAAACCCTTGGCTTCTAAAGGCAGCTCCCACTTTATTTTCAAATTGACATTCCTTTTGATCAAGCTGCAAATATAATAAATGTACTTGTTCAGTGCCCAGTTGTTTTTTCCAGCAAATGTTTTACATTAATCTCTTGTTTTTTTCCATGTGACAACCCTTTGGTTGAATCTCGAGTGATGCTTGCCCGGTGGCAAGTATCTGGGTGGTTTTGTGATCTTTCGACACATTGACACATGTTCAGTTGCAACCTTCAATAGATTTCACAAACTGTATGATGACTGTTATTTACTGTACCCATGCTCAGTCTCTACATAGGTACCTCCATATGACAGTGCGTCTAAGTAAAGGAGTCAAATAATATTTGTAATGAATAGACAACAAAGATTTGTCAGACAACAAATTAACATATTACAAGATATTGTGAATTGAATAATTCTGAACTATTTTTATACTGCTGTACAGTGCATTCCCTATGGGGGCAAGACTGATACTAAAAAAATCTTGGTGTCAAAACTGGGGTCAGACTGGGTAAGAAAAACTAACTTTGGTATCAAAACTGGGGGTCTCTGAAGCACAAATGAGGGTAAAGGGAAACACTGTACTGTTATGTGACCTATAATTGATTTCATGGATTTATCATATAAATGGATTTAAAATGTCAACCATTGTTGATTTTAGTGGATTGATTTGGAAGAAATGATAAGTTGTTACTTTATTTGTGGCATAATCCACTCAGTAATACAAGTATATCTTA
Source organism: Unio delphinus (assembly GCA_029339505.1). NCBI lineage: Eukaryota > Metazoa > Mollusca > Bivalvia > Unionida > Unionidae > Unio > Unio delphinus. The sequence continues at coordinate 6,112,303 of JAQISU010000058.1, forward strand.
TAGTTTTATTGTTAATTATCCTGTCTATTGCTTGATCGGTCCAGTTGAACTTATTTATTTTTCAACTTACTTCTCTGACTCTCAAGAAGTCACCCTTCAGATAGGTCTGACTTGTAAAATACGCCAGGAGTTGCTCTGGCTAAAAATGCACTTTTGGCTGTTCAGACTATCATCATCCTATGCCAGATCTTAGAAACAATTATGCATATTTGGATGCAAATATTTGACACAGAAAATCACACTTCAGGAGTCCTCCATACACACTTTTTGTTGTAAACGGGGAAGCTTTTGTGACTCAATAAATATGTTCTAATTACTAAGAAAAATTAAACAATGCTTTTATTTAAGATTGTTGCCGTTTGATTGATCAAAGGTCGTTGGCTTGCTTGGTGAAGGGACATGTGTTATTGAAGGTGCAGCTATAAGCTCTATATGAAGGATCCAAAACAATACATGTACCCTTTTATCATTGTTGTGGCAAAATCAAATAATTGTAGAACATTGAGACAGAACCGTTTTTATTTGCTTAGTATATATCTGTGCTTCAAAGGTAATAATTTTTCTTTGAAGTTGCAGCAAAACTATTTTTTCTGGTACATTACAAAATATGTTTTGCCGTCACTTGGTTCATAAGTCATTTCACTTTTGTGCCTTCAGAGGTGGTTGATTGTAGCTAGTCAGTTGCATGGCTATTTTCTTAAGTCTTGGCCTGATAATAGAGTAAAAACTTTACAAGTACATCTACTGTTTTGCAGAGATTCTACACTGGATTTGACTAATTTTGTACTTTTTTTCTCTTCCAGCACTGAGTTGATCAGGAGAATGAAGCGTTATCAGATTGCAAACTACAAGTGTTTGATCATCAAATATGCAAAGGATGACAGATATTCAAAAGGGGGCATTGCCACTCATGATCGGTAAAAAGCATTTTTATATGGCTGCTTAAAAGATAGAATATGTTTTGATGTCTGTACATCCAGGCATCTCTATTTTTTAGTTTATTTTTACACAGTAATTCAGTCATGTTTCATATAGTCCAGGTCATTTGTCACAAAGATTATCTGAAATTTAGGACAGTCCAGAAACATTTAGGACATGTTAACCAATGACCACAGTTAAGTAAAAATTTGTTTTTTCCTAAAAACATCTTGACATTTTTCATAAAACCTAAAAAAAAAACGTTTTAGCACACTCAGACGATTTGCAAACCTGCATATATCGCATGGGCATGTGCTGAGCCCAAAAGTCAGCACCTATTTGCTGTACATGAATAAAAGCTCCTTCTAAATTGGTGTAAGAAACCTTGATATATATCTTAATTTATTGTCATAAAATGGTGAATAGTGATGTTTAGTTATCACAAAATTCACAACTTGTAATATGAAATCATATATTTTGTTAAATTTTCTTGAAAATTAATTTTTTTCATACACTGTAAACAACAGTATAAAAATATCGATCAGTGAAAATGTTGGTAATGTCTACAGCTGGAAACATTTTTAGACATAAATATATATGAAATAATTAAGTATTTTCAAATAATTGTGTTTTTTTTTTTTTTTAATTCTCTCTTATGGTTTGAAAGTGAAAGATGAGTTTGCTGAGTTAATATTTTCGACTGACTATTTGAACACTCTTAAATATTATGTATGTAAGATCATAAAAGTAGATACCAAAGTTATCCTGTGATTTTATAAGTTGCAGTCCCGGTCTCCTTCCTTAGAAAAAAAGTTCCAGTCCAAGCCCTAACACTTGTCATTTAATTTATAATGCTGTTTTTCAGAACATTTTGTGTGTATTGTTGTGTCCTCTATCTATCTATCTATCTATCTATCTATCTATCTATCTATCTATCTATCTATCTATCCATCCATCCATCCATCCATCCATCCATCCATCCATCAGATTGCTAATGATAGTTCATTGTGAAGTATTTAGTATTACAATACTGGAATGAAAAATAGTTGATCATTATGATGTAACTAACAATTTTCAATGCTTTACCTTGACATTGTTTTTGTGTGCAGCTAGAAGGAATCAAGGAAGAGCTTGTACTTTCTTATTTGTATTAATTTATTAATTAGCTCAATTTTAAACATTTTCCAAGACACTGGAAGTAGAAACACGTGATCATATTCCATTATTTTTTATTATTATCAAATTATATTTATACATACTGCACATACAAACTTTAACAAATGTCTATAGCAGTTTTACAATAAAAATCCATCATTTTGAAGCTGGTGTTCCTTGGATTGTCATTGTATTTTGTCTTTCATAGTTGCAACACCATGTGCATAAAGTTTAATTTTTGTTGCTGTTATTTTTAAACCATTGGGAACTTCCTACTCCATGATTCCATCTGTCTCATTGGCATTCTTGTTGCATCCACTAATTTATGTTGACCAGTCTTTCAAGAATCATGCTCATGTGCAACTTGTCTGATAGCAACTTTACATAAATTTCTTGGTGCCAAAGGCAAAGTACACATGATTGATAATCACTTGAAAACAAAGGTTTTTTTGGTATCCAGCACTGAAAAAAATAGCTGATTTAGTGTTGGTTTATGACATTGAACAAAGGCATTCATAAAATTCCAATGAACAAAAAACTCTTGCACCATTTTCTAAATATGTTATGCAGTAAGATGCAAGTGTTCCAAACATCACGTAAGAATTTATGATATGATGAATTAAAAGTGTTGAGTAATGTTTATTAAAATGTGTATGTCATTTATGTTTTGATCAAAATGATCATTAGGAACAATCAATTAGCGGGTTTCTTAATGTCTTGACCTTGTTGTCTGCTAAGTTCTAACCTTGGACCTGATCTCATTAAAATTACTTTGATAGTTGCACACCACATTACATTTATTTGCTTTGAATAATAAATAAAATAAAGGATAATTTTTCTGATCAAAAAACCTGTCTACCAAAGACTCAGCTGTTGGAATTTTCATGCATTAACATGAAAAGTATGTGTGCTTTTACACTTAATTTTGGCATCCTGGAGAACCCTTTATGCCATTAGTTAATCTATGAAATCACCTAATCATTTGTAAATGTCATCTAGTGTGGCAACCAAGTGAAAATCATTCTATGTGCATGAAAAGCTAAGTATCACAAATAGTGATCATTATGTAGATGTGATATTCTTAACCTGTTTGTGAACATATTCCCAAGTTGCCATTAGATGTTTTTCAAAGATGAATAGAAATTTTATTATTTATTGCACTAAAATCGGAGCATCAATATTTGACCAATATAATACTTCAAATTAAGGATAAATTTGACAAATAAATGACCATCTCTTTCTGGAATCTGACTCAACATTAAGCCTATATTGTATCTACATTTAAGTGTAAAAAGCAGGGATGTAATACACAATCCTTTGTAAAGAAAAATGAATGTCATTAGCAAAAAGTGATGTATTGACAGTTATTACTAGCGTGATTTTCAAATGAATATTCAGCTATGTAAACACAATTTTACTGCCAATTTTCATCACTTTAATAATTTTTCAGATGTACCTCTGTTCCCTCTGGCCCTAACTTATCTTGATGACTTTTTGGACTGTAGTGCTCGAGTTACTGAGGAAGAGGTGTTTAATTGAAATATAAATCAAACTATCGATCCATTTTTCATTTTTCCTGTCTTTCAGTCAGACTGATGATGCCAGCATTTAAAATTGCGGCCAGCCTTACCAATGTTAGTTGTGATGTCTTTTGAAATATTACCTGTATGTTGATACATATTGATGTGAATGGTGTCTCTTTCCAGGAATACACTTGCTGCAATTCCAGCTGAGAAACTGAACGATTTGAAGCACGAGGCAGAGCAATATGATGTGATTGGAATAGATGAGGGACAGTTTGTAAGTCTGACAAAGATTGCATTGGATAATATATGTGGCTAGCATGATAAAAATAGTTATGTATCCTCAACTTCTTAAGTTTTAGTTTTGAGGTATCATTTCATCTCTGGGTGAAAAAAAAGTTAAGTATTCATTTGCTGTCGGCAATGATCAGTTGATTTAGTTTATCTCTGACAATTCTTTTAGAACATATCGGGGCTACCAGTTGAAATTTATGCTGCCCATATATACGTGTAATTATTTGTGTGGAGGAAGTAGCAAAGACTGGATGTTGCATACCTTCAAGAAGCTTGGCACTATCTTGAATTTTATAAATCAGTGCATTGTCATGGAGCTGATTGTGACAAGATAACCGGGTGGGATTATTCGAATTCACAACAGAACAATTTTGACGATGATATAAATAAAATGTTTAATAATCAGGGTTCCCGCGGGTCATGGAATCCTGGAAAAGTTTTGGGTTCAAAATTTATTATTATGGGAAGAGATCGCGTATACAGTTGAATTTAATATGACCGTTGCGTGGTCCCTGCAATTTTGATTAAATGTATGTGTTTTTTTTTTTTTTTTCAAGTACGAGAAATAGTGTGCAAAACGTTTATTATTATTTTGTGGAAGAGTTCTAGTATGAATTCGAATATAATACGATCGTGGCATAGCTTCTGAAATTTAACAATTTCACCAGTTTCATGAAGTGTTATGCCAAAGTAAACATTATCGGAAATTTTACTGGTTGTCTTCAGTTACTTCTGGATACAATCGTTGCACAAACAATAACTGACATGTGGGTTTTTTCCCACTGCATACATATACACAACCAAGCAGAAAGTACAAAAAATAAAGTGCAAAACGTTTATTCTAGGATTGTGTAAGGCTTTGCCAATGTTGCAAACTGCAATTTTATTTTCCTTATTGGTGGCAAAATATACCATTTGGCGACTTTTTCATTATCGACATTGTTGGCTGTTTAAACTTGTATATACAACCTTTGGTTTGGGGTGGAGAAATTTAGAGGCCCCATGAATGGTAACCGCAAACTTGATATAAAATGCACTGAAATTTATCTATTGCTCCATAAACAATTTCTTTCTCTATACTGACAAACTATCTTAACAGTGTATAGTTACATCATAATCCGCTTATGCTGACATCGAACATCGCGCATGAGTACTGTATGTTTTGATATATTTGCTTTTTTTTGTTGTTGTTGTTGACATTTCTGGTAGCGTTGATCAACCGGACGAAGTATTGTCTCGTAATCTATTTTTGTCGGATTTTCGGCTGCTCGCTAGTAATTAATATATTTACTTAGACTGATTTTGTATGTGGATGGTAGGTACAATTCATCTTCTTTCCATTTAGAATAAATCCTTCAGAACAATAATGTAATAATCCATGTGATCAGACCAGAGCACATGCGTCTCTATCATACATTGACCCTTTGTTAAATTTCTGATGCATGAATGCAAGACAGCATCACTCTGCTACCACAAATGTAAAAAAAAAAAATAAAATAAAAAAAAAAAAATCTTGTAGTCTATTCAGTAGGCAGGAGGAACTGTAACTACAATTGACCAAACGACGACCACTTCATTTTTAATAATGCACCCAGATAAAATAGTCTGCTGAAATTTCAAAGGAAACAGATTACCTCTGAAGCACCGATTGTTATGAAAACGTACTCAGCAAATGGAGATAAAAAATTCGTCTCAATCATGCAATACAATTTTATTGATGTTGCCGCCACAATAAGAAATGGGCATTTGTTTGCTTCTCCAAAGCTATTCTTTAGCGGTGACTTCAATAATGCATGAAACTGTCATCAAAGAAAGCCGACTACAATCTTCCAATAGAAACAAATAGCTTTCTTCAAAGGAAGTCAGTACCAAACTTCAATAAAAGTGATGGAATCTGATGGATGTTTGTATTTTCCAACGTGACTGGAAAATGTTAACTGTGCAGTGAAAGTTTCCTTATTGTTGGGAAAATGTTTATGCTTACGAACGCTACCAACGGCTGCTTAAAACAAACTTTTACCAACTTGGAACGTACTGAAAAATAAATGTGCTTCTTCATTAGTTATGTGAATGTGCTATGTTTTTCCACTGAATTCTGACCAATATGACCTGTGACAAAATTATTGCATATTTTAAAGCTCTGTGTGTGTGTGTGTGTGTGTGCATATTTTCAATGGAATCACTTGTATTGTGGATTCAACGTTTCAACGTATATGATGAGGTTCGTAGGCGAGTGAGTACACGGTTTTATACTTTATTCATGCTATACATTAGACATATATATATATAAACAGTATTCACATATATGTACCAATACGTGGTTCTCTAAATAAAGTAAACTATTTGTCTTCACTAAAGGTGTATTTCTCATTTAATATGCATCAATTTAAAATGGTAACTGCCAATGAAGCACATATTTTACAGCCTGCAGTTATTACCTACCCCCTTCCCGCAATTTGTTGCAGTACATGCATCATTTTCTTCAGTCAAATTACCTGGTTGCTTATAACACTTCGGTCTATTACTCAGTCGGGTTCTTTGGCTCCCAACTACCGTGTTATAGCGAGGTCACACTGTATGTGGATTACGTTTTTTCTGCCTGCATTCCGCTTTTTGACCACTTGGATTACGCCTTTTCCTTGTGAGGGGTTGGCATGTATGCACTCATCATCAAGAGGTTAGTGTTAGGACTGGTCGGCCTGGTGTCTGAATAATGTGATAGAGTGGGACATCATGCAACATATCTGCAGCATGATGCCCCAGTGCTAGACATCAATATAAAATGCCACACTGCATGCATCATGGTGATTGACTGAATTTTTTAAAATAAAGCTATGTTAACAATGCAAATCACACACCCACTCTCAAATACCACATGTAAATCCATTATTTGCAACTAGCATAAGTAGTGGTATGCTGCCATTTTCTTTAAATGAGATGACTTCAAATATCGAAGTGTTCTACCACTGTACTACCTTCTGATCAAAGTGACTACGGGACATTGTGTCACACAGTTCACATAGAGTATCAGAATCTGGGCAACAGTAAACCCAAAATGTTGTTTTAGTCCATGCCATCATGTGAGCACTTTGTAACTCAAGTAAATAATTTAAATAAATTAATCCAATACAATACAGATAATACATATCACATATGAGCTTGTGTTTCTCTTTATATACTCCATTATAAAACTTGTACCTTCTATAAAAAATGAAAATGTGTCTCATTTTTTCTCTCTCCTCACCCCTTCCCAACTCTGGGACCCAGAGAAATCACTGCTTAATGAGAACCTGTCTTTTTTGTAGTTCCCTGATGTAGTGTCATTTTCAGACCAGATGGCAGACAGAGGGAAGATAATAATAGTTGCAGCACTGGATGGAACATTTCAAAGAAAGGTATTATTGAACAACACAGGTATCATTTGTTAAAATTTAATGAGTGTACCATATTTCCAAAATTCACTTGTCCAAAGCAAACATCTCTTGTATAAATATGTACAAAACAACTGTTTCAATGCCAGTTAAATAAGTTTGGATTTTCGATATTTCACTTTTTTCTTTACGATGGCTTATACACCTATGAAAGGTGTAAGTGTGGTTGCTTTTAAAACTCTTTGAATTTAAAAACAGTTGTTCTTGTCTCCGAGAAGTCGTTGAATTTACCAAAAACACTACTGCAGGGCTCGAATTTAACACAAATTTCTTTGTAGCCAGAAGGTCTAGTGTACTGAGAAATTCACTAGTCCTGCCAAACATTTACTAGTCCTGTCCACAAAACAATGTCACAGACTTGTATTGTATTCCTCTCTTTTGTCATTTTCATTCAACTTTTGCTTTTTTGCTGGAGGCTAAACACCTTCTATAAAATGCCACATTTTGCCTGTCTTTTAAGGCGTTAATTGCGCCTCTCTTTGAAATACGAGATGTTACAGTATAGCTGACGTGAATTATTTAAGGTAAGAAAAGGAATGGAACAGTGTTCGTTGTATAAGAAAGTCCGAGCAAGAAACACGTTTCAAAACACATGCCCTTGCCGCCCCCCAATTAAATGGCCTCTCCCTAATAAAATCTTGACTTCCATGGATGTTCTGCAGGATCTAAGCAGTGGCTATTTTAAACACTGTTATAAAATATTAGCATCAAAAGATAATGTTAGTTTCACCTTGGAAAATGTGTGTTCCCATCAAACGAAGCCATCTGACTCAGCGTGTTGTATTTAACAGCTCCAGTTACGGTCTTATCATTAATAACATAAGTTTAGTAAGTGTTCCTAATTAATCGGACCTCAGTGTATTGTTGAAATTAATAATAAATGGGAAAATTTTCAAATCTTAGATGCCCATGCTGAGAGATTTTAATTCCCAACAAATGTACTGCATTCAGCTTGGATATATATGTATTCAATTATTTGTTCAGTCTTGTATGGGGAAAATATAAAAATAATTTTTATTGTCATAGAAAAAGTAGTTGCATTGAAATGACATGTCAGTAATGTGATCACAATAAACTGATCTAATTTTTATAACTATTTTGATGCAAATGTAAATTATGCAGTTCCCCGTTTGTGACTGTTGGCGTGTTTGGCTAGCAAGCAAAAAAAAAAGGAAACAAACAAGCATGCAAACTAATTTCTTTGACTAGTTGATGCTATGATCTTTCGTGTTGTAGTTTGTTACTGTGGTCGCGTAAATAATGTGTGATACCAGGTTATTTTTCATTTAATTCACTGTCAGATTAATTAGTATATCAATTACCAACCTTCTGTTGTTAATGACGGGACCATGATTGGTGCTGTTAAGAGAATGCACAAAATCAGATGGCTTCTTGTAATAAAAACACATTTCTGAGGCAGAAATCAACTTCATTTTCTCATGCTAATATTTTATGACTGTTTACAATGGTCACTGCATTGATTTTACAGAATATATGCTGAAGTCACGTCTTTATTAGGGTATAGAGTGAACAAACGCTGAAAGTTGATAAACAAAACTTACTAGCCCATAGGACTAATAACATTATGATAGTTAATCTAATCAGGAAATCTACTAGCCTTGGGCTAGCAGACTACCGCTTATTTTGAGCCCTGTACTGTTGGGTTAAAACATTTAAGTTGGATAAACAAAGTCATGTGCATGACATGAAATAAAGACATCAGCACAGGAGAAAGTCATACATTAGAAGTAAACAAGGACAAGAAAATAGCATTAATTCATAACCATGCACATTTTTTTAATGGATGTATGAACATCCTGTTTTTTAATGAATGTATGAAATCCTGTTATATATGGACATCCTGTTTTTTAATGGATGTATGAAGATCCTGTTTTTTAATGGATGTATGAACATTGTTTTTTAACAGATGTATGAACATCCTGTTTATTTAAGGTGTGTTTATTTAAGAACCTTGACATAACTTCTCATTTAGGCATGTAACTCCATCTGACCATACATGTATCTTCTTTGTGTCTGTCTATGCCAAATATTAAAAAGGAAATTTCAGACCAATATGTACTTTGGTCTTAATAAAGTTCATTTGATTTATTGCATCAGCACAAGTTTTACACAAATGAGCCATCAGTTTTGGAGAAATTGGGTTTTAATTTCCCAATTTTTAGCAAAATGCAAATTTGACATTTTCTTGTAAAGGTGGTTGCATTTGTGATACGTAACTGGCAGATCCTGTTATTGCCCTGTTAGTGATGTCAGATCTTTTGAACTCAGCCTGATCGTCCTATGTTTAAAAAGGAGTGTTGTTGTCCTATTAGTGCTTTCAAGTCTCATGAACTCAGTCTGTCCGCCCTGTTTAAAAATGAGTGTTGTTGACATGTAGACATTGTCATGTCTGTTGAACTCTGCCTGATCATCCTATGTTTGAAAAGGAGAGACACAACGCTATTCTAGTGTTGTAAATGTATGGAAGTGTGCTTACTGCATTTTCAGTCACAAATTGAATACATACTGCTATAAATTCACAACTAAAATCATCAAAAAACAAAATCAGTCGCTGGTTTTGTGAAATGTGATTTAGTATATTAAGTCCTAGCTCTACTTATAATATCTAATAATATTAATTAAAAATAAGATTTAGCAATAATAAAATCTTTATAATTTAAAATTTCTGGGTTTTAAAAAAAAAATCAGTTTCTTACATTTAGGGCTGTTCCAGTAAAACATATCTCCCACCCCCGGGGACGGCACTTAAAAAAAGTATGTAGGAGGTTATGTTTCAAACTATTTATATTCTGATAGTGGAGGGTTGCATTGAAAAATCAGTTCAGGTGTGGGTTGTATTAAAAAAAAATCAGAAATCACATTTAGGGGTGTCAGAAAACATGAATGCATAAATATTTAGATCACATCTAACCCACAGGGGCTTGTATCGTTGCTTACAATCGACCGGTCATACGAGACCCTGTGATCTAAGCCCCGTCTTTGCTGTCTATATTGCTGGGAAACAACGTGCAGGGGAGAGAACTTTAACGAGTTATTTGACTATTTGTCTCGAGTTATTCCGTGATTTCTCGTGTCTCTTGGCAATATATTAGTTTTATTATTATCCATTTCCGTGTTTGACACCTTGTAAATCTACGTGGAATAACACAACCATGTTTTATGAGGCCATTTCGAACGTTGTGGCTACATAATCATGTTACTATTTTGAACCCTCGACTGTGTTTAGACACTTGAATTAACTCCTGTACATTATGTCTTTACTTTAGATAAATATACAAGTCACTTTTTGAACAATGGCTCATTTGTCTCTCAGTTGATTGTTACAGTTGATGGAGGTGGAGATGAACGTCGACAAAATAAAATGACAACACTTTTGTTCATTGCTTATTAGATGGTTGGACCGATTCAAAGTGCAGAGTTTGGCTGAAGGAGATTCAAAATATCATTCTGTGGAGAGACTTCACTCACAGAAAATAGAGCATTAAGTCTACAAGAAAGAGTATGATGAACAGGGCACCTTTGATTTAAACAAATTGTATGAAAATATGTCAGCTGCTCAGTAAAAAGAATCAATGACACTATTTATCAGACAAAATAGATGCATATGTTGCACCTAAAACAATGGACTGGGTATTTGACCCAAATTTTGAATCTGTAATAAAGAATTTTCTTGGTAAGATTGCATCCTATCAAATGGAAAATAATTTTGTTATAGGGGGCGCTCACCAGTTAATATGTACTTTTCAGATAGTGACGTATGTGAGGTGAAGTTGTTTGCATTTGTAACATGCATAATGGAGATTATGTTGGCATATTTCTATGCTACTTTGATGTAATGTGGCTGATATTTCTTTGATTACTGCACTTGTGGAAATTGTAAATGATCTAAGCGCATGGTATAACAAAATGGATGCTCCCATGTGCTTGAAAAATTAGCCAGAATTAATCAAAAGTACACTAACTTTAGCAGTTATTAAACTAGGGAAAACGAATTTTGCTGAAGTAGGCAATAGCAGCTTCTGAAAGTGCAATGAACAAATTACAAAATATCTGAAAAGTAAAAAAAAGTTATCGTACCATTTTTCTACAATTTACCTCTGAAGTCCAGGGAGTGAAAATGACCATACTGAGCTAGCAGTTTGTTTACATGAGCACATCTTATGTTAGCCCAAGCTGTATACTCTAGAACCTAAAGTACACCCATCAATCATACATCAAAATAAAGGGAATTGAAAGTTCTTCTCCCAACACCTAAGATATACAAAGTCTTTATTACATTGCCAGTATAACCAGTGAAGAAATCCCAGAAAATTATTTTTCTTTAAAATTCTAACCCTATGCAAAGTACGAAACTGTAGAGCGCCACCATAAAGCCATGTGGACCAATATGGGGAAAACTCTGTGACAAATATGGACTTATAAAAGATAAGGCAATGAATGCTTATCGACTTTTAATGAACACAAATGAACCAAATATAACTACTGAAATGCATTATGCGTTTGCATCAGACAAAACAGATGATAGCTGGAGAGGTTTCCATGTCAAGAGATATGAAATAAAACCAGGCTTTAACCTGTCTTATCCAGACACATTAACAGCCATTCAGCCGCTTGAACAGGAAGGTGAAGCAAAAGATTGTTTTCTTACTCCAGATTTCTTTTTTTGCCAACCAGAAACATAAAGCATCTACTGGAAATGAGTGCAGATAATTTTACAAAATACATGGAACATATCAGCAGTCTTGTAGGCATAAGCTGTGAGGATATACAAATGTTTCTTGATCATTTTAAAGAGAAAGAAAATCTTATAACCGAAAGAAGAAAAAAAGTGAGAAATTCAAAGGTACTCCACTTGGTGTGCTTAATATGAAGCAGCTGAAGTATGTTTTTCACACACTGTTAGGAGTTCAAGAACACCCAGATAGAAAGTTAAAGACATATATAGGCAGAAGTGCACAAAGAGATTGCCAGAAACAAGTTGTCAGAGAAGGAAGTTGATGCATTTGTCAAGTTTTGTATGTTGCAGAAAATTTCAATTACCAGGTAAACATGCAGAAGGAAAAACTTAAAATTGGTGAAAGAAGTTCCTTTTTTTATTATTATTATAGGCGTTCAAAAAAATTGTAGTTTCATTGCAGTTTGTGTTCTTCATTTTGTTAGTGATGTTTGATAAAGAAGTTATACTTAATTTGGGATTAATACCATTTTCAGTTCTTTGTAGCTTTTATATGTCAGCTGGTATCAAAGATGGAAGAAGATTCAGAGAATCTGATGGCTGTTGGCAAGTTTTCACAAAATCTCGGCGCAGGGACTCTAACCAGTATATATACGGCAGTTATCAGAAAAAGCAGGACATCATGATGATGATTGTTCATTAGATGGATGATAGAAAAACTGACAATATTCATTGGTTTGAAGACAATTACTATGGTCAAAAATGATACACTCTTACAACTGTGGCATAAATGAAAAACCAGTACTTCTGCTGGTGGTACTGTTGATTAGTTGCTTCATTTGGTGTTTTAGGTCTCTCCAACACCCAACGCCATTCAGAGACATGAACTCAGGTTGTTGGTAGATCATGATGGCTTTTACACCATTTTCAGCACAAGTGAATCTATATACATCAGCCAATTCTACTACTCAAGTAGACAAAACGGGGTTTAAACAAATATGATGAATGGCAAGTAAGCAACATCTTACACCACTCTGCCCAAGTTAAAAAGTACATCATGTTCCTGCTTGGCCACCAGTGATGCTGTTGCTGTTGTTGACAATAGACAGTTGACAACAATGATGTTGATTTTAAACTTAAATTAATCCCATAATAATTATTCCTCATCATCCATTTCTTAAATCTAATTCAAGGCGGGTTTTAGATTTTTAAAAAAAATATTTTCAGGACAGGGACAGCTATCGTATCAAATATTTTACTGCATCAAGTGGGTGGTTGGAATGAAAATCATGGAACTAATTTATTGTGGCCTGGTGATGGCAGAAACCTGATGATGATGATGATAAACTGATTGATCAGTAGGGATGTTGAAAGTTTTTTTACATGCTATATTTCTTTTCTTTTTTACATCAATCATGCAGCAAGGCATAAAAAAAAGACATATCATTTGCAGAAAATATATTTGTAAGACAAGAAATTATATAGTGTTCAAGCAGGCATAAATAATGCAGCATCACTTTCACAAGTTTAAATTTTTGTTTATTTCTGACAAATCAAGAAACATACATGGCTGACAGACAAAAGAACAATACATGATTGATTACAGATGATACACATAAAATTTGCAGTAGATTATATATCTATAATCAATATCTTATATATCTAAGAATTCAATATAGATTACCTCCAGTCAGCAGTCATTTAAATCGCACCTGTCCCCAACCCAAAATTAAAATCGCTTCTACCACCTTCTAGCCACTAGCTAGAAGTTGGGTAAAATAATATGCTTCTGTAGGGGGTAATGTTTTTTAATTAAAATGCAGCATTAAATTGCTTCTGTTGTGGGTTGGTTGAATTCGAAAGTGCCTTCCCCCTGGGGGGTATATGTTTTACTGGAACAGCCCTTACAAGATTTGGTTGAGAAAAGTAGATTTTATTTAAATTATACTGTAAAAATGAATTGATTTTCCCCTTATAAAAATGTTTCTTATATGCACATGATTGTTTTAATTTGTAAATTGTATCCATCTTAATATGTACAAATGTAGTAAATATTAAAGCAGTCTGATGAATGTAAGCTGGAATAAAAATTTGTACATCTCAAGCTATTAATTCCATCAAGATGTGCCAGTGGGGCTTTAGAAGAAGAGAAAGGGAGTTAAGTTAGTTTGTTTTGGTGTACCTGGATAGAGATAGCATTAAGCTGTTCTATGATAATTAAATTGGGTTTGTTTCTTGATTATTTAACCAGCTACAAGTTTAAAAATCAGTATAAAACATATAATTCATTGAAGATTTAATGTAATGATGCAAAGTGTTAAAGCTGGCTAGATTTTGTCTTCAAGGTTTGTAGTAAAGTTCTTAGATTAAGGTCAGTGTTAAAGTCTTTTATTTTCCGGCTTGGTTTCTTATGTATTTTATTACTTCATCAGTTATAATCTGATAACCGCTCCAGTGGCCTAGTGGTTAGAGCATCTGCCATGGAAGCGGGAGGTCATGGGTTCGATCTCTGGCCTAGTCATACCAAAGACTTACAAAAATGGTACTAACAGCTGCCTCGCTTGGTGCTCAGCATTAAGAGGTTAGTGTTAGGATTGGTCAGCCTGGTGTCAGAATAATGTGACGGTGGGTGGGTGGGTCATTATGATGCTACATGTCTGTGGCATGATGCCCCAGTGCTAGACATCACTATAAACTGCCTCACTGCAGACATCGTAGCGATATGATTGAAACATTGTTAAACTTAAAGCTGTTAAAAATCTTTAACAAATATGGACCTTTTTGACCTCACTCATATATATTATTTTTAATTTGTTTTACATTAGGCAGGTGTATGCAACATTAAATTATTGCATGTAAATTGTCCCCTGCAATTTTACCCTACGTTGTGGCCTATAGAGTGATTTGGTATGCATAATGTGGCCCATGTTTCTCTTAAGAATCTGGCAACTCTTCACGCAAGAAATAAGATAAAATGACACGACAGTATCCATCATGACAGATTCAGTGATGATAGCCTGATCCGAGTCAGAAAACATTCACTAAACCCGTTGTGTAGAATGGTTGAATATTTTATTGTCATCTCATTTTATTTTATTTCAATCTGCGAATCAAATAAAATCCACATATCTCTAAGCGTTATTACGTAGTCTTTCAGTGTATAATATGTTTATTTATCACTGAACCTGGACTCGGGTGCACCTATCTGCAATTGATGACTCAAAGATAGGTAACCTGTCTGGTGCATGTATCTGGTGCAAGGTCAAGGCCGTGCCTTGTTTTCCAGGAAATGATACCGAAATTGTCACGCACCTTGCTTATACATGGACCTCATCACGCTCACAAGTAGTCATAAGTAGGTATTCCGGATGATATTTTCTCATAGTTTACGAAATGCACTTGTAACCCATGGTAAGAGTGGAGCAAAACGAGTAATCTATATTCCACACCCCAAAAATTATCCAGACATAACGATTGTATTAAACTGAAGGAGCCATATTGTTCATTCCGGTAGACATAGTATATTTATAACTCTCAGGAGATTGAAGTCGACGTCTTCATTGTTATTGCTTATCCTGTTTTCTGCATTTATATTCCATTCATCTTACTGACAATGGTTCAGTTCAATAATCTGAAATAAAGTCCTTTCAAGTCTTGAAAAGAAGCAGTTCAAATATTATGAGAAATAGTTCTCTAGAGATAGGTACAGTCCAGACCATGATAATTGATTCAAATTAATTTGATGTATGCATCATTTTATTGATATCTTTAAAAAGTTAACACAGTGAACATCATGTATTCATTCATCTAACAATAGATGTAACAGCAAGGGAAAGGATGTTTAGATACACACTGAAGTAAGGCGCCCCCCCCCCCCCCCCCCCCCCCGGTCTTTCCTTCTTATGTTTCTTATTCTCCATAGAATTCTCCATTTGAGATTTTTTTTATTCCAGTGTGTGAATTTATTGTTTTGTCTGTAGATGTCATGTTCAAGTAATGCGAAGAATCCTTGTGATTTAAACTGATATATAAACCAAACTGTAAAACTTTTCATATGCAACATTCATACCTCTAACAACATCTGGATTGGAGACCATTTATGTGTCATGGGTTTGACCAAATAAATTGAATGCTTTCTGTAGATTAGAATAGGTTTTCAATACTCTGTATAAGAAGTAATGGCTCTTCCAGTAAATGGGACCCATGAAAGGCACTTCTAATGGGAATTCTGTCTGCATGGTTTCAAGTCTCGGATTCGGCCAATGTAGGTACATGAGAAAGCTTTCCAGTAGCTTCTTGTGGGTTGGTGGTTCTTTCTGGGGGTTTTCCTCGTTCTTCCTCCACCATTTCTACTGGTCACAATGTACAGCCTTTCTTCTCCTGAAAAATGGTGTTAAACCCTACAACAATGGTGTTAAACCCTACAACAATGGTGTTAAACCCTACAACAATGGTGTTAAACCCTACAACAATGGCATTAAACCCTACAACAATGGCGTTAAACCCTACAACAATGGCGTTAAACCCTACAACAATGGTGTTAAACCCTACAACAATGGCGTTAAACCCTACAACAATGGTGTTAAACCCTACAACAATGGTGTTAAACCCTACAACAATGGCGTTAAACCCTACAACAATGGCACTAAACCCTACAACAATGGCATTAAACCCTACAACAATGGTTTTCAACCCTACAACAATGGTGTTAAACCCTACAACAACTAATGTGAAATAGTCACCCATAGATGCAATGAATAATTGTCATATGACTGGTTTGAGTAATCAGACTGCTCTGATATATATTTTGTTCTGAAAAGTGCCTTGTGTCCTATTTCTGTTTATATCTGGAACAGCAATATTCAGACAATTTGATATTTAGTGCAGCATATATTCATGATTTTGATCTTTTTTAACTTGCCTACAGGCCAACAGACTTTAAATTTTCACTTGCCTGATATGGGTCAAGCAAGTTATACATTGGACTAATTTTCTAATATTTGAACTTATTTTATACATTGGACTAATTTTCTAATATTTGAACTTATTTTGTAAAGTTTCTCAATCTTAAGTTTCTTATTTACACCATAGGGAGAGTTCAAGACTATTAGAAATTGGTGAAAATCGAATTGGGATTATTGTTTTCCAGAAATGCTATTTAAGTGGCATTGTGGCTGTAAAATCTTACTTAAGCATGTCTTTGAAAATGGAATATTTCATTTTCTGTTTTCATTTTAATAATTATTGGTTTGGTTTGGTGAAGAGAATGATGCATCTTAAAAAGGGTAATTATGCAGGTTTAAACTTGTATCTAGTCAAAATTTGCATCCTTCAGTAATAATGTTAAATTTTTTAAAGGTTTCACATTTAGTCTGGTTAAATTTCAACCAATCATACTCCTCCTTTCAGTGTAACACACAATATTTCATATATAATGCAGAAAGACAGACTATAATTCAGTACACATACAGAGTTTTGGTTTGGAAAAATGTGAGAGCATGTAATTCAGGGCCAATCTCCCGACTGGTTTTCCAAGCTATTATAGATAAAGACTGGCGATTTTACAATAATGAGAAGCCCAAATTTTAATCAGTACTTGATCCATGTATCATTATCAGGACTAATAAAAATAACACAGGAAGTGATTTTAAATCAGGTTTGTATGACTCATTTATTAAGATCTCACTTTATGTAGACTTGAAGAGAATTAGGATGAACAGAACTTTGGCAAACTTGGATGCAACTTGCTATCTTTTTTTTTTTGTCCCACTCCAATTATAGTGCATTCAGATGACGTTATTGTCAGCATAATGGACTGGCAATTAATTATTTTATACTAGTTAGTTTGACTGTATCCCTGTTCAGTAATTTATGTAATTTTTATTCAGGGCTTTGGAGATATCTTACAACTGGTACCAATAGCTGAGAGTGTCATCAAGCTATCTGCAGTTTGCATGAAATGTAACAATGAGGGTCACTTCACCAGGAGGAAAACCCAAGAAACTTCAGTAAGTGGTTGTCTCAAGTAAAAAATGTATACTCTTTTCATAAGGTAACAGTGTAACTATGTTTGCCACAAACTTGAATTTACAGAGCCAACAAAGATACTTTTATGAAAACAACTTTTTTTTTTTTTTTCCTTCTTTTCACCAATATATGAACTTGAGTATGGATAAAATAATTTTAGCAAAACCATAGTAAATTTTGACCACTAAAATAAATGTATCACATTACCTTTAAACAGAATTTTGGGTCAAGTACAATTTAATACCCATATCTAAAAGAGTTTCTTTTAACACTGATTTTGAACTTGAAGAGTAGAAAGCCTTGATCCCAAGTTACATCCCACCCTTTAACAACTCAAGTCTAATTTTAAATCCTTTTTTTAATGCCTTACCGTGACTATGGAAGGAGCTAAAGAGTTACCCATGTTCATACTTCTATTTATAGTCACATTCTTCATGTCACAGGTACGATTCCAATACATTAGGTTTTCACTTGTGCTACTATGCATAAGATTTGAGGGATGCTACATCATCCTACCCTAAGTCACATGATCTATGGTTTCTTTTGCTCAGAGTAAAGTAGAAACAGTCCCATTTTAAAAAATTTTATATCTTGTTTTAAGATCCATCTCCCATAGAAGATGTGCTATTGTAAATACATATAGAGCAGAGATGACAATTTTGAGCTAAGCTGTCCTATTTTTTTACTTTAATTTACATCAGATTATTATTTTAAGGTTTGATATAAGTTTATGTAATTGAACTACATGTTGATCACCGCTGTAAATTAATCACAGAAATGCTTGCAATGTGTAATTTGTTTGTGAAAGCTTATCTAAGTATCTTAGCACTTGTTTCATGAAAGCAGTTAAATAACTATGTCAGTAATCATATCAGCTATGCACCTGAGAAAGTTGCTTTAGTTGAACTGAACTCAGTCAATGTGGATTATTTGTATAACAGATTATAAGCAGAAAATGTACAAAATCAGTATTGGCTGAATATTATGCATTTCTTTGCCATCTTTTCTTGTCTGGCTTAAGCATGTCAGCTGGCAGAGAAGATGAATTTAATTTTAACCAAAGTCACTTTAAATCAGTAAGACTTGATGCTAAAAATAGATTGTTATATGAAAGTTTGAATTCTTCCAATTTGTAAGCTCAGATTAAAATTTTAAAGCTAGCAATCAATTTCACATTGATAGGGGTGGGCAGTCCAATTTTACATTCGTATGGGGATGGCATTCCTATTTTACATTGGTAGGGGATGACATAAGAGCAAAGATATAGGCATTCACATACTGTTGTCATAAAGAAAAATACACGTAATAAAGCACGTTCATCTAGTCAAGTCATTTTTGTCGTTTTTAAATAAAAAAAACATTGTTTACTAATAAACCCATGGCCAGATTGAAACATGTACATACAGATTAACTCGACTGTGCTTTCCAAATTGTTTCATCCAATTTTAATGCAATAAAAGAAAAAACACCCACAACAAAATAAAACACACAGCAGTTTATTCGTCTTTCTTTGGTTCCATATTATTGGCATAAGCAAACAAGTATGTAATATCTGCATGTGAGTCAACTCTTTAATATACCTAAATCTGTGAATTTTAACCTTAATTTATTCTCTGTTTAGGAATAAAGTATATATTGTCATTGTTGAACGTATATTTAATATATCCTCTCAATCCAGGTGGAGGTGATAGGAGGAGCTGACAAGTATCTTGCTGTATGCAGGGCTTGCTTTCAATCCCCCATCAAACAATCGCCCAACAAGACAAACAGCACTCCAAGCATGAAGCCTATTCCCAATGACAAAGCCAACAGAAAGCTATTCACCGTTTCCTGATGACTCATTCTTTTGGAGATTTTCAGCTACAGATGTATCTCATTGTCACACATCTTGCATTATGTTCATGTATCTTTAACTGGGTTTCATTTAACTTGTATTACATTCAAGATCAAGACTTTCATTTTTATACTTATATATTTATAACAGAATATAAAACAAAGAATTAATTTTAATATCCTTTTAATCTGAAAACCTTTTTTACATATACACAATATTTATAAAATAAAACAAATGTCATTAATCACAGTGCTAACATTTTTTTTTATTATGTATTGACTTCTTTAACTCATTTATGAATCTATTGATAATATATACAGACATACACATACACAAAATGTATTGAAATATAATCTGATTGTGGGGCGCCGAGTGGTCTAAAGTGCTTTCCATTACGGATCACTGCCATCTCACCTGTCTGTGGGATCGAGTCTAAGATTTGGCTCAAGTAGTTATGTGAGAAAACTTGCCAGTAGCTTCTCGTGGGTTGGTGGTTCTTTCCAGGGGGTTTCCCAGGTTCTTCCTCCACCAATAATACTGGCTGCCATATATAGCCTATCGTGTGCTGCAAAATGGCTTTAAACCCTACAACAACATAATCTTATAACTTCTTTGTTCAGCTGAGTCATTTTACAGTTCTAATTGTACTGCATCAACAAATTCTGAGAAAGAAATAAGGCTCATTGTGATTTTTCAGCTTTTAATTTCTATGTCTATTAAATAGTTCAAAGAATCTTGAGATTTTCATAACTCCAGATTGCATGTTCTCATGAATCCCATTCCGACTTATTACAAACTCATAACAATATAAAAAAAACTTTCATTCAGACTTATTATGTCCTTGTTGCCATTAGAATGCCACAAAAGGCAGCATTGTTATAGAATTGGAAATGTCATCAGACATTGCATAGATGAAGAACCCATTACATGGAATTACATGCATCTAGTTAACATGGATTAAATGCAAGGTGTTTAATTTCTCATCACCCAGATTCACTAGTGATCATAAGAAACAAGTCATCAATATTATTTTTACTTGGTTTCTATATTTCTTTTAATATAAGACAAATATAAAAATTACTCGTTTGTAAAACTCCAACTGGCCAGATGGACTATCTACATATCTTTTGCCCCTATCCTCCATAATATTGGCTTCCATTGGGCAGGCAACATACATGCCAACCATTACGCTTTTGGCGTAATCATTACGATTTTTGCCACTAAATTCCGCGTTACGCGTTAAAGTTTATAGATTACGCTTTTTCGATATATCCATCTTGCAAAAAAAATAATTTTTTTTTCGTTTTTATTGGCATTACTTTATTTTTTACATACTGTTTTATTTTTAATTAATAAATACCCCGCTTCTACATAACTACGATATACGAGTATACTTGTCCGAGGACTTTCCTAATATTCATGTTCTATTTATAGCAACTATCATGTTACTAAGATACTTTCAAACTTTCGACCTCATATTCTATTTATAGCGGCTTAGTGAGGAGAGAACAGACTGGTTTCTATTTTGTTTAAATCATTTTGCACATACTCTTTGTTCTAATTTTGTATAGTGCAGAACCAGTCTAAAAGTTTTTTTTGCGCTAAAAAGTATTACAAAATTCTCAATGCGTTTATGAGTGCAAAAAATATCTCTTAAATAATTTCACAGATGGGTTAGAAAAAGTCAATAATAAACAAAGCAAAATGTAATCAATCCTCCAAACACGACGAGGGCATCATCACGTGACGTCTAATCGTTGGCGCTAAATGGCTTCAGATGTTAAGATGGATTCTAGTCTTTGTGTATGTTAGAGCACATTTTTTTTCCCCCAAGAATTTCGCAGATGGATCAGAAAAAAGCAAAACAACGAGTCCTCCAAAGATTCAAAGATGAATATATGAATGACATAATACAGCGTTCCATTCTATGACAGCATCATGCTCATTGCAGACTGCAGAAACGATTTTAGCATTGGTCAAGGTGGTAAATTTGATGTGGAAAAACACATGAAAACAAGGAAACACATCGAATTAGCTCGCCCTACGAACTCTAATAATAAGGTAACTTCTTATTTACAGCAGAGCTCAAGTGCAGACTTGAATACTATAAATGCTGAGGTGTTATTTACCGAGTTTTTAATAGAACACGGACTACCCTTAGCGGTAGCAGACCACGTTGGTCCCTTGTTGAAGCGAATGTTTCCTGATTCGAAAATTGCGGGAAAATATGCTTGTGCAAGAACAAAATCATCTCACATTGTTCGGTGCCTAGCAGAAGATACTTCACTTAAAATTGCAGAAGCAATGAAAATTGGGCCGTTTAGTGTTGCCACAGACGGGAGTTGTGATTATGATGATAAAAAGTTGTACCCAGTATGTGTTAGATACTTTGACAGTGAAAAAGGCAAAGTCATGAGTGTTCTTCTCTCTTTACCAGAATTAACAGTAGATTCCACTGGACAAAACATTTTTGATTTGCTTGACAATGTTTTGAAGAAACATGACATAAGTTGGCAGAACTGTATGGGGTTTGCAGCTGATAATGCATCAGTGATGACTGGAATTCATAAAGGAGTTGCATCCTATATTTTGAAAATGTCTCCATCAGTGTTCATAACAGGTTGCCCCTGTCATTTGATGCACCTTGCTGCTGGTAAGGCTGCTGATAAATTAGAAGTAGATATTGGCCATTTATTAATAGATATCTACTATTTTTTGGAGAAAAGTAGTAAAAGGAAACAGGCTCTAAAGTTGTTACAAGATCAGTTTGATCTTGAAGACAATAAAGTTATAAAGCATGTGTGTACAAGATGGTTATCCCTTGACAAATGTGTTGGCCGTTTACTTGAGCTTTGGGATGCACTACAAGCATTCTTTCAAACTGAAAGTGAATCTGCACAGAGAAAACGTGGTGGAAAAGTGAAGAAGAGTGGTACAAAAGCAGAATCTGTTATTGCAAGTCAGAAGAGAACAAGAGATGAAAGAATAGACAGACATACTAACAATAAAGAGATTGGTGTAGCAGAAAGAAAGAAATTTAAATCCATGGAATTTTTATTTGAGAGGCCTCTATCTATCCAGCTAGAGGGCCTCCAGGCTCAGACCATGACTGTGAAAGATAAATCTTTTGACATAAAATTTCATCAGCCATCTGGATCAGGTTCTTCAGAGTATAAATCTGTTAAAAAGCATACTGGATCTTCTCATAATTCCAAGGGCAAAACTAGCAAAGTGGATACTAAGATGGCACAGAAAGAAAAAGAATATGTTCACTGCTTTGAAGACTCTAAATGTGAGATGGTTTACAAAAAGCTTAATGATCCAGTTACAAAACTGTACTGCTTGTTTATGAAGAGTGCCATTCCATTGTTTGATGCAGCAAATGTTGTCGTGCAGAAAGAAGAACCATGCATTCATATTATGCACAAGATTCTGTCAAACCAGTTGTCAGATTTGCTAATATGGTTTATTAAGCCAGAAATCATCGCATCAGCCAAACTTTTAACTGATATTGACTTTCATGACCATGCAAACCAGAAAGATAATGAAGATCTAGCTATTGGTGCAGAAGCAAGAGAATTCATAGAACACAATTCTACTCTTCCTGTGAAGATGTTCTATGATAATGTTAGAGATTATTATGCTACAGCCTGTGATTTCATGCTCCATAAATTCCCATATGGAGATGAACTGCTTTTAAATGCTTCAGTTGCTTATGTAAATGAGAGACAGTCAAAAAGCTTCAAAAGTGTTAGATTCTTTGTCAAGAGATATCCCTTTCTATTGCAACCCTTGTCTAACTTGGATCATCTGGAAGAAGAATTCCTGAAGTATCAAGTTGGGATTCTACCCGACAATATACTTAATGCAGATAGAGTTGATGTGCAATGGCACCTCATTTCCCAGCTAAAAGACTCTATCACTGGAAGAAATAAATTTCCTCTTCTTTGTCAGGTTATGAAAGGAATATTGGTTCTTTACCATTCTAATGCTGACTGTGAGAGATTGTTCAGTGTTGTTAACAAAAATAAAACTGAATTCAGGTCCAGGCTAAGTAACCCGGTACTGAGTGCTCTACTGGTATGCAAAACATTCATGGCCTCGGCTGGTACAAAATGTTTTGAAATGCAATATGACAATCTGTTGCTTTCTAAAGCTAAAAGTGCTACATATGAACACTTGAACCATTAATGAATGATAAAAGACGAGAAAAGCAAATAAATCATTGTTAATTGTAATTGTAGTATGTTATATGTGGATTACTCTTTTTCTGCTTGGATTCCTCTTTTTGACCACTTGGATTACACTTTTTCCTCGTCAGGGGTTGGCATGTATGTGGCAAGCTGGTGGCAATTTTGCTCACTGTATACAGTGTGACCAGCATATTTTGTGCAGGCAAGTATTCTCATTATATTTAGCCAGACTGTGACTCGAACTCATGTGGACATGGATAGATGTGCGGGATCTGTAAAGGCAACTGCCTTCAACCTGGCAATTCTCCACACCTGTGATCCATGTCTACCAAACAGGATAAAATTCCATAACCAAAAAAGGAATTATTCAATAAAGTTTCCAATACTATTGAACTTTGCTCTGAAATAATATTCCAGGTGAGATTAGAAATGCCCACCCGTTTTCCTTCTTTCAAACACAGTATATCCAGTGGTTGCAACTAAAATAAATAAATTCCTTTGTATGAGGGCCTCAAGGTAGATTAGTTCCTAGCTAATTATGTTACCCTCTTTAAACAATTATAACAGCAGTCATGATGTACACACGTTTATCTGTAGCTGGAAGGTTTTAAGTTTGTTTTGGTTTGTATCTAGGTGGATTACATTAACTATCAAGAAAGCTTATCAATCCATTACTGAGAGGGACCTGTCATTCAAGAAAATTAAATGAGGTTCGAGCCATTGCTGCCTCACTGGCATATCAACTCATTTGACCACTGGAGGATGTGATGAAAGCCGTGTTTTGGTGTTCTCACACTACTTTCTCCTTTTACCTTGGCTCGTTTTCTACTTGGGCCTAATCATTGGAAAGTGTCCCATGCTGATTCCATCTCGGATTAATCTGCCGTGTTCAATGAGGGTGGATTCTTTGTGCTTACTTTTATTCGCCAGTTGTGGGGTCTTCATCCTCCCAATAACCACCACCAAAAAGAACTGCACCTTTCATTCGTAACGGACTTTCCATACTAACGCGGTGAAATATTGCGTACACTATTTGCTAGTTTATTTCCATCAGACAATATAATGACGTATTTCATCCTATTCGGTAACTACCAGATAATTCCATAAATTAGCAAAATGCTTCGAGTTGGAAATTATATCTCTTTGCAGAAATGAACAGAGAAATTAAACCGCTTGTGAAATCCACATAAAAGGCAAATTTGTCTTTTTTGAAATTGTAAATACATTTGAACCCTTTGCTGAATCTGGACTTGTCCTGGAAATGGATCTTGAGTATTGTCCGTCTGTTATATTGTAAACTGCTAATCATTAAATGCACAGATGATGACTGTGTTAGGGCCACTCTAATCAGTCAGGATGGAAAATATAAATCAATAAATGAATGACTAAGTTCCTTGTACTTTTTATCACATTAAATGTTTCCACTATTGAAATCAGTAGGGGGGTAAAAACAAATGGGTTGGTATAGCCAGACCATAGCTTCACCTCATAAAATGTCTCATAATGAAATCCTAATGTCAGTATGATGATTTCTCGAGTTATTAAAAGATCTTCACTTGAAATAGAACTAAGGATGAATGTATCTGAAGTTTTATGGCAATCCTGCAAGTAGTTTATGAGTATCAATAAACAAAGTTGTGCTAATATGACAGTTGAGTCCACACACTTTTCTACAAGAAGAGCTACAGCTGGTTTGACGCAAAAGGCATGACAAGGTATAATAAAGGTATAATAAAATTATGCACTCATTTTACAAGTTCCGTTTATTTATTTTTAAATTGTTGGTCCTCCAGTTATGTTGGAAGCATTTCCAAATTTCCATGCCACAGGAGTTCCATTTTTTTTTTTGGTGAAAAGGGGACATGACCAGCATATTCGGATTATTGTGCTTTAAATTTCTGTCAAGTGTGCATTGCTGTGAGAGTCGTGTATATACGCCTGCTTCATTTTCAGGCACATAGTCCGATATATAGTATTTATTTTAACAAGCAAAGGTAGGATTATTAACCACAAGTTTTTATGCTACTTATTTTAAAAACCAAGGTTTACTTTAAAAATCAAGCTTATCAAATGTGCCAGAGTATGTGTATCAAGCAAGTCAAAGAAACCATGGCAAGTTCTCGCAATGATCTATCTGTTTGAATGTGAATCAATATCAAACCTAACATATCTACTCACCCAAGTAAAGAAAACAGAAATTAAAACGAAGCATTATATTGTAATTCTGGAATTTTCAGTATGTCAATTATTGTTTTAATACTCCATTTAATTTGTTGCCTAATTGGATGAGCAATAAGATTTAAAATTAATGCAATGGCTAAGAATGTAAACAGCTACATCAAACCAGGATGAATATAATTTGAAGATTGATTTTCTGTGATTATTTATTCCCTATTGTCCTTAATTTCCCACCAAAATGTGTCTGATTGTACATCTAGGATGGGCATATGTTACACACCAAAATGTGTCTGATTGTGCATCTAGGATGGGCATATCTTACACACCAAAATGTTTCTGATTGTTCATCTAGGATGGGCACACGCTAAAACTGGGTCACCCTGACCTACTTTCTTTTAGAATTTAATTAAAAATGTAGCCTTAAAATATTTTCACTCGTATAACTACAATGTCTGAAGGGTGGCGGTTTATAGTAATGTTTAGCAATGGTTTATATGCAAATATATATGGTATGTGAACAGTACATTTATTTTTAAATTTACAATCCCCAGAGTGCTTACTGATCATTCATTATAATAAACTATCTTGGCTGATATTTTGTTATAGTGAAAACTTGCAAAATCACCTTTGCAAAAATGTAGTATTTTTATAATATGACAATTAAGGGATACAAGCGTAATCTTCTGTGTCAACGATACCACCTCTCTCTCTCTCTCTCTCTCTCTCTCTCTCTCTCTCTCTCTCTCTCTCTCTCTCTCTCTCTCAAGTGACAATGTACGATTCAACACCATTCTTTTATCTGAAACACATTTTAAAATATATGTCTTAGTTTTATACTGAATCATGAAAAATAATTTTGAGATCAGACACAAATACTGGTGCCATTTATTATTCTTGAACCGCAAACATGTTCTGAATAATTATACCATCCATATTTTGCCAAAAAAAATAGTTATGACCAGTCTTATTTAGCAAAGTCTCAATAAATGAGCTAGCTTACTTTAAAAAAAAATTAAATCCCAAGAGTTATAATTTATCAATATTTAATATCACAATATGTAATTAAGTATATATATATATATATATATATATATATATATATATATATATATATATATATATATATGTATTGTCTGATGGCCTTTTCCCCCATAATTATGTATATCTGTATTTTGTAACTGACCTTATTCCAAAATGACGTTAATGGTGTACCTGACATCTGAACATGTTTATCTGAATTTGAGTCTAGGGCAGCAGTTTTCCACTTGGGAATTCATAAACTTGTCAACTCTGAATGCTTTAGAGAGGACTCTGACCGACATTGGTTCTACTATTGTGTCTTAGTTTGTTTATATCAATGTTGTTTACTTGAAACATTACTCATTTTTACCTTAACTTCCAAAGCCGAATCAGTCTTATTGTTGTGTTCAGTTTTTAGTTTTGGTGGATTTATTTATGTAATATTATTCCACTAAAATTACAAAGTGCTCAAAAATATTCTTGGAACTAAAGCATTTGGAATTACAGTTAATTTATACAAAGAAATTTTGGATTATATTATTGTTTCACATCAAAAGACTGTTAACACATTGCCACAATTCAGGTTATTGGCATATTAGCAGACTACAAGTTCATCAGCACATTCAATGTATTTGGAACACCACTGAAATTCAATTGTAACTTCATTACGTTTGGACTTGTGATAAAACTTTTAGGACTGTTTGGGATTAATTCACAGTGATGTATTTTCTTTATATATTTTCACTTTGTATTCTAAGGAAATAAATCATTTGTTGAATTTTACAAAACTTGTTGGTTTTCACTCTTTTCTGTTATTTTGTTTTGGTTCACAGAGCTGTAATATTATTTAGTGCTAATTGGGGTAAAGTACTTTTACCCATGGACAGCATGGTAGCTGACCTTATGTTGCTATAAATATAATGACTAATCATATTAGTTTCTCTCGTCAATTGGTCTTCGCATGAAATTTAACAGCAGCAATAACACATTGTGTTAAGAATGGTTAAAACTCTTCCATACAAATCAATATACAAAATATGTGCACTTCACACAGTTAAAGGAGAAGAGTCAAGCTTGAGAGTTTATCAAGTAATTTTATTATGATAACATACAAGGTTTTCATACTTGCTTTCAAACTTAAGTATTATTCTCATTATGTCATTCTCTCAAACAACTTTCTATCTTTTGTAAAGAATGCAATTAATTTTTTCAAACAGCAATTTAACAAGACATTATTATCCTCTCTCAATTTTAAATCCTGGAAAACTAGTCACTCTCAGAAAAATAGTGGAGATAGCTCAAAATAGCAGAAGATTACTGCAAATGTTGAAGAGATAATTGGTATACAGTGTTACAAGTTTGTGGTTTTAAAATAAGTAGCATTAAAAAAAAAGCAAAATCAAGTCTTGTAAATTCAACCAATAATTTATTTGCCTAGAATAAGGATCTTGCAGGATTGTCAATTAAATCACAAAATAGTCCTAAATGTTCAATCATAAGTCCAAAGGTACAGAATATTCTGAATGAATTCCAGATCTTGAATGTGCTGATGTATCAATAGCCTTGAATTTGTACCTACAATTTTGATGTATCATAATGATATAATTCTGAATGTCGTTGAATGAGTTCACAATTATCCCAAAATACTGTTTTAGTCACAAAGTTAATGATCACTTTTGCAATTCCAATAATTTATATAAATCATTCCTCTCAAATCATATATGAATGTAACTAACATGGTTCTTGAGAGTGTTAATTAAATTAGGATTAAATATTGGCCAACCCATTCCATTATACATAAATTGTTACCTTAGTTATGTGAAAACAAACTGGCCAGGATGTGTCATTTTCCCATCAAGTTTATTAACAATTCACTTTCAGAAAATAGCAAATTGGTACACAAGTTCAGGCCTTGATCTTTAAATTCAAGTATATATTATGACAAAACATCAGGTATACGTTAGAATTTCCCAGGGAAAACCAAGCTTCTGAACTCAAACATGCAGTTTACAAATGATCATTGTCTTAAAGCATAACCTTTAATTATGGACAAAAGTTCAATACAAAATTCAGATGTACAGAAAAATAGAAGCCTTCTGAACTTATTGCCCCAGACTGGCCCTCACATTTCTGCTGTCCATCACAGATAGCTCTCTCAACACATAATGGATCTTGTTTATTGCCAACAGCACTCCATCATGGTCAAGGTCATTGTGTGTCACAATCCGGACAACTCTGTCATACATAGCACCAGTCTTCACTTGGATTTTTTTCCCCAGAGTAGCATTCTCTTCTTTAGTCACCTTTAGGAAAATTGACAAGATTTAATTTAACAAACATGGAATATTTTCATGTTTTCAATATAAAATATCAGTTATTTTGTCATGATTGTAGATTATGTAAAATTGTGCAATAATTCCAACCAGGCATTAACTTGTTGTACTCCAGCTGGTTAAATGCAACATAAGATTTGTTATGCAATCAGTTACACTAGGCATTAATTTGTAATACTACAGCAATGAGATAAGCAGGTGCTATGCAATCAGTTACACAAGGCATTAATTTGTGATACTGTTGGCAACAGGCAATGATATAAGCATGTGCTATGCAATCAGTTACACCAGGCATTAATTTGTAATACTGTTGGTAACAGGCAATGAGATAAGCATGTGCTATGCAATCAGTTACACCAGGCATTAATTTATGATACTCCTTTAGGTTACAGGCAATGAGATAAGCAGGTGTTATTCAATCACTAACACAAGGGATTAATTGGTGATATTCATGTTGGTTACAGGCAACGATATTAGGCAGGTGCTATGCAATCAGTTACACCAGGCATTAATTTATGATACTCCTGTAGGTTACAGGCAATGAGATAAGCAGGTGTTATTCAATCACTAACACAAGGGATTAATTGGTGATATTCATGTTGGTTACAGGCAACGAGATTAGGCAGGTGCTATGCAATCAGTTACACCAGGCATTAATTTATGATACTCCTGTAGGTTACAGGCAATGAGATAAGCAGGTGTTATTCAATCACTAACACAAGGGATTAATTGGTGATATTCATGTTGGTTACAGGCAAAGAGATTAGGCAGGTGCTATGCAATCAGTTACACCAGGCCCAAATTTTGGACAAAATGTATCTGACAACAACTTCTAATGTTTATTATCATTGTCCAAAACTTATTTGGGGACCTGATCATTTGGAAACCTGATCAATAAAAAAAACTTCATCTGAGGTTATTAGAATGACTGTCTATCAAGTCTTTAAGTATTTCTAAGCCAGTAAATCTGCTTGTTGTCAGTTATTTCTTCAGTGTTTTAAAACAGTAGATTGGAATGAAATACTTTTGTTGGGTTAAATTTATAGTGTTTTAAAGGGGAAAAAATGACTTTTATAAATTAATTGGACAGGAATAAAGTGAATCATAAAGGAAAATTAATGCAGCAGCCAGTCTGGAATTGAAAATGGCTCATTTACTGGCATATTTCATAATTAGGTACATCAATTTTATTTAAGTAGTACAATTTGTTATATCTTCTTTGAACATTATCATATTAGACTGCTTGTTATTGTTGTTGTAGGGTTTAACGCCATTTTTCAGTACACAATAGGCTATACATGGCAGCCAGTATTATTGGTGGAGGAAGAACCCGGGCATGGCTCTCATATTTTTTGCAAGAAATAAAATGTCCACCAAGAGCCATCAGACAGACACACTTTTATTTCTTCAAGTGTTTTTGCTGTAGTAGATACTATTCAAAATTACTTTTTTTAAAATAATGTAATACCTGTGATGCATCCATGATAATGATTTACTTCATAATTAAAAAATAGTATTTACAGATTTATTTTCTCTTTACTTAGTAGTCTTGCAACATAGGGCAAGATAATATTCAATCTTTGATATTTGCTTATACTAGGTGTATGACTTTCTATCATGGGTCTGGGTGTATTTTCATATTTCAGAATACCAAGAGTTACAACTTGGTAACATTTAAATTGATCTCACTCAATAACAAATAAATAGGAGTTTTCTGTTACTTAAAAACTTGAGGTTTTTTACTTCTTCTGAAATTCTGTTGGTTAAAGCAAAATTCAACAAATGTGTCAGTCATGGTAGACACAGTAGTAGGTTTATAAATGAAACAGAAATCAACCATTTTATTAAACCAAGATGAACTACTGAGACTATTTAGATTGGTCCATTAAGTTTTAAGCTTTGAGCAATACCACACAAAATTGCGATTTAAATTTGATTTCAAATTCAAGCTTGATACTTGTAATTATAGTGATTTACAAAACAGAATTTGCACATGTTTATTTCACATTCAATTCATGATTTAGGCCCATTTATACTTCTGCATTCATTTAGGCCCATTTATACTTCTGCATTCATTTAGGCCCATTTATACTTCTGCATTCATTTAGGCCCATTTATACTTCTGCATTCATTTAGGTCCATTTATACTTCTGCATTCATTTAGGCCCATTTATACTTCTGCATTCATTTAGGCCCATTTATACTTCTGCATTCATTTAGGCCCATTTATACTTCTGCATTCATTTAGGCCCATTTATACTTCTGCATTCATTTAGGCCCATTTATACTTCTGCATTCATTTAGGCCCATTTATACTTCTGCATTCAGGACTATGCATAATAAGCCTAAAGAAAATGGCAAAAATCAATACGACTTCAAATTCTCCCACAAAATGAAAATGAAAGAATCATCACATAAACAGTAAATATTGAAAGTTTGCAATGCAGTCAAATGCCATTGGATGCCATCAATCAAATATTGTTTACTTGTTCTTCTTTTTGAGTAGCTAGCCTATATTCAGTACCAGAATATAAAACAACGTTCCAAAAACTAAACTACTAAACTATAAGTCATTATTTGTAAAGGATATAATATGCTATCTGGTAATTAAATGTTGATATCAAAGATATGTCTTTCATGCAAGTGAAAGACCAGGGATTGATTAGTTTTGAAAATTTTAACCCTTCAGGATGGGTTTATTTCCTACCAATTCATCTCACAATAAATCCCACAATTGACAAGCGAGTGTTATCATTTCAACCCTAAACGAGACAGAGCTATATATATATATATATATATAAATGAATGTTTGTTTGTTTGTGTCTTATGTGTTCCTATACCGTTCATCTGATCGTGATAAAACTTTGGTGAGTTGTTCTGCGCACGCCCGCGAAGGTTTCTGAATTAGTACAACCATTTAAATTGTACAATTAACAAATGTGTGTATTTCATATAGTTTTGCGACATTTACCGTGTCTTCGCTGTGAACTGTAGGTGCCTTAGATACGTCATGTGATCGAACAGTAGGCGCCTTAAATACGTCACATGATCGAACACGGTCTGTAGCGATACCTAATTTCGCGTGTCTTCGGTGTGAATTTGTAATAGTTGAAACAGACAAGGAACGGGAAGCAAGATTGGAAACCATTTGAGTTCGCACTGCTCAAGCCTGATCACTTTCACAAACACTTTCTTTCTTTCAGTGGCATTGCAACACATGCCATGATTAAAACACGAACACTTTCCTTCTTTGAGTGGCATTGCAACGCATGCCGGGTACTTGCTAGTATATATATATATATACAGTGTGACCTTCCTATAACGCGGTAGTTGGGAGCCAAAGAACCCGACAGCGTTATAGACCTAACCGTGTTATAAGCAACCAGGTCAGTTAGGTGAAGAAAATGATGCATGTACCCCAACAAATTGCACGGGGGGGGAGGTTAGGTAATAAATGGGGGCAGTAAAATACTTGCTTCATCGGCACAGTTACCATCTTCAATTGCTGCATATTAAATGAGAAATACACCTTTAGTGAAGACATAAATAGTTTACTTTATTTAGAGAACCAAGTATTGGTACATATACGTGAATACTGTTTATATATACATGTCTAATGTATAGCATGAATAGAGTATCAACACCGTGTACTCGCCTACGAACCTCATCATGTACGTTGAAATGAATCCACAATACAAGTGATTCCATCGAAAATTTGCACACACACAGCTTTAAAATATTTAGTAATTTTGTCACAGGTCATATTGGTTGGAATTCGATGGAAAAACATAGCACACTCACGTAATGAATGATGAAGCACATTTACTTTTCAGTACGTCCTATTGTCGGTAAAAGTTAGTTTGTGTTTTAAGCAGCCATTGGTAGCGTTCGTAAGTATAAACGTTTTCCCAGCAAAAAGGAAACATTCACAGCACAGTTAACATGTTCCAGTCACGTTGGAAAATACAAAAATCCATCAGATTCCATCACTTTTATTGAGGTTTGATCCTGACTTCCTTTGAATAAAAAGCTCTTTGTTTTTATTAAAAGATTGTAGTCTGCTTTCTTTGATGGTGGGTTTATGTGCTATTGAAGTCACCGCTAAAGGATAGCTTTGGAGAACGAAACAAATGCCCATTTCTTATTGTGGCGGCAACATCAAATAATTGTATTGCATGATTGAGACGATTTTTTTTCCCCATTTGCTGAGTACGTTTTCATAACAATTAGTGCTTCAGAGGTAATCTGTTTTCTTTGAAATTTCAGCAAACTATTTTATCTGGGTGCATTTTAAAAATGAGGTGGTCGTCGTTTGGTCGATTGTAGTTACAGTTCCTCCTGCCTACTGAATAGACTACAAGATTTTTTTTTTATTTTTTACATTTGTGGTAGTGGAGTGATGCTGCCTTGCACTCATGCGTCAGAAATTTAACAAAGGGTCAATGTATGATAAAGACGCATGTGCTCTGGTCTGATGACATGGATTATTACCAAAAATGTGGGTTTTCTGAAGGATTTAATTCTGAATTAAAATATCAGTCTAAGTAAATATATTAATTACTAGCGAGCGGCTGAAAATCCGACAAAAATAGATTACGAGACAATGCTTCGTCCGGTTGATCTCCGCTACCAGAAATGTCAACAACAACAACAAAAAAAGCAAATATCTCAAAACATACATCCATGTTTGATGTCAACATAAGCAGATTATGCTGTAACAATACACTGTTAAGATGGTTTGTCAGTATAGACAAAGAAATTGTTTATGTAACAATAAATAAATTTCAGTGCATTTTATATCAAGTTTGCGGTTACCTTTTATGGGACCTCAGAATTTCTCCACTCCAAACCAATGGTTGTATATACAAGTTCAAACAGCCAACAATTTTGATAATAATTAAAAAAAGTCACCAGATGGTATATTTTGCTGCCAAAAAGGAAAATAAAATCGCAGTTTGCAACACTGGCTTAGTCCTACGCGATCCTAGAATAGACGTTTTGCACTTTATTTTTCATACTTTCTGCTTGATTGTGTATTTGTATGCAGTGGGAAAAAAACATGTCAGTTATTGTTTGTGCAACGATTGTATACAGAATTAATTGAAGACAATCACAAAGACGACTTAATGGCTTTAGTCATAGATCAGTAACCAGTAACATTTCTGATAATGTTTATTTTGGCATAACACTTTGCGAAACTGGTGAAATTGTTAAAGTTCAGAAGCTACGCCACAATCGTATTATATTCGAATTCATACTAGAACTCTTCCCCAAAATGATTAATATGTTTTACACACTATTTCTCATACTTAAAAAAGAAAAATACACATATAATCAAAATTGCAAGGACCATGCCATGATCGTATTAAATTCAACTTCATATACGATCTCTTCCCATAATAATAAACATTGAACCCCAAAATATTTTTTCATGTGTGAATGAATATATAAAATTTCGGGAGCCACGCTACGACAGAGTTCTATTCGAATTTGCGTTATAGTGGAGCACGTTATAGCGGGGTTGCACTGTACACACACACACACACACATTTAAAGGAGGAAGGTTGAGAAACTAAATTCCCATTACAGAAGGATTGTTATGGGAAAGACTGACAATGAAACGTGTTATTATTTCTGTAAGTAAATACAAAACAGCTTAGGATATTTGTTTCGAAATCACTGTTGGATTTACTTCATGAATTCCTCAAAGAACCAAGTCTTAATATTTCTCCAATAAACAAAATCAGAAATTGCGAGCTATTTATAATTAAATAAAAATCACCTGCATAAGTCTGTGAACAAGGTCTTTTGCCAATATTCCTTCCTTGATAATGTGGATCACTATGATGTTGGTATGAACTCCTTCTACGTCTATAGTGATTACTCCACCATTCTCCTGATGAATTGCTGTGATAGCAGAAGAATTTCAAATAATTTATAGCAAAACATTTATTTACAGAGTTTATTGCAAGATATGGATATAGTACAGACAATCAATTGTCCTTTTGAATATAAAAATTCAAAATACAATTTTTATATATGATTGCTTGCAATCTTGTCTGCAGATAAACACCAACAAGCAAATTTAGTGAAATTCTGTTCCATCAACCATAGAAGGGTTACCAAATTTGTAACAATGAAATCTGAGACTAACCTTTGTGACAGAGCCACACATTTATTTTACTGGATAGACACAGAATGTAACCAATGTACTTGGTTCTAATTCATAGGGCAATTATGTAAAAGTATTAAAAATTGATATTTGACCTTGAAGATGGCAGTTTAATATCATTTGTGTGAATCTGAAAGTATAATTAAAACATTAAATTTTTGTTTAGCAGCAGACCTTTTTGATGGTTGTGTGGCATGATTTAAACAAACTTGAATTGCTTTTAAACCAGCTAAGATGCTCTGTGCCAAGTTCTTTTGAAATAAGTCAATGGCTTTAAACAAGTTAGTAGACCTGAAGCAAAAGTGATGTGCAGATGGAAGGAAGGAGAGAAACAGGAGTTCTCTGTTCCTGTCTTTTCTGGAAACTGATCACCATATAAGTACTTGTTAAGACCAAATTCTGTTCATGTGAGATGCAAAAGAATCCATTCGAGTTAAAGTGTTTTGGTGCAATAAAGGAGAATATCTTTAAAGAATATAAATGACTAGAGCTGGATAGAATCAACACAGATTATTATTATTTTTAAATAAAAACAAATTTTAATAATTTTATGATAAATACAGAAAATATTATTTAGGAGAGTCAAGTGTAATTTAATGCTTTCACTAACTTTTCAAACAAAGGTCAAGCATGCACAAAATCTGAATTTTATACATAACTTAGGGAGTAAGAATGATGCACCTATCTGTTTGGTTGTAAAACCCATGAGATGTCTCACACTCATACAATGCATTCACAAACTGTTCGAGTAAATTAAAATAAAACATTACATGTTGATGTTGGAAATTAAAAACTTCATAAAAAATGTAAATGAAAGCAAAATAAAAAAATTGGGAGAGTAAATATGTATTTATGTGCAACACTTATGCATATAACATAAGATAACACAGAGATATGGAAGTTTCATGTCTTAGTTATTAGCCTTATGAAAAATGACAGTCCAGAAGATATAGTCAAAGCAGCTAAGTAGTATTTTCTGCACGTGGACAAATTTTGCTGCATTAAGTACAAGTACAAAAGCCATTACTAAATCCTAAGTTAAATGCAGCTCTTATAATGCAAAAACAGTAATATGGTATATCGGTCAAGAAACACAGCAGACATGTAATCAGCATTTTTACAGATTCAAGCAAGCCTACATAAGTCCACAGTGAGAGAACTATTGTTCTTCAGAATTCTAACATTACAATTACTACAAGTGGTCTAATTTAACTACATTACCTTTGAGTCAGACGAAACTTCTTCTATGAGCACAAAATTGCAGCTCCTCTGCCCATATTCACATCTGGTTCTGCATATAACCTATGTTATCACTATACCCTATGGTATCATTCTGACATGTGTATGACCCATTCCAGTACTGTCTGCATCTATGACCCATTCCTTTACTGTCTGTATCTGTCACAAATTGTATGTGCAAATGGAATACATTCCAACCCAGTTGATCTATGTTGTACTATTCCACGGGGGTATGTTTTGGACCTGTTCTTTTCATTCTATACACTCATCCGCTCTCAAGTGTCATAGATCATCACCCAGTGTCTCGCCAATTTTACACTGATGACACCCAAATATACAAGTCTAGCCATCCAACTGAAGTTGATGCTACCATCCATGGAGTAGATAGGTGCATTTCTGATGTGAAATCATGGATGACATGTAACAAGCTGCAGATGAATGATGATAAAACTGAGGCTATTCTGATCACAACAAAAAGACTCATTCACATCCTTTACCTCAAACAATAAATATCAGCAAAACCAACAATAAATTCACACAGTCAGTACAAAACCTAGATGTTACTCAAGACAGTACTCTCACATTGCATGTCATGAACATATGCAAGGCTGCATATCTTGAGCTGAGATGCATCAGTTCCATTCGCAAATATCTTTCAGTTGATGCCACTAAAACACTTGTGTGTTCATTAGTACTTTCAAGACTGGACTATTGTAACTCAATTCTGTCTGGTTCATCACAATATCTACTCCAGAAACTTCAAAACACAGCTGCTTGGATCATCTTTAGAGTACCTCGATCAGAGCACACCTCACCACTGCTCTGTACCTTACTGGGTATTCATTTTGATACAGAATCAAACACAAAATTTGTTCTCTGTGCTACATTTCACTGACAGACTCCAGTCCAACATACCGATCTGGTCTCACCCATGTGTATACACCAGCAAAATCCTTATGCTCCTCTTCTGACAATCGAATACTCATTGTTCCCACTATGAAAACGAAGTCATATGGATAACATTCAATTGCATACCCCGCGATGTGGAACGAATTGCCCATTGAAATTAGACACAAAGACAAACTGGTCCCTTTTAAGAGTGCTCTTAAAACTCACCTTTTTTGACTGCGATACAAACTTAGAGACCTAATAATGTTTTGTATCTTATATGTTTTTAGCATGTTTTTATGTTTTCCATTTTCATGGTTTTTGTTTTTTGTTTTTCTGTAGTGCAGTCATATCATTATAGATGTTATAAAGCACTTAGAGCTTCTAAAAGGTTAGGCGCATAACAAAGTCCTCATTATTATTATTATCTATAACCCATTCCTGTACTTTTTGTATCTATGACCCATTCTTGTCCTGTCAGCATCTATGACCCATTCTTGTCCTGTCATCATCTATGACCCATTCTTGTCCTGTCAGCATCTATGACCCATTCTTGTCCTGTCAGCATATATGACCCATTCTTTTACTTTCAGCATCTATGACCCATTCTTGTACTATCAGCATCAATGACCCTTTCATGAACTGTCAGCATCTATGACCCATTCTTGTACTGTCAGCATCTATGACCCATTAGTGTACTGTCAGCATCTATGACCCATTCTTGTACTGTTAGCATCTATGACCCATTCTTGTACTGTCAGCATCTATGACCCATTCTTGTACTGTCAGCATCTATGACCCATTAGTGTACTGTCAGCATCTATGACCCATTAGTGTACTGTCAGCATCTATGACCCATTAGTGTACTGTCAGCATCTATGAACCATTCTTGTCCTGTCAGCATCTATGAACCATTCTTGTACTTTCAGCATCTATGACCCATTCTTGTACTGTCAGCATCAATGACTCTTTCATGAACTGTCAGCATCTATGACCCTTTCCTGAACTGTCAGCATCTATGACCCTTTCCTAAACTGTCAGCATCTATGACCCATTAGTGTACTGTCAGCATCTATGACCCATTCTTGTACTGTCAGCATCTATGACCCATTAGTGTACTGTCAGCATCTATGACCCATTCTTGTACTGTCAGCATCTATGACCCATTCTTGTACTGTCAGCATCTATGACCCATTCTTGTACTGTTAGCATCAATGACCCTTTCATGAACTGTCAGCATCTATGACCCTTTCCTGAACTGTCAGCATCTATGACCCATTCTTGTACTGTCAGCATCTATGACCCATTAGTGTACTGTCAGCATCTATGACCCATTCTTGTACTGTCAGCATCTATGACCCATTCTTGTACTGTCAGCATCTATGATCCATTCTTGTATTGTCAGCATCAATGACCCTTTCATGAACTGTCAGCATCTATGACCCATAAGTGTACTGTCAGCATCTATGACCCATTGGTGTACTGTCAGCATCTATGACCCATTAGTGTACTGTCAGCATCTATGATCCATTCTTGTACTTCAGCATCTATGACCCATTCTTGTACTGTCAGCATCTATGACCCATTCTTGTACTGTCAGCATCTATGACCCTTTCTTGTACTGTCAGCATCAATGACCCTTTCCTGAACTGTCAGCATCTATGACCCTTTCCTGAACTGTCAGCATCTATGACCCTTTCCTGAACTGTCAGCATCTATGACCCATTAGTGTACTGTCAGCATCTATGACCAATTCTTGTACTGTCAGCATCTATGACCCATTAGTGTACTGTCAGCATCTATGACCCATTAGTGTACTGTCAGCATCTATGACCCATTAGTGTACTGTCAGCATCTATGAACCATTCTTGTACTGTCAGCATCTATGACCCATTCTTGTACTTCAGCATCTATGACCCATTCTTGTACTGTCAGCATCTATGACCCATTAGTGTACTGTCAGCATCTATGACCCATTCTTGTA
Source organism: Unio delphinus (assembly GCA_029339505.1). NCBI lineage: Eukaryota > Metazoa > Mollusca > Bivalvia > Unionida > Unionidae > Unio > Unio delphinus. The sequence goes on from JAQISU010000058.1 coordinate 6,152,188, forward strand.
CTTCAACATCTATGACCCATTCTTGTACTGTCAGCATCTATGACCCATTAGTGTACTGTCAGCATCTATGACCCATTCTTGTACTGTCAGCATCTATGACCCATTAGTGTACTGTCAGCATCTATGACCCATTCTTGTACTGTCAGCATCTATGACCCATTAGTGTACTGTCAGCATCTATGACCCATTCTTGTACTGTCAGCATCTATGACCCATTAGTGTACTGTCAGCATCTATGACCCATTAGTGTACTGTCAGCATCTATGACCCATTCTTGTACGGTTTTGATCAGTTTATGTGTACTTCCACTTATTCTGATATTGTTTATGACCCATTCCTGTACTGTCTACATAAGCTGAAGGGAACTGCTATCATTGTGTATGTGTATGACTGATTCCTTTATTGTCATCTTCAAATAGTTTCCCTGCCGACTGATATCATTCTGACATATGCATGACCCATTCCAGTACTTTCTACATCAGCTCAACTTTTCCTACCCTCTGATATCATTCTGACATATGCATCACCCATTACAGAACTTGCTATATCAGCTGGACATTTATCTACCCTCTGCTATCATTCTGACATTTGCATGACCATTCCAGAACTTTCCACATCAACTGGACACTTACCTAACCTCTGATATCATTCTGACATATGCATGATCATTCCAGCACTTTCTACATCAGCTGGATATTTACCTACCCTCTGATATCATTCTGACATATGCATCACCCATTACAGTACTTTCCACATCAACTGGACATTTACCTACCCTATGATATCATTCTGATCGCACCCCATCATTAGCGCACAGGTCAAAAGCACGCCGACAAATGCGCGTTGATAAAAGTGCACCAATAAAAGCGTGCAGCAAAATATGCCCATCAAATGCATGCTGTCGAAAGTGCACAGCATAAATTCCATATGCCATTTTCTAGTGAGCACACTTTTTACAGTGTAGAATCTTTATATTTAGTGGAAATAAACTAAAAGTTTGAATCAGTTTGAGCATATATCAAAGTGTGTAAATTCTTAAATAAACTAATACAGTCCTACCCGTTTATCTCGACATCCTCGGGCCCAAGGAAATATTGTCGACATAGGCGGATGTCGAGATAAGTGTTGAGGGGGAGGGGGGGCTGAAAAAAGATAAAATTTAAAATTCGTCAGCAAAGGGTGTCCCGTCGTCAGTGAATAGCATTTGCACTTTGAGAAAAAAAATTGGAAATTTTGAGTACATGAAGACAAAATCAGTGTGAAATACACTTGTATATTGACAAATTACATTTTGGTTACCTCTGTGTAAAAAAATCCAAATAAAAATATTGCATTGATCACATCCTGATACGAACAACATTACGATACTCAACGTCGGCATTAACACATGGCTGAGAAGTTGTCAGTTACATGCTTCATGTACATACACTTAAATTGGCCTTGATTTTGGTCAGTCTGTTCCCATCTTATTGAGGCTACCAAAGAGATGGGGCTATTCACAGGGAAATGAAAAACTGTCAACAGTACATGTATTCTCCACAAATACTTTTGTATCCGATGTTATGACGAACATTAAAGCGACTGCACCAACCACTTGTTGCAGCGAAGTTATCCACACTAAGCTTTTTCGATAATGCTTCATTGAACTGTTCAGATGCTTCCTCCACTTCTTCAAATGTAGCAGTCTTGCTTCTTCCTTTGGGAAGCACAGTTACCTTCAACTTAGTCTTTCTTTATTGACTCTGCAGCTTTCATCCTTCCTGGACATGTTATTTTTAAATGAAAAATTTCACAGACCTCTTTGCGAGATGTTCATCCCTTAACTTCATTAACAGCCAGATATTTAGTTTCCAAAGACTGTAAATTTAATTTGCGTTTTACCCTTCTGTCGGTAACCTTCGTAAATGTAAATAAAGTTAAAAACGAAACTTTCACAGCGAAAATCACCGATCACTTTCAAAGGTCTTGGAAACGCGTAATCTGTATTTTCACGCAATTTTTATATATGGGATTCAGAAAATAACATATACAGGTGTCTGCATGCATCAATTTCCTGGACGGCAAATTTAAGGGCTTGCTAGTCCTGCTTCGACCACCTGTTGATTGGGAAATTGTGTTCATCAATTGATCCTTTTCGCTGTGATGATACATTTACAATCAGAAAATTCAGTGGCTGAAAGACCCACAGATGTACATGCAGTCATTGTAAGAGTACATTTGAAGAACATGACCCAAAAGCTAGGCGGCAAGATCAAAGACTTAACTAGCTGCAGAGTGGTAAGAAAATGTGCTGCTATGGGTTTGTTTGTTTTTTTTATCCGACCGCGACATTAAAGCCTGGCAGCAAGATCAACTAATTGTTGAACAAAGTATTGGTCTTAATTGGCAGCTTGTCGACATAAACGTTTTGAAAACAAAGGATTTGTTCAAGCTGGGACCAAGGGCTTCTGTCGACATGTACGTGTTTCTTTTATCTCGACGTTGACATATGCATGACAATTTGATAGTAATAGTAGACCATGGGACCAGGACTTTGCTTTTTTGTCGACATAGGCGAATTGTCGAGATAAGCGATGTCGATATAAACGGGTAGGACTGTAGTTTGAATCACTGTTTCCAGTGTGCAGACATCAAAGTATACATGCTTAATATTGAGTAGAAATAAACTAATAGCTTGAATAACTTTTCAGTGAGCAGACATCAAGATGCGCATTTACGCAGTATAAGCCTAGACAACTATAAGTACCAACTTTATTTTGTGAAAATTTGAAAATCTTATCTAACCATGGAAAAGACCAAGTCACAGAAGGGCAAAGAGCATATAATAACTGATGGATATCAATATAGAAAAGACAGAGTAAATACCAATGGCAGTGCATCGTGGAGATGCTGTAAACATGATTGTACGGTAATGTACCATTGATCGAATATCTGCATTGAATTGCACATAACGCTGCAATCTGAAAAGTGGTAGATATAATAAATTGAAATTCATTTTAATTTTTTCATTTTTTGCCTTGTTTGTTTGTATTTATTTTGCACATAACGTTGCAATTTGAAGTGATAGACATAATAAACTGTAACTCATGTTAATAATAGTAAACCTTATTTAAATACACAATTTTTTTCTATTGTATGAATTATTTATACGTATGAATCTTTTTTATTTGACATTAACTTTTAAAAATGTTTGCCTTGCACGCTTTTGACAGTGTGCTTTTGTCTTGCGCACAATTGTCGGTGTGCGCTTTTGTCAATGTGCATTTGTCGGCACGCATTTGTCGACGCTCTTTTGACCTGCACGCTAATGATGGGATACCCATTCTGACATTTGTATGACCCACTCCACTACTTTATACATCACCTGGACTTTACCTACCCTCTGCTATTATTTTTGCATGATCATGGTCCACATGAAGCCTTGGTAAGACCTGATCAAGTGACACGAGTGCTGCAGCAGCCAGTATCCCTACCTGTCGTGTTCCACCTCCCAACACCTTCCTCACCCTTATGGCCCTGGAATATGCACAGAAACTACTAAGTCTTATAATATTATTTAAACATGATTTTAACAAATAAGGTTCCATAGCATAACGTGTCAGCAGCCATGGGTCTGTGCAATTAGGAGTAATCAGTAGAACAAACGGGTCCTAAAGCGCTCATCATTATGGATCACTGCCATCTCACCAATGGCTGCGTGGGTTCGAGTCTAAGATTCAGCTAATGAAGTTATGTGAGAAAGCTTGCCAGTAGCTTCTCGTGGGTCGGTGGTTCTTTCCAGGGGGTTTCCCGGGTTCTGCCTCCACCAATAATACTGGCCGCCATGTATAGCCTATCGTGTGCTGAAAAATGGCATTAAACTCTACATCAACCACATCAACAGTAGAACAAACAACATGGCAAATTATAATTTTTGTTGTTTGCAGTTTGACTTTACTCATAATTAAGTACATATGGCAGTAGTATAGGTGTATCAAATGTTACACACACTATATATATTTATCAAGAAGATAATTTTATCCAAACTTTATCAATGTTTGTGCCTCCTTTATCTTTTTTAATTTCTGCTGTGCTAATAAGAAGATTTGTCTTTCTTACATATCAATAAACTTCTTGCTGCCACCAATTACAGAACCCACAGGAGCTGCCAAGCCCTGAAATGAAGATGAAATGATTGCAGACCAGAAATATTGCCACATAAACTCATGCTGCAATGAACAAAGCCTGGTTATATATTTGCAAAGGCAATATTGTAAGTCGAACAGGGACCATACAAATGTCCCTCAATGAAGCTGACAATCTTCTGGTGGAAAAGAAATTTAAGGAATCCAAGATAAGACCTAATCTTCTTCAAAACTGCTGCGTGCTGAAGCCATCTACATTATTTTAAAGATGGCTACCATGATGGTAATATTGAATATATCATGAGTTTCATATAGGTCCAAAAAGACATTATAACAAGTCTTTCAGTGAAAAGTCTTTGCAATCATGACCACCTATTCTGGATGAGAAGTGATAAGATTTTCAAGATGGGCATCACAGTGACCATCTTGAAAAGGTTGTTATAGTTCTTTCTACTGAACAGATGGTCACAGAGACATTGGGATTTTACTACAAGACTGATGTTATCTAGCTGGCATCAAAGAAAATGATGCAGATCTGACCTTCTGTTTTGTGTTCATAGTGGTCATTTAAAGATCTTGTTACAATTCTGACCTGAAAGTCTGAGCAATATAAGGGTTTTCACACAACATTTCTTATACATATACTAGGTCCTAAATGAAAATTGTTCTCGTAATCTGGCTGCCCTGGTAGCCATCTGGAAAATACTGAAACCAGTTCAATAATATTTTTCTCCAGAACAAAATGGTCATGACAAAAAATTTTGGATTGCACTTAACAGTATCTTGGCATGCTAATTCAAAAGTCAGAAACAATGTATGTTTCAAAATTTGGCATGTCTGAATATCATACATGGTTTCAATACTAAGCAGTCAAAAAGAAGAAACAGACTTATCTGTGATTTCCAGAAATTATTCTTAGCAAGTAGAGTTCCAGTCCCTTCAAAGGACTCTTGTTTGTGCTTCCAGATGTTGCTTTATTTAAATTATTTGTAAATATTTTGTATAAACTATATTTTACAAAGGATCAAAGGAGTCCTACCTACTATTATTTTTTCCATGTCCAGTTAGTCACTTAAAAAATGGTGTGAGGCTCAATTGATCTAGACAATGTTGTTCCCACTTTTTTATTTTTGAGGATGAATGTGGGGAGATGTGTCATTTGAAAGAACAGAGGAAACTGGTTCCCAGATATTACTGTATTGATGCTGTGGCAATGAGGTAAAATGGGATCTACATTACCAAGGTTACATTATAAAATGCATATTTAAGATTACAGGACCATTAGTTGATATCAGATACTTTAGACAGATGGAACTTAAGGTGAATTTTAACATGTTAGAAGAGTTCTGTTTATGTAGGCATATCAGAGTACCTATAGTACTGTTATCTCAAAGTGTTAGCTGAATACAGCAACTGACATAAAAGATTTGTAACTGTCATATACCATATCATTCTCACTTATAAAACAAGTCCAACAGCAAATTGCACAGACCCAGATATGCCCTTGCAATACTGTGCTGGCAAATCTGCATTTATATAGTTTGTTAGGAGTAATCTGTAGAAGAATCAATCCACGTATTGTGTGACATCAGAGCAGTGTCTATGCTGTTTGCAGTTGAACTCAACTGATAAGTGAATAAAATCATGAACACAGCGACAAATACAATTTTCATTGTTTATGCTGCCAGTGCCATCATTGGAAAAGTAATACAACGAACATGTCAGTTAGAAACCAGCCCTTCTACCAACAAAAAGTGGTCACTCAAGGCAGGTGGTATCTTATTACCGGTCATAATGCATTATAATTAATACTTAGTGAACTCAGAATATGGTCTAAGTTAAGTTATCTAACATGACTGGTTATAATGTTTGCATGCAAGACCAAAAATGGAAATATGATACGAACACGAGCCTTTATTGCACTTTACTCGAAAATTCATTCAGCTTATAGCCTACTTATAATTGTGGTGTCTGAGATATGGATAGCACATGATAACTTCCACATCAAGCATTCAATAAAAATGAAAACAATTATACTAATGGATAGCATAAGAAACCGGATACAACAAGGATTATGCATGCAACAAAAGCAATTACTCTAATGGACAGTATAAGAAACCTGACACAACAAGGATCGTTCATACAACAATAGCAATTACACTAATGGATAGCATAAGAAACCTGACACAACAAGAATCATGCACACAACAACAGCAATTACACTAATGGATAGCATAAGAAACCTGACACAACAAGGATCATTCACACAACAAAAGCAATTACTTTAAAAAGTTTCTGCAGTCAGAAAGGAAGTAGATTGGTTCACAATTACCAAATGCATCATGTACTGAACCTCCATATAACAAGAATGATAAATTGTTTTATATGAAAGCATTTCAGTGTACTTGTGTAGAAAGGTGCAAGAGTGGGTGGACTAAATACCAGCAAAAACACTAATAATTTTGCTCTATGTTAATTACATATTTATTCATTAACTGTTCCCCCCCAAAAGCCAGAAACAATGAAACATGTGTAAAAGAAACTAAAAAATGCTATAATGGCCTGAATATATAATCCAGTCATCCAAATATAAATAAAAATAGATCTACCAATTTTTTTTGTTCATCGAAAGTGGTTTTTGGTTATATATATGTATATATATATATATATATATATATATATATATATATATATATATATATATATACACACACACACACCGATCCCTCGATAACTCTCACCTTGATAACTCGCTAACCCACTTATAACATGTTGTCTGGTGTGGATCCTGATTTTTCCCCAAAGATAAAATATATTTTAAAAATCTTTCAAAATATGCTGAACGTGAAAAAATTACGACAAGAAATAGTAAATTAAACCTTAATACATTTCTCGTTTTATCACAAAAAAGGTGATTAACGCCCACAATGATCGATTCCATATTGTGAAATTTGCAAATTCTAAATAAGATATCACATTATATTCGGGTTTATTTGTTGATACACCGTCATCAATATGCCGTAAAAAAAATCAGTCTGGTGAAATAGTGATCAATGAAAATGTCCGGTAAATGCTAACAGGTGGCAACAGATAATGACATAAACAACAATTAAACATCTTGCTTTGTGAAAACCACATAATAATCCTTTATTTAAGTTTCAATGTAAACATTATAACTGCAACATGTTCTTTTATATGAAAACAGGAAAAGAGTCAATCAACCATCACATCTAAACCCTTGAGTACTTCCGTGAGAACCTAATTACCTGCCGGCTTTGTTTTGATCAACAAACTTGGCGAAGTGTTTGTTGCACTAAAATAATCCATTAAAAGAGACTTGTGTTGTTTTATCACTTAAGTCTGGTGCAAGCAAGTGATGATTTTGCTAGACGGCTGCGAAATCAGGGAGTAACACAAAATTAACAGATTTTTTCAAAACGTCTAGTCATTTGTCCAGCGTATCACAACCGGCAATTGTATTATCATGTTCTAATTTACAATGTTTCAAATTTTTCATTTTACTTCTGCTGCAATCAAATATATACACTGTATATGAATCGATCAATCAACATTGTTTCTCAAAAAGAGAGTCGATCTTTTGTATTATACAAATATGTCTAATTTGGATCAAACAATAAAACAAGAATGTATCCAATTCAGCACAAAAATTATTGACATAATACACAATGTGTGAATTGGTACACGTGTTAATCGAACCACAAGAGTCTGACGTTTTATCAATAAAATACAGCGAAATCTCTGACAACATGAATTCCCCTTATCGGTAATATTTTTTTATATATATTACTGATAAGGGGAATTCGTGTTGTCAGAGATTTCGCCGTACTTTATTTATAAAACGTCAGACTCCTGTGATCGAATGGAAACCACATGGAATAATGTTTTCGATTAACTCCTCAATATACGGTAATTTATCCTGAAATTAATGTTACTCTATGAGGAAAAAATAAACTACACCATTATGAAGAGATATTTATTCACAGTTAATCACAGCATGATTATAAAGTGAATATTAAAAACTAAAACATCTGCCACCCACCCACCCTTTTGCCTTTGTATCAATCCTTTTGTTATCATAGGTCCCTCAATAACTCGCGCCTCACTTGTAGTGCGGTCGATGTTTTTGGACCCCAATGTGCGCGAGTTATCGAGGGAGTGGTGTATGTATATATATATATATATATATATATATATATATATATATATATATATATATATAAAAATTTAAAATATAAAATCTGAACTGAAATTATCCAAAAATGTGACCGGGTGACCATATGCCAAATTTGACTATATACCTACAGATACAAATATGTTAGCAAAATTTCATTTCTCTATGCTGCATGGGGCTTTTGCTAATAACCTATCAGGATGGACAGTTGGACAGACATGACCTATTCAAAATGCAAATAGTGGGGGGCTTAAAAACAGGAATAAACCTCCCCAGAAGAAGGCAGTGTCCCTATAGTACACTTTGACCTCAAACATGGGACAGACACATGATATGCATTTTGTATGAGATAGGTATGATATGCATTTTGTAAATAATGCCCAGTATCAAATATACTGACAAACTTATGTGCATCACACAATTCCAAAGATTCTAAAGTAATGACAATAATGGACAAAAAGTACAGGAAATTACAAATAATCTTGTGTAATATCACCATACATATATTCCTGTACATGAGATTTCCTTATTCAAGCATTTTATTTGGATAGAAAAGACATACATAAAAGATAAGTAAAAAATTTAATATTGATGGTAGTCTAGATTGTTTATGGATGGATGAATGGATGGATGGAAGCACACAGGAATGCCAAAGTGATTGCTACAGCAAGCACCTGTTACGGGGTAGTGGTAGTGGCTGGCATGTGTGTATGCAAACAAAATTGTAAAGGTGTAATTTCAGTTAATTACATATTTACCAGAGAATGCATTTAGTCACCAATAAAAACTAATCTGAAAAGTAAGACATGTTATTTTGGATGGTTATTCTTCATTTATCTTACCTTTGAAAAACAGACGGAGACAGAGTGCACATGCTTAAGAATCTCAGAGACTGGAATCCGTAATGCAACTGCTGCATTCATCACACGTGCTCCATCCATGTGAACAATAAGATCATTTTTCTCAGCAAAGTCATGTACCTAGCAATACAAAAATATACTATATAGCTGCAATCTGCACATACCCAGATCTACTGCCACATAATGTGCCAGCAAATCTTGGTACCATCTATACTTATTTATAAGTAGAGACCATCTGACAGACCCAGATCTGATGTTGCATAATGCATGGTAGATGTGGGTCTGTGCAGTTTGTTAGGAATAATCAGGTTAGACATGTAGACCCTGATCAACAGGTGAATTATGGCAGATCAGGATCTATGTTGTTTGTAGTTTGACTCAACTAAAAAGCAATTATATACAACATATGTAATTTATTATGACTTATTATGAGTAATAAGTAAAACAAACAACACACTCTTATCTTCTGATGTAGCATTCAACAGCAGATCAGAGTCTATTTTATTTCAGTTAGACTCAAACTTATAAGTGTGATTATATGGTATACATTTTTGACATATGTACATTGATCATTTATATTCATAAAACTTTCATAAAGAAATTTTCAGGTACTTATCCTGACTCATTTCTTTCACAAAGATTTTAATTCCAAACCAATAATTATTCAAAACATATATAAAATGAAAAAAGATAATAAATTTGTCATAAGAAATGGTGTCTATGGTACTGACTGAATCAATACAGCTCAGCTATTAAAAACATGAAAATGTGTCCAGTGTCACAGGATAAGCCTAGTCGGGACTGGATTAGTGAAGACACCGAAAGTATCTGCGTTAATAAGATGTTTATTTATAAATGCAATTTAAATATAATCAATTCTAACACCATTATAAACAAAAGATAAGGAAAATTAAAATGTTCCTAACATGGAACTATCAATAACAACTGACTCAATGACAAAACCCTCAAAGGATGAATTCAACAAAAAGGTATTTGAAACTGACGAGAATATCGTCTGATCACCAGATCAACAAATACAAATACACATATGAATTTACAAATATGTATAGCTCGTACAATGAGACAGATGTAAATGCCTTTAATTTTAGTTATATTGTTCATATAACGCATTACCAAAGCAAAGGCAAGTATGTAATGATTTTATCATTCATGTAACAAAACTGCGACGTAATATGAATTTATGAAGTTATCGTTCATGTAACGAAACTGATGTAACTATAAAATTATGAAGTTATGAAGTTATCGTCCATGTAACAAGACTGATGTAAATATGAAATTATGAATGTGTCGTTCATATAACGAGACTGCAATGAAAAGTGAAATTATGAGTTTATCATTTAAATAATGAAACTGCAATGAAAAGGTGAAATTATGAGTTTATCATTCAGATAACAAAACTGCAATGAAAAGGTGAAATTATGAGTTCATCGTTCAAATAACACAATGAAAAGATGAAATTATGAATCATTCAGATGATGAAAATGATGCATAGATGGAACTATTTGCTCAGATGGTAATAGCAAATAATATGGAACACGTATACTACAACTATCATTGCGTCCATTTGACGTCGAAGATGTATATCCAGTTCCACTCGCTCTAGTCAATGGTGGTGGAGTTGCCACACATGGTCCACTCCCCTGTCTGTTTGAAACATCCCTCGAGAGCCCTTTACATTCAACACAGAGACAATGGTCGCAAAGCCTTGGTCCCTCGATTTGAGAACACCAGTACACTCTTCCGAACCATCATCACCAAAACACAGCATATACGTCACAAGAACCCCACAGTTCTGTGACCTCACATCACCCAATTAAATATAATACCTATATATAATGCAGCAAACACAAACGCAGCTTACACAAAAACAAACATACACAAGGTACCATACACGGCACCACACACGGGCAGCACAGACAAGCCCCACGGTCACCACAACATGGCACCACACACAGGCAGCATAAACAAACCCCATGGTCACCACAACATGGCACCACACACGGGCACCACCGGACCCCACAGTCAGCCCCAGACCACAGTCACCACACGGTCAGTCATGGACCCTATGGTCACAACAACATGGCCCACACGGTCAGCTCTTTAGCTGAAAGTTTGCTCCTTTAAAGATGGAAGCTTTTCTGACAAGACTGGATCATAATGTGATATCTGCTTAGAATTTGTCTATATTTATACCCCTAGCTGTGACCAATATGCTCAGCTAGGTACTTTTAAACTGCAGGCAATTCGCACATGCAGCATGAGTTGAGTTTTCACTCACCATTTTGAAATAACCAGAAGCTAATCATGAATAAACCACCCTCGGTAAGGCTGTAAGCAGTAGCAAAATCTGAGTACATTTTTGACCGCATATACATATTAAAACCAGTCATACACAATTCCGTGATATCCAGTACAGTACACATGGTCAGTACAAACTTCACAGGACCAGTATACTCACTTCTTTGTATCCATAATTCAATATATCCTTGTAAGAAGTTTGATTATAATTAAAGCTTCATTAGCTAATGTCATGGCAGTCTTTGTACTAACCAGGTTATATAATAATGGACAATAATATGGTACAAAAAATCCTGTATAGTAATGGACAATAATATGGTACCAAAAAAACTGTATAGTAATGGACAATAATATGGTACCAAAAATCCTGTATAGTAATGGACAATAATATGGTACCAAAAAAACTGTATAGTAATGGACAATAATATGGTACCAAAAAACCTGTATAGTAATGGACAATAATATGGTACCAAAAATCCTGTATAGTAATGGACAATAATATGGTACCAAAAAATCTTGTATAGTAATGGACAATAATATGGTACCAAAAATCCTGTATAGTAATAGACGATAATATGGTACCAAAAAACCTGTATAGTAATGGACAATAATATGGAACCAAAAATCCTGTATAATAATGGACAATAATATGGTACCAAAAAAACTGTATAGTAATGGACAATAATATGGTACCAAAAACCTGTATAGTAATGGACAATAATATGGTACCAAAAAACCTGTATAGTAATGGACAATAATATGGTACCAAAAAACCTGTATAGTAATGGACAATAATATGGTACCAAAAAACCTGTATAGTAATGGACAATAATATGGTACCAAAAAACCTGTATAGTAATGGACAATAATATGGTAATGGACAATAATATGGTACCAAAAATCCTGTATAATAATTGACAATAATATGGTACCAAAAATCCTGTATAGTAATGGACAATAATATGGTACCAAAAATCCTGTATAGTAATGGACAATAATATGGTATCAAAAATCCTGTATAGTAATGGACAATAATATGGTACCAAAAACCTGTATAATAATGGACAATAATATGGTACCAAAAATCCTGTATAGTAATGGACAATAATATGGTACCAAAAATCCTGTATAGTAATGGACAATAATATGGTATCAAAAATCCTGTATAATAATGGACAATATGGTACCAAAAAACCTGTATAGTAATGGACAATAATATGGTACCAAAAATCCTGTATAGTAATGGACAATAATATGGTACCAAAAAACCTGTATAGTAATGGACAATAATATGGTACAAAAAATCCTGTATAGTAATGGACAATAATATGGTACCAAAAAACCTGTATAGTAATGGACAATAATATGGTACCAAAAATCCTGTATAGTAATGGACAATAATATGGTACCAAAAAACCTGTATAGTAATGGACAATAATATGGTACCAAAAAACCTGTATAATAATGGACAATATGGTACCAAAAATCTTGTATAGTAATGGACAATAATATGGTACCAAAAAACCTGTATAGTAATGGACAATAATATGGTACCAAAAAACCTGTATAATAATGGACAATAATATGGTACCAAAAAACCTGTATAGTAATGGACAATAATATGGTACCAAAAAACCTGTATAGTAATGGACAATAATATGGTACCAAAAAACCTGTATAGTAATGGACAATAATATGGTACCAAAAATCCTGTATAGTAATGGACAATAATATGGTACCAAAAAACCTGTATAGTAATGGACAATAATATGATACCAAAAATCCTGTATAGTAATGGACAATAATATGGTACCAAAAAACCTGTATAATAATGGACATAATATGGTACCAAAAAACCTGTATAGTAATGGACAATAATATGGTACCAAAAATCCTGTATAATAATGGACAATAATATGGTACCAAAAATCCTGTATAATAATGGACAATAATATGGTACCAAAAAACCTGTATAGTAATGGACAATAATATGGTACCAAAAATCCAGTATAGTAATGGACAATAATATGGTACCAAAAAACCTGTATAGTAATGGACAATAATATGGTACCAAAAAACCTGTATAGTAATGGACAATAATATGGTAACAAAAATCCTGTATAATAATGGATAATAATATGGTACCAAAAAACCTGTATAGTAATGGACAATAATATGGTACCATAAAACCTGTATAGTAATGGACAATAATATGGTACCAAAAATCCTGTATAATAATGGACAATAATATGGGACCAAAAAACCTGTATAGTAATGGACAATAATATGGTAATGGACAATAATATGGTGCCAAAAATCCTGTATAATAATTGACAATAATATGGTACCAAAAAACCTGTATAGTAATGGACAATAATGTTACCAAAAATCTTGTATTGTAATGGACAATAATATGGTACCAAAAAACCTGTATAATAATGGACAATAATATGGTACCAAAAAACCTGTATAGTAATGGACAATAATATGGTACCAAAAAACCTGTATAGTAATGGACAATAATATGGTACCAAAAAACCTGTATAGTAATGGACAATAATATGGTACCAAAAAACCTGTATAGTAATGGACAATAATATGGTACCAAAAATCCTGTATAGTAATGGACAATAATATGGTACCAAAAAACCTGTATAGTAATGGACAATAATATGGTACCAAAAACCTGTATAGTAATGGACAATAATATGGTACCAAAAAACCTGTATAGTAATGGACAATAATATGGTACCAAAAATCCTGTATAGTAATGGACAATAATAAGGTACCAAAAAATCTGTATAGTAATGGACAATAATATGGTACCAAAAAACCTGTATAGTAATGGACAATAATATGGTACCAAAAATCCTGTATAATAATGGACAATAATATGGGACCAAAAAACCTGTATAGTAATGGACAATAATATGGTAATGGACAATAATATGGTACCAAAAATCCTGTATAATAATTGACAATAATATGGTACCAAAAAACCTGTATAGTAATGGACAATAATGTTACCAAAAATCTTGTATTGTAATGGACAATAATATGGTACCAAAAAACCTGTATAATAATGGACAATAATATGGTACCAAAAAACCTGTATAGTAATGGACAATAATATGGTACCAAAAATCCTGTATAATAATGGACAATAATATGGTACCAAAAAACCTGTATAGTAATGGACAATAATATGGTACCAAAAATCCAGTATAGTAATGGACAATAATATGGTACCAAAAAACCTGTATAGTAATGGACAATAATATGGTACCAAAAAACCTGTATAGTAATGGACAATAATATGGTAACAAAAATCCTGTATAATAATGGACAATAATATGGTACCAAAAAACCTGTATAGTAATGGACAATAATATGGTACCATAAAACCTGTATAGTAATGGACAATAATATGGTACCAAAAATCCTGTATAATAATGGACAATAATATGGGACCAAAAAACCTGTATAGTAATGGACAATAATATGGTAATGGACAATAATATGGTACCAAAAATCCTGTATAATAATTGACAATAATATGGTACCAAAAAACCTGTATAGTAATGGACAATAATGTTACCAAAAATCTTGTATTGTAATGGACAATAATATGGTACCAAAAAACCTGTATAATAATGGACAATAATATGGTACCAAAAAACCTGTATAGTAATGGACAATAATATGGTACCAAAAAACCTGTATAGTAATGGACAATAATATGGTACCAAAAAACCTGTATAGTAATGGACAATAATATGGTACCAAAAAACCTGTATAGTAATGGACAATAATATGGTACCAAAAATCCTGTATAGTAATGGACAATAATATGGTACCAAAAAACCTGTATAGTAATGGACAATAATATGGTACCAAAAACCTGTATAGTAATGGACAATAATATGGTACCAAAAAACCTGTATAGTAATGGACAATAATATGGTACCAAAAATCCTGTATAGTAATGGACAATAATAAGGTACCAAAAAATCTGTATAGTAATGGACAATAATATGGTACCAAAAAACCTGTATAATAATGGACAATAATATGGTACCAAAAATCCTGTATAGTAATGGACAATAATATGGTACCAAAAAACCTGTATAATAATGGACAATAATATGGTACCAAAAATCCTGTATAGTAATGGACAATAATATGGTACCAAAAATCCTGTATAGTAATGGACAATAATATGGTACCAAAAAACCTGTATAATAATGAACAATAATATGGTACCAACAAACCTGTATAGTAATGGACAATAATATGGTACCAAAAATCCTGTATAATAATGGACAATAATATGGTACCAAAAAACCTGTATAGTAATGGACAATAATATGGTACCAAAAAACATGTATTGTAATGGACAATAATATGGTACCAAAAATCCTGTATAGTAATGGACAATAATATGGTACCAAAAAACCTTTATAATAATGAACAATAATATGGTACCAAAAAACCTGTATAGTAATGGACAATAATATGGTACCAAAAATCCTGTATAATAATGGACAATAATATGGTACCAAAAAACCTGTATAGTAATGGACAATAATATGGTACCAAAAAACCTGTATAGTAATGGACAATAATATGGTACCAAAAAAAAATCCTGTATAGTAATGGACAATAATATGGTACCAAAAATCCTGTATAGTAATGGACAATAATAGGATACCAAAAAACCTGTATAGTAACAAAAAAATCTATTTTTAAAAAAATTGTTCTATTAGTAAAATAGATTTCATTGCTAGTAATAATAAAATTTATGCTCATTCTTAAGCAAACCTCTGAGTGCCGATCTGGTAATTTTAAGTTCTCTTCAAACTTTGGAACTCACTCCATAATAAGCTGTATCTGTGAAACAAAGCTTTTCATGCACCAAGTACTCTTTTTTGCTTTCTTCCTTGCTATCTTTCATCACATTTACTAATTAGTAGGATAAAGCACTGATTAATTAGACACTATAATTATGTTACCTAATTAATACTATTTATAACTGTGCAATTGTCATATGATACAACACTCTAAGATTATTAAATCCTGACATGCTAACATGACTGCTATCTCTTATGTGGTAGGATCTACATGCCTTTTAAATTTGTATTATTCCACCCCATTTATTTGATTTGATTTAAAAGATGCAATTAATGTGAGAATACAAAGCAGGTCATATTTTTCAGTTGACTGTAACAATAAAACAAACACTTCCTCAAATTGTTGGCTAAAACACTGTTGACACTTAATTAGTTTCTCACAGAAACACTTCTAGATATAGATGTAATTGTAGATTGACACTTAATTAGGTTCTCACAGAAACACTTGTTGACATAGATGTGATTGTAGATTGACACTTAATTAGGTTCCCACAAGAAACACTTGTGGACATAGATGTGATTGTAGATTGACACTTAATAAGGATCTCACAGAAACACTTGTGGACATAGATGTAATTGTAGATTGACAATTAATTAGGTTCTCACAGAAACACTTTAGATTGACACTTAATTAGGTTCTCAAAGAAACACTTTCTTATTCACATCCTTTACCTCAAACAATAAATATCAGCAACACCAACATTAAATTCACACGGTAAATATGAAACCTAGGTGTTACTTTGGACAGTACTCTCACATTGCACCAACATGTCATGAACTTATGCAAGGCTGCATATCTTGAGCTGAGAAGCATCAGCTCCATTTGAAAATATCTTTAGGTTGATGTCAATAAAACACTTGTGGTTCATTAGTACTTTACAGACTGGACTATTTTAATTCAATTCTGTCTGGTTCATCACAATATCTACTCCAGAATCTTCAAAAAGTTCAAAACACAGCTGCTTGCTCATTTTTTGAGTACCTTGATCAGAGCACACCTTACCACTGCTCTGTACCTTACACTGGCTATCCATTCAATACAGACTCAAACACAAAATTTGTTTGCTGTGCTCCATTTCAATGACAGACTCCAGTCCAACATACCTATATGGCTTCACCCATGTGTACACACCAGCAAGATACCTACGCTCCTCTTCTGACAATCATATACTCATTATTCCCACTATGAAAACAAAGCCATATAGACAACATTCTTTTGCATACCAGCACACAGAAATGTGGAACAAATTGCTCATTGAAATTAGACCCAAAGACACAGTGATCCCTTCTTTCAAGAGTGCTCTTAAAACACACCTTTATTTTGACTGCAAGAACAAACTTAAATACCTAATAATGTTTCCTACCTTAAATATTTTCAGCCTTTTTTATGTTTTTTTCTTCATGGTGTTTGATTTTTATTTGTTTTTTTTGGTAGTCATACCATTATAGATGTTGTAAAGTGCTTAGTGGTTCTAAAGATTAGGCACTATACAAAATCCTGATTATTATTAAAAGACACTGAGACAGTTACCATAATCTTGGGGAATATAAATACCAATGACTAAAATAAAACCCATAATGCAGTGCTGTACTTCCTGCACTGAGTATCTGAAGAAATACTGTAAATCAGCGCAGATCAGTGAAATTTAGACTGGAACAATAAAGATGTTATGGTGATACTGTAAATCGGTGAAACAAAAATAATTATTTTAAACCATCCCAATGGAAAATGGGGAATATATTTGCTAATTTATCAAATTCATATTCACTGAAACAAAGATCTACAAAATTTAATACGTTTCATGCAAAATTTTAAGTTGAACTTGTTTCATAATAGTGAAAATGACAATTCACCTACAAGAATCCAATAATTTATTGCTTTGACATCATGTAAAGGACAATGATGTTAAGACAGTACAATACATGTCGTATGATTTCACACAATAATAAATAAATGTAGTCTCACACGATGACATCATATAGGGAAGAATATTGTCCAGAGAATTTTGTTTATTTTTAATTCCAAATGGCAGACTCGGGTGGTCATTTCATTTCCATTTCTCCATTTACAGTATTTACCTGCTGTAAGAAGTCCAGTGGTAACACTTTGCCACCACAGAAGTTGTGTGTGTTCTCCACACAAATGAGTTTGGTCCAGGTTTGGTGGGGGTCATTCATGGGCCGTAACTTTGACTTCATCTCATCTATGTCAAATGTCCCATCTGACTTGTTCTTAATAGACCGTGGTAACACTCCAGCAAACTAAAAGACAACAGCAGTATACCTTCCATCATAACAATGTTTGCTTAATGACTACAAATTTGGAAATAATATCACATAATGCAATTATTTAAGCTAAGAATAGAAATTCACATGCTAACTTGTTTATCCTGACCACATTGCCAAAGTTCTGTCAGTAATATAATCCACTTAAGAAACATTCAAAGCAGGTATATTATCAACGGTTATGAAGTATATAGCAAAGAATATGTTACTTTTTCTAGCAATGCCAATTCATCACCCAATCCTTCTTCACTAACTATAGGTTTCAGCATTGGCTAATGCAAGGTCACAGTCAGTGAGTATATCTTCATTTCTATTTTAAAACATAAGTGATCCTAAAACCCACTGCTTTATTTTCCTTGCCAAAATTTAATCATAACTCCAAAGTCATTGGTCTGACATATAGTCTTTCTCATAATCACAGAGATTCTTGAATTTACCACATTACAGTAACATAATGCGTTTCAATGATATATCTAAGGTATTAATACATGGAAAAAACCTTGGATATGCTGCATCTTTGAGAAAAAAGTATAGCCTGTAAAATTAAATACTGCTACACTGAACTGCAACCTATATTTTTGTGAATTTTTTCATAGATACTACAGCAAAATCATAAAAATGGCTCTGACAATGCTCTAAAATTAGATACATTGCAAATGCTTGAATTAAAGACAGTTATTGAACTAATATTGTCCTGATAACACTTTGTGACATGCACTGTGACAATTCCTATCTCAAATTTAAGAACACTGAAGTAACTAGCTAAGACATGCATTTGAAAATTTATCTCTCATACTAAAAACCTCTTTTTTACAAGTTGTGACTTGCATTTGAAAATTTATATCTCATACTAAAAAACTCTTTTTTACAAGTTGCGACATGCATTTGAGTTGTCATAAACAACTGACATTTCATAACTCTTACCTAAGAACACTGTATTGCCTAGTTGTGACATGGATTTTACCATTTATATCTCATACTTAAGAATTCTGTATTGACTAGTTGTGACATACATATCACAATATATATCTCATACTTTTAAAAACAGTGTCTTGACTAGAAATGCAATGAATTTGATGATTCATACCTCATACTTAAGAACAGAGTATTGAATAGTTGTGACATGGATTTGACAATGTATGTCTCATACTTAAGAACAGTGTACTGAGTAGTTGTGACATGGATTTGACAATGTATGTCTCATACTTAAGAACAGTGTATTGAGTAGTTGTGACATGGATTTGACAATGTGTCTCATACTTAAGAACAGTGTATTGAGTAGTTGTGATGGATTTGACAATGTATGTCTCATACTTAAGAGCAGTGTACTGAGTAGTTGTGACATGGATTTGACAATGTATGTCTCATACTTAAGAGCAGTGTACTGAGTAGTTGTGACATGGATTTGACAATGTATGTCTCATACTTAAGAACAGTGTATTGAGTAGTTGTGACATGGATTTGACAATGTATGTCTCATACTTAAGAACAGTGTATTGAGTAGTTGTGATGGATTTGACAATGTATGTCTCATACTTAAGAACAGTGGATTGAGTAGTTGTGACATGGATTTGACAATGTATGTCTCATACTTAAGAACAGTGT
The DNA here is from genome assembly GCA_029339505.1 of Unio delphinus. Taxonomy (NCBI): domain Eukaryota; kingdom Metazoa; phylum Mollusca; class Bivalvia; order Unionida; family Unionidae; genus Unio; species Unio delphinus. Next base: position 6,172,484 of record JAQISU010000058.1, read on the forward strand.
ATTGAGTAGTTGTGACATGGATTTGACAATGTATGTCTCATACTTAAGAACAGTGTATTGAGTAGTTGTGACATGGATTTGACAATGTGTCTCATACTTAAGAACAGTGTATTGAGTAGTTGTGATGGATTTGACAATGTATGTCTCAAACTTAAGAGCAGTGTACTGAGTAGTTGTGACATGGATTTGACAATGTATGTCTCATACTTAAGAGCAGTGTACTGAGTAGTTGTGACATGGATTTGACAATGTATGTTTCATACTTAAGAACAGCGTCTTTACTAGCAGTGAGATGCATTTGACAGTTCATATCTCCTTATTAAGAACAGATTCTTGTGACAGGTATTTTCAAATAATATTTCTTACTTAAGAATACTGTATGGACTAGTTGAAGTTGTGAAAGGCATGTTGATATCTCCTACTTAAGAATACTGTATTGACTAGTTGTGATAGGCATATAGATATCTCCTACTTAAGAATACTGTATTGACTAGTTGTGATAGGCATTCTAAAATTGATATCTCCTACTTAAGAATACTGTATTGACTAGTTGTGATAGGCATTTTAAAATTGATATCTCCTACTTAAGAATACTGTATTGACTAGTTGTGATAGGCATTTTAAAATTGATATCTCCTACTCAAGAATACTGAATTGACTAGTTGTGATAGGCATTTTAAAATTGATATCTCCTACTCATGAATACTGTATTGACTAGTTGTGATAGGCAGTTTAAAATTGATATCTCCTACTTAAGAATACTGTATTGAATAGTTGTGATAGGCATATAGATATCTCCTATATTAAGAATACTGTATTGACTAGTTGTGATAGGCAGTTTAAAATTGATATCTCCTACTTAAGAATACTGTATTGACTAGTTGTGATAAGCATGTTGATATCTCCTAATTAAGAATACTGTGTTGACTACCGTAGTTGTCATAGGCATTTTAAAATTGATATCTCCTACTCAAGAATACTGTATTGACTAGTTGTGATAGGCAGTTTAAAATTGATATCTCCTACTTAAGAATATTGTATTGACTAGTTGTGATAGGCATATATATATCTCCTACTTAAGAATACTGTATTGACTAGTTGTGATAGGCATGTTGATATCTCCTACTTAAGAATACTGTATTGACTAGTTGTGATAGGCATATAGATATCTCCTACTTAAGAATACTTTATTGACCAGTTGTGATAGGCATGTTGATATCTCCTACATAAGAATACTGTATTGACTAGTTGTGCTAGGCATATAGATATCTCCTACTTAAGAATACTGTGTTGACTAGTTGTGATAGGCATTTTAAAATTGATATCTCCTACTCAAGAATACTGTATTGACTAGTTGTGATAGGCATATAGATATCTCCTACAGAAGAATACTGTATTGACTAGTTGTGATAGGCATATATATATCTCCTACTTAAGAATACTGTATTGACTAGTTGTGATAGGCATGTTGATATCTCCTAATTAAGAATACTGTGTTGACTACCGTATGTGTCATAGGCATTTTAAAATTGATATCTCCTACTCAAGAATACTGTATTGACTAGTTGTGATAGCCATATAGATATCTCCTACAGAAGAATACTGTATTGACTAGTTGTGATAGGCATATAGATATCTCCTACTTAAGAATACTGTATTGACTAGTTGTGATAGGCATATAGATATCTCCTACATAAGAATACTGTATTGACTAGTTGTGATAGGCATATAGATATCTCCTACTTAAGAATACTGTATTGACTAGTTGTGATAGGCATATAGATATCTCCTACTTAAGAATACTGTATTGACTAGTTGTGATAGGCATATAGATATCTCCTACATAAGAATACTGTATTGACTAGTTGTGATAGGCATATAGATATCTCCTACATAAGAATACTGTATTGACTAATTGTGATAGGCATATAGATATCTCCTACTTAAGATTACTGTATTGACTAGTTGTGATAGGCATGTTGATATCTCCTACTTAAAAATACTGTATTGACTAGTTGTGATAGGCAGTTTAAAATTGATATCTCCTACTTAAGAATACTGTATTGACTAGTTGTGATAGGCATTTAAAAATTGATATCTCCTACATTAGAATACTGTACTGACTAGCTGTGATAGGCATATAGATATCTCCTACTTAAGAATACTGTATTGACTAGTTGTGATAGGCATATAGATATCTCCTACATAAGAATACTGTATTGACTAGTTGTGATAGGCATATAGATATCTCCTACTTAAGAATACTGCATTGACTAGTTGTGATAGGCAGTTTAAAATTGATATCTCCTACTTAAGAATACTGTATTGACTAGATGTGATAGGCATTTTAAAATTGATATCTCCTACATTAGAATACTGTACTGACTAGTTGTGATAGGCATGTAGATATCTCCTACTTAAGAATACTGTATTGACTAGTTGTGAAAGGCATATAGATATCTCCTACATAAGAATACTGTATTGACTAGTTGTGATAGGCATATAGATATCTCCTACTTAAGAATACTGCATTGACTAGTTGTGATAGGCAGTTTAAAATTGATATCTCCTACTTAAGAATACTGTATTGACTAGATGTGATAGGCATTTTAAAATTGATATCTCCTACTCAAGAATACTGTATTGACTAGTTGTGATAGGCATTTTAAAATTGATATCTCCTACTCAAGAATACTGTATTGACTAGTTGTTATAGGCAGTTTAAAATGGATATCTCCTACTTAAGAATACTGTATTGACTAGTTGTGATAGGCATGTTGATATCTCCTACTTAAAAATACTGTAATGACTAGTTGTGATAGGCAGTTTAAAATTGATATCTCCTACTCAAGAATACTGTATTGACTACCGTTGTTGTGATAGGCATGTTGATATCTCCTACTTAAGAATACTGTACTGACTAGTTGTGATAGGCACGCTGATATCTCCTACTTAAAAATACTGTGTTGTCTAGATGTGATAGGCATTTTAAAATTGATATCTCCTACTTAAGAATACTGTATTGACTAGTTGTGATAGGCAGTTTAAAATTGATATCTTCTACTTAACAATACTGTACTGACTACCGTTGTTGTGATAGGCATGTTGATATCTCCTACTTAAAAATACTGTACTGACTAGTTGTGATAAGCATGTTGATATCTCCTACTTAAAAATACTGTATTGACTAGTTGTGATAGGCAGTTTAAAATTGATATCTCCTACTTAAGAATACTGTACTGACTAGTTGTGATAGGCATGTTGATATCTCCTACTTAAAAATACTGTACTGACTAGTTGTGATAAGCATGTTGATATCTCCTACTTAAAAAATACTGTACTGACTAGTTGTGATAGGCATGTTGATATCTCCTACTTAAAAATACTGTATTAACTAGTTGTGATAGGCAGTTTAAAATTGATATCTCCTACTTAAGAATACTGTACTGACTAGATATGATAGGCATTTTAAAATTGATATCTCCTACATTAGAATTCTGTATTGACTAGTTGTGATAGGCATATAGATATCTCCTACTTAAAAATACTGTACTGACTAGATATGATAGGCAGTTTAAAATTGATATCTCCTACATAAGAATACTGTACTGACTAGTTGTGATAGGCATGTTGATATCTCCTACTTAAAAATACTGTACTGACTAGTTGTGATAAGCATGTTGATATCTCCTACTTAAAAATACTGTACTGACTAGTTGTGATAAGCATGTTGATATCTCCTACTTAAAAATACTGTATTAACTAGTTGTGATAGGCAGTTTAAAATTGATATCTCCTACTTAAGAATACTGTACTGACTAGATATGATAGGCATTTTAAAATTGATATCTCCTACTTAAGAATACTGTATTGACTAGTTGTGATAGGCAGTTTAAAATTGATATCTTCTACTTAACAATACTGTACTGACTACCGTTGTTGTGATAGGCATGTTGATATCTCCTACTTAAAAATACTGTACTGACTAGTTGTGATAAGCATGTTGATATCTCCTACTTAAAAATACTGTATTGACTAGTTGTGATAGGCAGTTTAAAATTGATATCTCCTACATAAGAATACTGTACTGACTAGTTGTGATAGGCATGTTGATATCTCCTACTTAAAAATAGTTTACTGACTAGTTGTGATAAGCATGTTGATATCTCCTACTTAAAAAATACTGTACTGACTAGTTGTGATAGGCATGTTGATATCTCCTACTTAAAAATACTGTACTGACTAGTTGTGATAAGCATGTTGATATCTCCTACTTAAAAATACTGTACTGACTAGTTGTGATAAGCATGTTGATATCTCCTACTTAAAAATACTGTATTAACTAGTTGTGATAGGCAGTTTAAAATTGATATCTCCTACTTAAGAATACTGTACTGACTAGATATGATAGGCATTTTAAAATTGATATCTCCTACATTAGAATACTGTATTGACTAGTTGTGATAGGCATGTTGATATCTCCTACTTAAGAATACTGTATTGACTAATTGTGATAGGCAGTTTAAAATTGATATCTCCTACAGAAGAATACTGTATTGACTAGTTGTGATAGGCATATAGATATCTCCTACTTAAGAATACTGTATTGACTAGTTGTGATAGGCATATAGATATCTCCTACATAAGAATACTGTATTGACTAGTTGTGATAGGCATATAGATATCTCCTACTTAAGAATACTGTATTGACTAGTTGTGATAGGCATATAGATATCTCCTATTTAAGAATACTGTATTGACGAGTTGTGATAGGCATATAGATATCTCCTACATAAGAATACTGTATTGACTAATTGTGATAGGCATATAGATATCTCCTACTTAAGATTACTGTATTGACTAGTTGTGATAGGCATGTTGATATCTCCTACTTAAAAATACTGTATTGACTAGTTGTGATAGGCAGTTTAAAATTGATATCTCCTACTTAGGAATACTGTATTGACTAGTTGTGATAGGCATTTTAAAATTGATATCTCCTACATTAGAATACTGTACTGACTAGTTGTGATAGGCATATAGATATCTCCTACTTAAGAATACTGTATTGACTAGTTGTGATAGGCATATAGATATCTCCTACATAAGAATACTGTATTGACTAGTTGTGATAGGCATATAGATATCTCCTACTTAAGAATACTGTATTGACTAGTTGTGATAGGCATGTTGATATCTCCTACTTAAGAATACTGTATTGACTAGTTGTGATAGGCAGTTTAAAATTGATATCTCCTACATTAGAACACTGTATTGACTAGTTGTGATAGGCATGTTGATATCTCCTACTTAAGAATACTGTATTGACTAGTTGTGATAGGCAGTTTAAAATTGATATCTTCTACATTAGAATACTGTATTGACTAGTTGTCATAGGCATGTTGATATCTCCTAATTAAGAATACTGTGTTGACTACCGTAGTTGTTATAGGCATTTTAAAATTGATATCTCCTACTCAATAATACTGTATTGACTAGTTGTGATAAGCATGTTGATATCTCCTACTTAAAAATACTGTGCTGACTAGATATGATAGGCATTTTAAAATTGATATCTCCTACATTAGAATACTGTATTGACTAGTTGTGATAGGCATGTTGATATCTCCTACTTAAGAATACTGCATTGACTAGTTGTGATAGGCAGTTTAAAATTGATATCTCCTACTTAAGAATACTGTATTGACTAGATGTGATAGGCATTTTAAAATTGATATCTCCTACTCAAGAATACTGTATTGACTAGTTGTGATAGGCATTTTAAAATTGATATCTCCTACTCAAGAATACTGTATTGACTAGTTGTTATAGGCAGTTTAAAATGGATATCTCCTACTTAAGAATACTGTATTGACTAGTTGTGATAGGCATGTTGATATCTCCTACTTAAAAATACTGTAATGACTAGTTGTGATAGGCAGTTTAAAATTGATATCTCCTACTCAAGAATACTGTATTGACTACCGTTGTTGTGATAGGCATGTTGATATCTCCTACTTAAGAATACTGTACTGACTAGTTGTGATAGGCACGCTGATATCTCCTACTTAAAAATACTGTGTTGTCTAGATGTGATAGGCATTTTAAAATTGATATCTCCTACTTAAGAATACTGTATTGACTAGTTGTGATAGGCAGTTTAAAATTGATATCTTCTACTTAACAATACTGTACTGACTACCGTTGTTGTGATAGGCATGTTGATATCTCCTACTTAAAAATACTGTACTGACTAGTTGTGATAAGCATGTTGATATCTCCTACTTAAAAATACTGTATTGACTAGTTGTGATAGGCAGTTTAAAATTGATATCTCCTACTTAAGAATACTGTACTGACTAGTTGTGATAGGCATGTTGATATCTCCTACTTAAAAATACTGTACTGACTAGTTGTGATAAGCATGTTGATATCTCCTACTTAAAAAATACTGTACTGACTAGTTGTGATAGGCATGTTGATATCTCCTACTTAAAAATACTGTACTGACTAGTTGTGATAAGCATGTTGATATCTCCTACTTAAAAATACTGTATTAACTAGTTGTGATAGGCAGTTTAAAATTGATATCTCCTACTTAAGAATACTGTACTGACTAGATATGATAGGCATTTTAAAATTGATATCTCCTACATTAGAATTCTGTATTGACTAGTTGTGATAGGCATATAGATATCTCCTACTTAAAAATACTGTACTGACTAGATATGATAGGCAGTTTAAAATTGATATCTCCTACATAAGAATACTGTACTGACTAGTTGTGATAGGCATGTTGATATCTCCTACTTAAAAATACTGTACTGACTAGTTGTGATAAGCATGTTGATATCTCCTACTTAAAAATACGGTACTGACTAGTTGTGATAAGCATGTTGATATCTCCTACTTAAAAATACTGTATTAACTAGTTGTGATAGGCAGTTTAAAATTGATATCTCCTACTTAAGAATACTGTACTGACTAGATATGATAGGCATTTTAAAATTGATATCTCCTACATTAGAATACTGTATTGACTAGTTGTGATAGGCATGTTGATATCTCCTACTTAAGAATACTGTATTGACTAATTGTGATAGGCAGTTTAAAATTGATATCTCCTACAGAAGAATACTGTATTGACTAGTTGTGATAGGCATATAGATATCTCCTACTTAAGAATACTGTATTGACTAGTTGTGATAGGCATATAGATATCTCCTACATAAGAATACTGTATTGACTAGTTGTGATAGGCATATAGATATCTCCTACTTAAGAATACTGTATTGACTAGTTGTGATAGGCATATAGATATCTCCTATTTAAGAATACTGTATTGACGAGTTGTGATAGGCATATAGATATCTCCTACATAAGAATACTGTATTGACTAATTGTGATAGGCATATAGATATCTCCTACTTAAGATTACTGTATTGACTAGTTGTGATAGGCATGTTGATATCTCCTACTTAAAAATACTGTATTGACTAGTTGTGATAGGCAGTTTAAAATTGATATCTCCTACTTAGGAATACTGTATTGACTAGTTGTGATAGGCATTTTAAAATTGATATCTCCTACATTAGAATACTGTACTGACTAGTTGTGATAGGCATATAGATATCTCCTACTTAAGAATACTGTATTGACTAGTTGTGATAGGCATATAGATATCTCCTACATAAGAATACTGTATTGACTAGTTGTGATAGGCATATAGATATCTCCTACTTAAGAATACTGTATTGACTAGTTGTGATAGGCATGTTGATATCTCCTACTTAAGAATACTGTATTGACTAGTTGTGATAGGCAGTTTAAAATTGATATCTCCTACATTAGAACACTGTATTGACTAGTTGTGATAGGCATGTTGATATCTCCTACTTAAGAATACTGTATTGACTAGTTGTGATAGGCAGTTTAAAATTGATATCTTCTACATTAGAATACTGTATTGACTAGTTGTCATAGGCATGTTGATATCTCCTAATTAAGAATACTGTGTTGACTACCGTAGTTGTTATAGGCATTTTAAAATTGATATCTCCTACTCAATAATACTGTATTGACTAGTTGTGATAAGCATGTTGATATCTCCTACTTAAAAATACTGTGCTGACTAGATATGATAGGCATTTTAAAATTGATATCTCCTACATTAGAATACTGTATTGACTAGTTGTGATAGGCATGTTGATATCTCCTACTTAAGAATACTGCATTGACTAGTTGTGATAGGCAGTTTAAAATTGACATCTCCTACTTAAGAATACTGTATTGACTAGATGTGATAGGCATTTTAAAATTGATATCTCCTACTCAAGAATACTGTATGTACTAGCTGTGATAGGCATTTTAAAATTGATATCTCCTACTTAAAAATACTGTAATGACTAGTTGTGATAGGCAGTTTGAAATTGATATCTCCTACTCAAGAATACTGTATTGACTAGTTGTGATAGGCAGTTTAAAATTGATATCTCCTACTTAAGAATACTGTATTGACTACCGTTGTTGTGATAGGCATGTTGATATCTCCTAATTAAGAATACTGTGTTGACTACCGTAGTTGTCATAGGCATTTTAAAATTGATATCTCCTACTCAAGAATACTGTATTGACTAGTTGTGATAGGCAGTTTAAAATTGATATCTCCTACTTAAGAATATTGTATTGACTAGTTGTGATAGGCATATATATATATCTCCTACTTAAGAATACTGTATTGACTAGTTGTGATAGGCATGTTGATATCTCCTACTTAAGAATACTGTATTGACTAGTTGTGATAGGCATATAGATATCTCCTACTTAAGAATACTGTATTGACTAGTTGTGATAGGCATGTTGATATCTCCTACATAAGAATACTGTATTGACTAGTTGTGATAGGCATATAGATATCTCCTACTTAAGAATACTGTGTTGACTAGTTGTGATAGGCATTTTAAAATTGATATCTCCTACTCAAGAATACTGTATTGACTAGTTGTGATAGGCATATAGATATCTCCTACAGAAGAATACTGTATTGACTAGTTGTGATAGGCATATATATATATATCCTACTTAAGAATACTGTATTGACTAGTTGTGATAGGCATGTTGATATCTCCTAATTAAGAATACTGTGTTGACTACCGTAGTTGTCATAGGCATTTTAAAATTGATATCTCCTACTCAAGAATACTGTATTGACTAGTTGTGATACGCATATAGATATCTCCTACAGAAGAATACTGTATTGACTAGTTGTGATAGGCATATAGATATCTCCTACTTAAGAATACTGTATTGACTAGTTGTGATAGGCATATAGATATCTCCTACATAAGAATACTGTATTGACTAGTTGTGATAGGCATATAGATATCTCCTACTTAAGAATACTGTATTGACTAGTTGTGATAGGCATATAGATATCTCCTACTTAAGAATACTGTATTGACTAGTTGTGATAGGCATATAGATATCTCCTACATAAGAATACTGTATTGACTAATTGTGATAGGCATATAGATATCTCCTACTTAAGATTACTGTATTGACTAGTTGTGATAGGCATGTTGATATCTCCTACTTAAAAATACTGTATTGACTAGTTGTGATAGGCAGTTTAAAATTGATATCTCCTACTTAAGAATACTGTATTGACTAGTTGTGATAGGCATTTTAAAATTGATATCTCCTACATTAGAATACTGTACTGACTAGTTGTGATAGGCATATAGATATCTCCTACTTAAGAATACTGTATTGACTAGTTGTGATAGGCATATAGATATCTCCTACATAAGAATACTGTATTGACTAGTTGTGATAGGCATATAGATATCTCCTACTTAAGAATAATGCATTGACTAGTTGTAATAGGCAGTTTAAAATTGATATCTCCTACTTAAGAATACTGTATTGACTAGATGTGATAGGCATTTTAAAATTGATATCTCCTACATTAGAATACTGTATTGACAAGTTGTGATAGGCATATAGATATCTCCTACTTAAGAATACTGTATTGACTAGTTGTGATAGGCATATAGATATCTCCTACTTAAGAATACTGTATTGACTAGTTGTGATAGGCATATAGATATCTCCTACATAAGAATACTGTATTGACTAGTTGTGATAGGCATAGAAATATCTCCTACTTAAGAATACTGTATTGACTAGTTGTGATAGGCATATAGATATCTCCTACTTAAGAATACTGTATTGACTAGTTGTGATAGGCATATAGATATCTCCTACATAAGAATACCGCATTGACTAGTTGTGATAGGCAGTTTACAATTGATATCTCCTACTTAAGAATACTGTATTGACTAGATGTGATAGGCATTTTAAAATTGATATCTCCTACTCAAGAATACTGTATTGACTAGTTGTGATAGGCATTTTAAAATTGATATCTCCTACTCAAGAATACTGTATTGACTAGTTGTGATAGGCAGTTTAAAATGGATATCTCCTACTTAAGAATACTGTATTGACTAGTTGTGATAGGCATGTTGATATCTCCTACTTAAAAATACTGTAATGACTAGTTGTGATAGGCAGTTTAAAATTGATATCTCCTACTCAAGAATACTGTATTGACTACCGTTGTTGTGATAGGCATGTTGATATCTCCTACTTAAGAATACTGTACTGACTAGTTGTGATAGGCACGCTGATATCTCCTACTTAAAAATACTGTGTTGTCTAGATGTGATAGGCATTTTAAAATTGATATCTCCTACTTAAGAATACTGTATTGACTAGTTGTGATAGGCAGTTTAAAATTGATATCTTCTACTTAACAATACTGTATTGACTACCGTTGTTGTGATAGGCATGTTGATATCTCCTACTTAAAAATACTGTACTGACTAGTTGTGATAAGCATGTTGATATCTCCTACTTAAAAATACTGTATTGACTAGTTGTGATAGGCAGTTTAAAATTGATATCTCCTACATAAGAATACTGTACTGACTAGTTGTGATAGGCATGTTGATATCTCCTACTTAAAAATACTGTACTGACTAGTTGTGATAAGCATGTTGATATCTCCTACTTAAAAAATACTGTACTGACTAGTTGTGATAGGCATGTTTATATCTCCTACTTAAAAATACTGTACTGACTAGTTGTGATAAGCATGTTGATATCTCCTACTTAAAAGTACTGTATTAACTAGTTGTGATAGGCAGTTTAAAATTGATATCTCCTACTTAAGAATACTGTACTGACTAGATATGATAGGCATTTTAAAATTGATATCTCCTACATTAGAATTCTGTATTGACTAGTTGTGATAGGCATATAGATATCTCCTACTTAAAAATACTGTACTGACTAGATATGATAGGCAGTTTAAAATTGATATCTCCTACATAAGAATACTGTACTGACTATTTGTGATAGACATGTTGATATCTCCTACTTAAAAATACTGTACTGACTAGTTGTGATAAGCATGTTGATATCTCCTACTTAAAAATACTGTACTGACTAGTTGTGATAAGCATGTTGATATCTCCTACTTAAAAATACTGTATTAACTAGTTGTGATAGGCAGTTTAAAATTGATATCTCCTACTTAAGAATACTGTACTGACTAGATATGATAGGCATTTTAAAATTGATATCTCCTACATTAGAATACTGTATTGACTAGTTGTGATAGGCATGTTGATATCTCCTACTTAAGAATACTGTATTGACTAATTGTGATAGGCAGTTTAAAATTGATATCTCCTACAGAAGAATACTGTATTGACTAGTTGTGATAGGCATATAGATATCTCCTACTTAAGAATACTGTATTGACTAGTTGTGATAGGCATATAGATATCTCCTACATAAGAATACTGTATTGACTAGTTGTGATAGGCATATAGATATCTCCTACTTAAGAATACTGTATTGACGAGTTGTGATAGGCATATAGATATCTCCTACATAAGAATACTGTATTGACTAATTGTGATAGGCATATAGATATCTCCTACTTAAGATTACTGTATTGACTAGTTGTGATAGGCATGTTGATATCTCCTACTTATAAATACTGTATTGACTAGTTGTGATAGGCAGTTTAAAATTGATATCTCCTACTTAGGAATACTGTATTGACTAGTTGTGATAGGCATTTTAAAATTGATATCTCCTACATTAGAATACTGTACTGACTAGTTGTGATAGGCATATAGATATCTCCTACTTAAGAATACTGTATTGACTAGTTGTGATAGGCATATAGATATCTCCTACATAAGAATACTGTATTGACTAGTTGTGATAGGCATATAGATATCTCCTACTTAAGAATACTGTATTGACTAGTTGTGATAGGCTTGTTGATATCTTCTACTTAAGAATACTGTATTGACTAGTTGTGATAGGCAGTTTAAAATTGATATCTCCTACATTAGAACACTGTATTGACTAGTTGTGATAGGCATGTTGATATCTCCTACTTAAGAATACTGTATTGACTAGTTGTGATAGGCAGTTTAAAATTGATATCTTCTACATTAGAATACTGTATTGACTAGTTGTCATAGGCATGTTGATATCTCCTAATTAAGAATACCGTGTTGACTACCGTAGTTGTTATAGGCATTTTAAAATTGATATCTCCTACTCAATAATACTGTATTGACTAGTTGTGATAAGCATGTTGATATCTCCTACTTAAAAATACTGTGCTGACTAGATATGATAGGCATTTTAAAATTGATATTTCCTACATTAGAATACTGTATTGACTAGTTGTGATAGGCATGTTGATATCTCCTACTTAAGAATACTGCATTGACTAGTTGTGATAGGCAGTTTAAAATTGATATCTCCTACTTAAGAATACTGTATTGACTAGATGTGATAGGCATTTTAAAATTGATATCTCCTACTCAAGAATACTGTATTGACTAGTTGCGATAGGCATTTTAAAATTGATATCTCCTACTCAAGAATACTGTATGTATTAGTTGTGATAGGCATTTTAAAATTGATATCTCCTACTTAAAATTACTGTAATGACTAGTTGTGATAGGCAGTTTAAAATTGATATCTCCTACTCAAGAATACTGTATTGACTAGTTGTGATAGGCAGTTTAAAATTGTATCTCCTACTTAAGAATACTGTATTGACTACCGTTGTTGTGATAGGCATGTTGATATCTCCTACTTAAGAATACTGTACTGACAAGTTGTGATAGGCACGCTGATATCTCCTACTTAAAAATACTGTGTTGTCTAGATGTGATAGGCATTTTAAAATTGATATCTCCTACTTAAGAATACTGTATTGACTAGTTGTGATAGGCAGTTTAAAATTGATATCTTCTACTTAACAATACTGTATTGACTACCGTTGTTGTGATAGGCATGTTGATATCTCCTACTTAAAAAATACTGTACTGACTAGTTGTGATAAGCATGTTGATATCTCCTACTTAAAAATATAGTATTGACTAGTTGTGATAGGCAGTTTAAAATTGATATCTCCTACTTAAGAATACTGTATTGACTAGTTGTGATAGGCAGTTTAAAATTGATATCTTCTACTTAACAATACTGTATTGACTACCGTTGTTGTGATAGGCATGTTGATATCTCCTACTTAAAAATACTGTACTGACTAGTTGTGATAGGCATGTTGATATCTCCTACATTAGAATACTGTACTGACTAGTTGTGATAGGCATGTTGATATCTCCTACATTAGAATACTGTACTGACTAGTTGTGATAGGCATGTTGATTTCTCCTACTCAAGAATACTGTATTGACTAGATGTGATAGGCAATTTAAAATTGATATCTCTTACTTAAGAATACTGTATTGACTAGTTGTTATCTAATATGAAGTCTTTAGTGAAAAATCATGTTGATATGCACATTAACTCAAGATTAGTATTGGTACAATTTTCAAGATGGTTGCTGTGGTGGCCACATTGGATCTCTGAGGATATATCTGACAAGCACTATTTTTATTTTGGATCAACTTGACATAATAAGGAGTCTTTCAGTGAAAACCGATATTGATACAACCATATATGATAGAAGGAGTAATTATAAAACAATTTTCAAGAAGTCTGCCACAATGGCCATATTATATGCACATCGACCTGATTTTGATTTAGGAGTGATAACCCAATGTAGATATAAACATCCATTCAGGAAGATTTGTTATACAGTTTTAAAGATAGATGTCTGAGGTGTACCATATTTATTTAGGATCAATAAGCAATCATAAAAGGTCATCTAGTGAAAAACTTGTGCAGGATCAATAAGCAATCATAAAACGTCATCTAGTGAAAAACTCAAGTCAATATGACACCATCTGATCAGGATCAAAAAGCATTCATACAAAGTCATCTGGAAAGAATGTGTCTTTAAAGTCTCATTGCAATCTACAAAGTAGTTACGGAATTTTGATAATAAACTGTTTTGAAAACAAAACAATTACAAATATAATAATTGCCAAGTTTCAGGCATTTCATCCAAAATGTGTGACTAGTTTTGCTAATGAGTGTCAGACAGAATGATGACACAAGGGTCATTATAAATTCTTTATTTCTCTTTGTGTGTGTGTGTGTGTGTGAATGAAAATGCGAGAAAGGGAGATAATATGAATTTATATTTTCTAACTACATATTTGATCCACAAAGTGAAAAATTGAACAACTGGTAAAATAGCGGCAAACCTGTGCGATACCACCCTGTTCATTCAAGAAAATATGAGACTGGTCACCTAATATGGCTTCCAGTCCTCGCTGTTGGCAATGGGTCAAAACTAGAAAGAAAAAGAATAAAACTTGTGAACATCAGGTCTAAGTAGGCCTTAGGTCACTCACCTGTCTGACATCTGCCTAACAGCCAATGCAAAAGCAGTTTGGCAAGAAAGCTGGGTCAGAAGAATACTTTTTGTTCCCATGCTATTGAGTGTATATTCTATAAAAACAACTGTTGTAAAGTTAGTCAAGTTTTTTGTATATTAATCCAAATTTGATTGTAAATTAGGATATTAGTTTTTGACCTTCATGTGTGTCTATTTACAGCCTATAAAAGATGACAATTTCCTAACCCACCTAGCCCAAAGAACTATGAACCATTATGTGGGAGAAAAAGGAAGAAAAAATGTAAATTTGGAGACCTTTATCAACAAATCATTCTTGCTTTATCCTTTTGACCCCAAGACTGAAGGGTTTCATACTTATCTGAAGTGTAAACCAAACATATGATTTAGAACTAATGAAATTGTGTGCAACCCATTTTTATTCTTTCAATCACAGTGACATTAACCTTTCACCTTTTGACCACAAAATTGGATACAATACTTGCTTCAAGTGTAAGCCAACAAAACAGTTTGGTAACTGTATATAGCAGAGAAGTTGAAATTTTGTTTAAAAGTTTATAAACCATGATTTTTTCTTTTTTCAGACAGTGTACTTGAACTTTGTTTTACTTTTACCTTAAAACTGATATGATTCTTTCTTACCTAAAGTGCAAGCCATCCACAAAGTTTTGGTCTGTGGTGTTTAATGTTATTATACATAACCCATTTTTCTTCTTCCAGTCACAGTGACGTTGACCATTGACCTTACAACTCCAAAGTCAACAGGCTTCTTCCTCAGCCTAAGTGCAAGCTATCCATAAAGATTGGTGGGTATACATCATGTGATACTAGAGCTATCATGAAGAACAGGAAAACTACAGACTGGGTCACAGCATATTTATACTCATGTAATATGGATACAACCTGGCCTGATTACAATCCATGGCATGAACATATTGTCAAATAAAAGATTTGTAGAAAGTTCATTAGAAACTGGTCATGGGCTATACTGAAGTTAAATATATTTTAAAAGCATTCTTAAGTCCTACTTTTTACCAATTTAATCCTGAAAACTTTTTTCCCACTAAATGATGGGTTCTGACTCAATTACCACTTACCCTTATCTTAGAGAAATTCCTGAAAATGCAGGCATTCAAACAACTCAAGAGAGTCTTTAATCATTTAGATTATCTGAGTTTGTCTGTCTGTGTTAATTTGTGATTGGGATTTGTAACTCAGATTTAACTAGGGGTGAAACAATTTATCGATATATAGATACATCAATACTTTTGCTGAAATGATACACATATTGACACAAGAGACGGACAATCGATACAAAATGATACACATATTGACACAAGAGACGGACAATCGATACAAAATGATACTTACCATATGCATGTTATTTTAGTCTTCAGCAGTCATGAATAATTATGTTTAGTTGCCTTGTTATTCTGTCCAAATATAATACATCTGAAATAGCATTTGCAGTCACAGGCACTCATGTTTATTAGCAAAAGCGAAAAAGATTTTTTAAGAATACCCACTCACCATTTACATGTTATACAAAATGACATTCATAATCTACCCTCCCCTCATTCCATGTTAATTATCTTAACCCAGAAACTATACATTCCAAATGTGTTCCACATGTTTAATGAAGTACTTTACTAACCACTTTCTGGCAGTTTCTACTTTGAACTGTATTGGGCTTCCTTTGGTTGATTTGAAAGCTATACTTCTGGTGTATTGAAATATGTTACAATGAATTCTCATTTGTGGTTATTGCTTTTCCAGTCCAGGTTAAACAATAACCACCAATCAGAAATCAATGTAGCTTATTCTCTGCATGACAAACAGGAAGTATTGGCAGAGTAATAGAGAGACTTTGTGGGAAAGTCATAGAGAACAGTGAAACATGAGAGCTCACGCAAATTCATTGAAAGTCCCACATATGAAAATGTGCTTGGCAAAGCATACAATTTTTACTGAACCATTTTTGTTGCAACATGTGGTTTTTGGGTAGCAACTGTTCCACATTTTGGTTCTTCAAGCACAACATGAATGGTTGTGAAACTAAGTTTAATTAGAACTATGTGCCCAGAAATAAAAATGATACAAATGTGTGTTTAAATACGAAATACTAAAATGTTTTGATTCCCAGCATGGTTCATTATGTTTTCATTTGGCAAATACTTGCCATCATCTCTCCTTAAACTGGACATGGGAAACAAATTTGTGTTTAAATACGAAATACTAAAATGTTTTGATTCCCAGCATGGTTCATTATGTTTTCATTTGGCAAATACTTGCCATCATCTCTCCTTAAACTGGACATGGGAAACAAATTTGGAATTTCTCTTTGTAGCAAAGATATTAAACCTTTGAATAAAGGTGCTGATGGAACAACTGAAATTAGCAATGAATGAGCAAGTTATCAACTTGTATAACTTAAAAGAAAATTGCAGAATAGGATTTGGTGTTATCAATAGTTTTCCTTCTTCATTAATAAATACAAGTACCTGTGGCTGCAGCAGTCATTTGCATCTGTAGGAAGTAAGATGTGACAGATTTTGTTGGCATTCAACCTTATTGCCATGCCTGGATTTGTTCTACAAGGAAACTGCATTATTTCTTCTGTTTTAAGGCTAATGTCTTTCACGTCTAACTGAGACATGAAACTGGCAATAATATGTTTTCAAATCATTCATGTTGAACAAAACAAATGGAATATATTGGAGCCACCATTAAATGGCAAAACATGTTGGATAAAACTCACTACAACCAACAGGTAGTCTGTCTGAAAATATTGTTGTTATCTTCTCATCCATGAGAAATGCATATAAATATATCATAAATAAATGTAGATCTGTAGTCTGCATACATGCAAAAGCACTACCTACATTTCAAAGATGGAAAGACCATGAAGTTCATATGTTTATCATTATGTATTTTATCACAGGCTGCATATCATGAATCATATTAATACATGGCACAGGTGTATTGTTTCACCACTGGCTTAAAAAAATATTTCAGTCTTATCGCTATGTTGTCTGCAGTATGGCAGTTTATACATGTAGTGATGTCTAGCACTGAGGCATCATGCTGCAG
Source organism: Unio delphinus (assembly GCA_029339505.1). NCBI lineage: Eukaryota > Metazoa > Mollusca > Bivalvia > Unionida > Unionidae > Unio > Unio delphinus. Next base: position 6,190,437 of record JAQISU010000058.1, read on the forward strand.
ACATGTAGCATCATGCCCCACCCAGTCATGTTATCCTGACACCAGGCTGACCAGTCCTAACACTAACCTCTTAATGCTGATCGCCTAAATGAGGCAGCTGGTATTATCATATTTATAATTCATTGGTATGACTCAATTGGGATTTGAACCCATGACCTCTCGCATCCAAGGCAGATGTTCTAAGCATTTAGGCCACCAGAGCAGTCATGGATGATCTGAAATCCTATAATTATGTATTCAGTTCAAACAAGACGAAAAGATAGAGAATACGGCCGAAAATTTATAATCACTTTATATAATACTTACTTGAAATGAGGTTACCCATTGTTCCTGTGGGAACAAACAATGCTGCTTCCATTCCAAACAATTTTGCACATCGATCCTGGAGCTCTGAAATTTATTGCAAACATTTCAGGAAATAAGTTAAAGACACACCATTCCAAGTACCATATTACCTGAATACATGTATGTGATATATTTCATTAATAAACGACATAAATAACGTATTAATCAATACGCAAATACGAATAAAGTTGAATTTAGAGTAAGATAAAATATATAAAATAACCAATCATCTGAGTTGAATTGATGAAATAAATGACCTTTACAATAAAAAAAGGTCTGTCACATGCATGCTACGCTACGTGGAACAGACATTAATTGATCTACAGTGAGAGCACATACATTATGTAAGTAGGTAAGAGACAAACAACAATTGAATACAACTGAAATGGAATAAAAGTAATTTACCGTACATACATTATTTACTTGTTTATAACTGAAAATATTAAAACTTAACTCACATTTCAAATGTTAAGTCACATATATATTTAGTCTGTGCATTGATACGCATGCTGTCATACTATATGATTAAGAAATTAAAATTTCCTGAGGGTGTGGCTTAATTGGCAGATTTGAACCATAATTTGAGGGCCATGGGATCAATACCCTGCTTTGACCTGTCTATATATCCTTGAGAAAGTCACTTAGCCCCTTTTTTCAGCACGACATGGCAAATAATGTCTTAAAAATGTAATTAAAACAAACCAACACAACCTTCTGATCTTTGATTCATTACACATATGGAAAATTGTGTGACTATATTCCATACAGTGTTGTCAGGCCTAAATTAAAAAAGTCTTTGTAAATTACCAGCCTACCCTATCATACAGGTAAATAGGTTACCAATCAACCCTATCATACAGGTAAATAGGTTACCAATCAACCCTATTTTACAGGTAAATAGGTTACCAATCAACCCTATTATACAGGTAAATAGGTTACCAATCAACCCTATCATACAGGTAAATAGGTTACCAATCAACCCTATCATACAGGTAAATAGGTTACCAATCAACCCTATTATACAGGTAAATAGGTTACCAATCAACCCTATCATACAGGTAAATAGGTTACCAATCAACCCTATTATACAGGTAAATAGGTTACCAATCAACCCTATTATACAGGTAAATAGGTTACCAATCAACCCTATCATACAGGTAAATAGGTTACCAATCAACCCTCAACCCTATTATACAGGTAAATAGGTTACCAATCAACCCTATCATACAGGTAAATAGGTTACCAATCAACCCTATTATACAGGTAAATAGGTTACCAATCAACCCTATTATACAGGTAAATAGGTTACCAATCAACCGTATCATACAGGTAAATAGGTTACCAATCAACCCTATTATACAGGTAAATAGGTTACCAATCAACCCTATTATACAGGTAAATAGGTTACCAATCAACCCTATCATACAGGTAAATAGGTTACCAATCAACCCTATTATACATGTAAATAGGTTACCAATCAACCCTATCATACAGGTAAATATGTTACCAATCCACCTGCTACGTATATTTTATTTGCATTGTCTGTTGCCTTTTCTTAATGCATATATGTTATATTTTGTACTTGACCTTTGTTCAAAATCAAGTTAATGATATACCTGACCGGTGATATTTATTTTGCAAACACATAATACAAAGTTAATATTTCCCAGTCATTGTGGATTAAATATTCAGCTCATTGGTAGTAGTAAACATGTTTACTGCAATTTGAATTAAATATACAGTCTTGATTCTTACCTTAGAAACTTCCAGAATGGAAATTTCCTATTAAGCTCACAGAGTATTTTTAGAAAATGTTAATTGAGACCTGGGTCAAGAAGAAGGGTATGTACTGTACTCTTGTTTACCTAAGAGCATTGTTTATTCCTTGCCTTAACATTTAAAAAAGAATCATTCTTATTGTTCTTCTCAGTTTTACTTTTGGGTGGATTTACTTGTGAAATTATTATTCATTGAATTGGTTGGCATCTGTTAGTCTCGAGAGACAATGGAAGTGCGCCCATGAAATATGTCTCAATTGGTGGTTGTGCAGCATCTATAGTGGCTCGTAGCCCAAAATGGGAGCAGCAGTCCTTGCTGCACTTGAAAGTTGAGTCTGGTGTGTGTTGGAGCTGCTGCTTCTTCCTCTGAGATCACTTTTCACCAGTTAGCTTATCCTTGCCAGCTTTCAATCCAGTGATCAGAGCATTTTGCCAGTTTGGCCTGTCTAGAGCAAGATCTTCCCAGGTGTTGACATCAATGTCAAGGGGTTTCATGTCATGCTTGCAGACATCCTTGAAGCAGAGATGTGGCCATCTGATCGACCTCTTGCCAGACGCATGTTCTGAATAAAGAAGGTCTTTGATGATCCATCCGTCATCCATCCAACATACATGGCCCAGCCATCTGATGTGATGTTGGAGGAGTGTAACCATGCTGGGAATCCTGGCATGTTCAAACACCTTGTTGTTTGCTACCCAATCACTCCAAGTGACCCTGAGTATGTGTCCATGATATTGCATGTGAAAGGTGCTCATTCTTTTCTCTTGTGAGGCATACAGAGTCCAGGTTTCACTGACATATGGGAGATTGCTTAGCATGCAGGCATGGTACATGGAGATCATAGTGTTCAGGGTCAGCATGCTATTGTTCCACACTCTCTGCGACAACCTGGAGAGAGTCGTTGATGCCTTTCCAATCTGCTTCTTGAGCCCAGCATCAAGTGATAGATTGCTGGTGATGGCAGAGCTGAGGTATGTGAACTGACTGACTACCTCAAGTTTATAGATACTTGGGAGGGGTTCCGCATTCTGAGTCATCAATTCTGACTTTTCTTTAGGCTGATGGTCAGCCCAAACTCACAACATGCTTTAGCAAAGTGGTCCATCAGGTGCTGTAACTCAGCTTCTGTGTTAGTGGTTAGGGCAGCATTGTCATCGAAGAGCATGTCCCTGATGGTTGCTTCAAGCACTTTAAGCATTATGAATACCAAAGCGTTCAACAACATTCTTTCAAGAAGAAGAAGAAGAGGAGGAGATGGAGAAGTTGGTAGTGGTAGTGGTGGTGATGATGATGAGGAGGAGGAGGAGGAGGAAGAGGAGGATGGAGGAGAAGGATGAGATGATGACCACGATGATGATGATGGCGATGATGATGATGATGATGATGATGATGATGATGATGATGATGAAATGGGGTTTATATGCTTCAACTCAAGTAAAATGCAAAGACTTTTCCAGGAGTTTCCATAGTTTTAAACACACATTACACGAACCTCAAGAACAGATAGTAAATGTGAAAATTATGCACAGAATGACAACCAAACCTAAAAAAAAAACTTAAAACACCAGAGATCTGTAAAGACTGTTGATGAAATTTTCAAGAACTTTAAAAACCAATATATAAATTTTCAAGGTTTTCAAGACCTTAAACTGTAAAGTCAAAACTGAGTACTTTTAATGTCTATAATGAAATTTAAAAAAAGTCCTGAACATTATTATCATTAATACTACTACTACTACAACTAATAAAAATAATAATAAAGCTGGACTTTGCCATAAACTGAAAGGTAAATAAGTTTACATCACAACAAGCAACATCCAAGAATTAACATTTCCAGATTTTCTTTCAGACAAGTGTAGTTTTGCAGAGTGAAGAGCTAAGTGACAGTGAAAAAAAGTAGTGGAGTGTAGCTTGCAGAGTGAAGAGCTAAGTGACAGTGAAAGTAGTGGAGTGTAGCTTGCAGAGGAAAGGGTTAAGTGACAGTGATTTCAATGGAGTGTAGCTTGCAGAGGAAAGGGTTAAGTGACAGTGATTTCAATGGAGTGTAGCTTGCAGAGTGAAGAGCTAAGTGACAGTGAAAGTAGTGGAGTGTAGCTTGCAGAGGAAAGGGTTAAGTGACAGTGATTTCAATGGAGTGTAGCTTGCAGAGGAAAGGGTTAAGTGACAGTGATTTCAATGGAGTGTAGCTTGCAGAGGAAAGGGTTAAATGACAGTGATTTCAATGGAGTGTAGCTTGCAGAGGAAAGGGTTAAGTGACAGTGATTTCAATGGAGTGTAGCTTGCAGAGGAAAGGGTTAAGTGACAGTGATTTCAATGGAGTGTAGCTTGCAGAGGAAAGGGTTAAATGACAGTGATTTCAATGGAGTGTAGCTTGCAGAGGAAAGGGTTAAGTGAAAGTGATTTCAATGGAGTGTAGCTTGCAGAGGAAAGGGTTAAATGACAGTGATTTCAATGGAGTGTAGCTTGCAGAGGAAAGGGTTAAGTGACAGTGATTTCAATGGAGTGTAGCTTGCAGAGGAAAGGGTTAAGTGACAGTGATTTCAATGGAGTGTAGCTTGCAGATGAAAGGAAACACTGACAGTGCTGATAAAGTTATAAGTTAAGGTACTTGACTATGCAAAAGGATTACATGAATGGTGACACAGAAGAAAATAAATAAAACCCAATATAAAGAAAATGTCTAACATGAAGCAACCACAACTATAAGATGGTGATATATGAATCTCATAATTAAATTCTTCTCAAACTATAACAATGTCGAAAATATACAATTCTACTGTAATTCAGTAACAATAATTAAGGGACAAACAAGAAAGTGTACACAGTAATTAGTGAATTCAACTCTGTTAAATGATGTTCCAGAGTGGATTCTGACAAATCAAACTCACTGCACAAAGGTCTCATAAAGCTGTAAGCAATGGAATTATTGTGCAGAAAGGAATGATGGTCAATCTTACAATACAAGGCCATGACTTCACTGAAGAATGATGCATGAACATTTTCCAAAGTACCGTAACAGTGAAAATCAAAATAAGTAAGGATTTCAATAATATAAAACTGCATACCAAATTTGGTTAAGTATTAAAATAATTACAAAAAAATCAAAATGATTGGGTTCAACAAGGGTTGTAACTCTGCTAAACCATGATTAAGAAATTCTGATAACCTCAATGAAGATCCTGTCAACATAAAGATATCTACCAAAAAAAGAAACATGGGTATGTGAGAATGCTTGACAGTAGCTTCCCCTGGGTTGGTGGTTGTTCTCAAGATCATCCTGTGTTCTTTCTCAACCAAACACATTGGCCACTATGTATAGCCATTCATGTGCTAACAATGGTGTTAAACCCACAAAATCACACCCAAAAAAAAACATAAATGAGAGTGAGTTGGTCAGTCAATATTGCTAAATGATGATTAAAGCCAAATTCAGTGAAAGCTTCATCAATTTCAAATTGGCAAAAGGATCTGATTGAGATTTATTAAGCAGTTATTCAAAAACTGAAGTGCATGAGGCTAAAATTGAAAGGAAATAACCCTAAAAGAACAATGCAAAATGATGACAACTGAACTCAACCAAGGCCTCAGGAAATCCAACTGCATATCAAATTGGCTTAAATATATTCATAATCAAAGCTGATATTGCGAAGAAAAAATTAAGTTTGATTGAAATGCAAAAATAATTAATGGAGTAGTCTGCGAAAAATGAAAGTGGGTGGGTTAAACAATCATGGGTTACAACTCCATTAAATGATGGTACTGAATGCTGACAAACAAAATCAGTAAAGGTTTCATCAATATCAAGGTGCATATAAAATTTGGTTGAAATCCATTAATAGTGTAGAAAGTTGTGGCTGGGACAGTCATGGGCTATAACTCTGCTAAACAATGATATTGAAAGTTTCTGATGAAGGTCTCATCAAATTCAAGCTGAAATATGATGAAATCTTATCAAAAGAAAAGTGGGGTCTTAAAACACTGCCAGAGCAAATTGATGCAAATGTTTTTCTTCATAGGTCATATCTTAAAACAAACTTGAATTAATCCTATATTTTAATATCATGTTAACATTTGCACTGCGTTTTAGGTCGAGAAAAAGTAGGCTACAATCCCACCATAAATGTATGAGTGCCAATCTAAACATAAAATATTTCAAAACCATACAGAATTCCCAATTTCTGCCATTTATTCCCGAAACTTTTATTTCAAATTCATCAATTTGTTTCCCCCTAAATGATCGATAATTCCAATGACCCTGATTTATTTATTTACCATTCACTGTGGGATCTTCTCCATAAACATCATCACCAACAACTGCTTTTGCCATTGCCTCTCTCATTGCAGGTGTTGGTTTAGTGATTGTGTCACTACGCAGATCTATAACAATGGGTCCACTGGCTGCTGAAGAATATGCTCTGAATTCATACCTCATAAGTTGCTTTGCTAAATACTGATTGAGCGGACCATGGGTTAGCTTCTGCAGTCCATTTACCATGTGGTGAATATTCAAATGCTGATGTCTCTTTAGAGCCCATAGAGAAATGGTTCTTGTTCCCATGATGTATCCTGAAAAAAATGAGATTATAATGAAAATACTTACATTAATATTTGTTACAGATAACCAGTAAGGTAAAGCAGTTTTTAAAAAAAGAATATAACAATCTCCATATATATATATATATATATATATATATATATATATATATATATATATATATATATGTGCCTGTAAAACATAGCACTGAGTGGGGTTTGGCAACTGCCTGATGTTGCAGCATCCCTGAATAGTGTGGTAAAACAAATAACACATGAGAGACCTACTGATGTCATTTCTGAAACAGCAGTGATGGCAGTGTTAACCAAAGTTATTTTATCTCTAGAAGGCACTCTAGGTAGAGGCAGAGCTGGAAGCTGGCTTTTACTGCTATCCACAAAATGGCCTTGTAAATATCTGCTAACTTCACAAGCAAATTGATGCACATCGTGGGGTGGAAGCCAATGAACTCAGCAAAATTAACCGGTCTGCGCAATCAACTTTAAACTTGCCCACAGCATTCTTGTTGGCTGTACTGTAAAAGCAGATACTCACATCCATTAAGTTGCAGATGTTGCCATCTTTAGCCATTTCACAACAGACATTGGCAGTCTCAGTGTCAACATACATCTAAAGCTGGATTCCAACATGATCAGATAGCACCTTAATATGGCTATAGTAGATGAACTAGGATAAACCACCAACCCATGGGAAGCTATGGTAAGCTTTCTGACATATCCACAATTGCTAAGAACATGACTTAAACATAAGAAAAATCATATATAACAAGCTTGTTAAACAGCTGAAGGTTTTGGTAGTGAACCACTTAACACTTTTTTGGGGAAGGCTAGCAAGGAATATGGCCCTTCAGTGAACATACCATCTCCAAGTTATGCTGATAATTGTTCATCCAATCCTCTTAAATGAACATCACCTCAGGAACCAGATGATAACCATAGAAATGTGCTTCAGATAAAACTCTTTAATCCACAGCTGCAGCATCTCAACATAACCCTTCTCCTTCACACATATGATCCATTCTTTTGGTCCATGAATTTTTGTTCATGCCATAAAAAATTATCGCTGGAGGCAACACATAAACTGCAAGAAATAAAGTCTGATTTTTGTAATCTCAACCAGTCATACTAATTCTGATATTTTTAACCCCCATCTTATTATCAGTCTGGTTCAAAGTGAGAAAAAAGTACACTAAAATTGGTCATATTGACAGCAAAATCATCTTTTCGTTTGGCTTAATGAATTCATTAAATGATTTTATTTTCTCCAAATCTTCTGAGTGACATGGGGTCATCGATGTCCATGCATGTTCATTTGTTTCAATTTATTTTAAAAAATGATACTTGTGAAAAAGAGACAAAGTTATCTTCCATATCTTGGCTGACTTTGCATACTAACAAAAAAAATAGTCACAAAGAATAATCAAAACTACTTTAATCCAAAGTTGGCTTTCTCACTAAAAAACCTTAGTACTGATACCTTTAAAAAAATTGGCCTTAAAGTATCAAAAGATGACCTCCGAGGTCAGCCTGCTTTGTAATAAAAAATAACCTTTGTCTTGACTTGACATTGTCCAAAACTAAGTTCATTTCTGATTGACCTGATTGACTTTTTAAAATCTTTTTATTTCATTTTATGTCAACAATTAATACATAGCTAAATTATTCTCTATGCTTATGAGCTTATAATCAGAATTATTATTAACAGAAGTAAATATGTTTATGTAGGTCAGGTATTTAGACTTACCAAAGTGAATTTTACAGGTTATGGTTTTGATTTTGTAAACATCAGGATCATTCTAGAAAGTTATTTTCCATTAGTTTTTTTTTTAAAAAAAGCAAATGCTAATTGTGACCAGAGGTCAAGTAGAGAACTATATAATCTTGTAATTGTGAGGACTTTGTCATTCATGCATTAACATCTATCACTTTTAAGTTGTATTATATGTTGTGATCAGGAGTTTTGGGTTGGAATTTTTTTTATTTAATTATTGAATTCAAGTGATTATTTTCTCTGGAAATACAAAAGTGCTCTGAACAATTCTTGGAAAGAGACATACACTTGAATTTATTGTATATTCAAATCTGGAATTATATTTCTGTGATTCAGCAGAAGAATGTTGACACATCAACACTTCAATAGCCACCACAGCCACGTCATTGACTTAAAATTTTTGGAATTTTTCCTGGACTTGTACTAAATTTTAGTCAGGATATTAAATTAATAGGACTTGTGTCTGTAATTCTTTGGATTATTTTGGGATTTAATTCACAAAAACTATTTTTTTCATCTCATTTTCTATTTGTATTCTAATGAAATAAATATATTTGTTAAATTTTACAAAGCTTGTTGTCTTTCACTCTTCTCTGTTACTTATTTTAAGAGCATCGACTTGTGATACATTATATACAGTAAATATGGTATGTATCCTTTTGGTTAATTCTCCATTCTCTCTACAAGGTCAGGTGAATCAATCCACTTCAAGATTTATAGTCACCAGATGGATGACTCTGCATCATTGTCAAGCAAGATTCCCTTCTCAATAATCAGGTACAGGTCAACGTTTGTCCACAGCTCAGGCTTATCATAATAATAAAAATAATACTAATAATAATAATACTAATAATAATAATAAAGACTTTATTTAGAGAAGGTAACTCATTTAATTACAGAACTAATCTACCATGAGGCCTATTATCTGTTATGTACAATATATACAATACATACAACATGATGTGAAAAGTCTGGCTCTACACTAAATAATTAAGAAATTTTAAATTTCAAAGTACCAAGCCTGGAACACATGCAGCAGCAGAGAGGGTGAATCAGACAACCTTGTAGAAACGTCAATTCGGCAATCTAAGGCTTCCTCGAAAATGCTTTATAGAAGTGTCCATTGGCAAAATAGCAGAGAGGGTGAATCAGACAACCTTGTAGAGGCGTCGATTCGGCAATCTAAGGCTTCCTCGAAAATTATAAAAAAAAGCGTCGATTCGGTAAATTGAGGCTTCCTCAAAGATGCCATTGTCGTTTTCATTCACCCTCTCTGCTGCTATGGGTTAATCGAATATTTTATCAAGTCCGACACGATATCGTGTTCGAGGATCTGATAAATTTATCGTCACAAATCCATGTGGGATTGACTGAGTGCGACTAAAGAAATTTCAAAATCGATTATGATCCATCCATATCACCACCGCACCAAGTTTGCCAAATATTTCTAAGAGTATGTGTGTCAACTCCTTTGAATATACATAATAAATTGCAGTTATCTCTGATCACTTTTGGTATTTGAGTGTATCGTTGAGTGACATATATCACATCAGTATTTTTATGCCTGCCTCTGGAAAATATCCTGGCAGGGTTCTTTCGATTGTCTAACATCACATCATCGTATACGACTAAATTGTTAATACTTCCATCGATATCATTAATACTCGGTGCGTCCTCGATATCGGTTATAAATCTAAAAACACCGCCCTCATTGACAATCTCTACAGCTCTTTCATAGTCATCGTCATATGCGACTAAATTGTTAATACTCCCATCGGTATTATTAGTACTCTGTGCTTCCTCGATCTTGGTTATAAGCTTGCTGGCCGCCTCTATTGCTCTTTCATTGTAATCCTTTAACACTTCGTAACATCTCTGATCGTCTACACTCGGGGCTACTAAATACAACTTAACCCATTTCATCCATCTCATTATCAAATTAAGTAAAAATTGTGCAAATCCCTTCTATGCTGTGATGACGTCAGTAAGTTTGTCCCGTTATTTACTATTGTGGGAAAAATAAGAAAGGTATTAGGGAAGGAATATGAAATAAAAAGAACGATTAATTCAAAAATCAGAAATATAAGATTGTTAATTGAACAAAACGGAAAAAACCTTCGGATGGTCGGTTTTAGTCAATACTGGCGTGTAGTAAATATTTTTTTTAGATTCAAATTGGAAAATTGTTTACAATTTAAATAATGGTTAATGAGTCATTAACGACTAGATTGGCTCGTGAAAGATTAGATGCGATTAAAAGATTTATACCAATCCGCGACTCTGTCCGGAATAAACTACAAGCTAGACAGAGTTTACAAATGGATTTTGCTGTGGGATCTGAAGAGTTGTTTAAACCAATAACCACAGCAACGAAGGGGGTAATATCAGCTACTGAGCGTGCTATATAGGGGGATGTTCCCAATACGGGGGAAAAAAGAAAAGAAAAACCTCTTATTGGTGAACTTGAAAAAATAGCAACGGAAACTGAAAAAATAGCAAAAAGATCCAAACAAACAAAAAAATCTTTAAAAACACTTCCTGGTGATATAATAACTGCTGCAAGACGACAAGAACAACAAGAACGAGAACAACAAGAATGAGAACAACGAGAACGAGAACTTCTTGAAGAAGAACTTGCTAGTAGACCACCACTTATCGCACCACCTAAACAACAAGGTGCTGTTGCAATAGATGAATATTCACCTGAAAAGATATTTACTGATGATGTGTTAGTTAGAATTAGAGAAATCGAATCAGACTTTGAATTAATGAAATTTACTAAAGATAGTTTTTAAAAAAATATAAGAGATAATTATTTAAAAGACGACAAGTCTAGAAAATTTATAAAAGACATAGACACCTGGGCGAATAAAATATTTTTAGCAAAACGAAGTAAAACTAGAATCACAAAACAAATAAGTCCAGCTTTTAATAGTTTTCTAGCTGCAGTAAAAGGTGTCACACAACCACCACCGGATTATACAGCAGACGACCCAAACCCGGATGAAATACGAATAATGGCAGAAGCTGATTCTGAAAGAGGTGCAACTGGTATAACTAAAAAATCAGCCGGGAAGGGATTTTCTCAGAGCGGTCCAAGTGGAATTTCAGGTAATGGTCTAGTTAGTTGTCCTGGTAATATTCTTAGCGATATAGCACGATTAGAAGTTCTCATCAGAGGGAAATGAGCTGGAAATTACTCACAAGAAGTAATTAATGAAACAGCTGATATCTACAGGCGGTTATTTCAAGGCGGTGTTATGGATATTGGTTTATATCGAGATTTCATTGATGATTTAGTGGAAAATCCTACGGATGGCTACCATAGCGACTAAGTCATCGCATTAGATAAATATCATTTAAATAAGATGATCATACACTACAACCATGACAAACAAACCAGCGTCTATGTAGTTAATTCACGGTTTCCAGTTTATAACACGTACTATGGTGATGGTCTTGGGGATACAATTGCAGGGTTATTTGCAAGAATGGCTCCAAAAGTAGCGCCGCTAGTAAAACAATTATCGATGAAAGCCATTAATGTTATTCGTGATAAGGGTATTAGCGCTGTTGTGGATGCTGCCAGAAAAGCACTTTCCACGGTGAAGGATAAACTAGAGTTGTTGATTCGAGCACGAAGGAAACCAGTGATGAAATCACCATTGACAACTCCGTCGTTACCGTTACCATCTACAGAGCAAATGCCTGCGAGTGTTAGTAGAATAATATATAACGCAGTGGATCAGAAATTAGTGTCGTTGATGACTCCGTCATACACCAACGACCAAAGCAACATCGCAAATATGATAGCGGGAAGCGGCTTAAAAAAACCACGACGAGGTCGTCAACGATGAAAATCCTACGGATTTTACGATTTAGATCAATACATATATAATTAAATGTTCAAACGGTCACCTGATCCAGCGTTTGATATGGACACCCCAGTGTGCAAGGATGATTCTGTACGTGATTATCAATATTATGCCTAACACGCAATACAACCAGATAGTCGAACAAGAATTGATCTTCAAGTTCATGATACCAGTAAATACTTTCTACCGTGTGAAGCGTTTATCGAAGTAGAAGGAGAACTTATAGGAACAGATGATACAGCATATTCAAATGACACTCAAATCGGATTTGTCAATAATGGGATCATGGCGTTATTCGAGAGTGCAAAATATCTCATCGATGGAAAAGAGATTGAGTCGATAGATCGCGATGTTGATGTGGCTACAACAATAATTGGGTTAGCGAGATATTCCGACAATTATACAAGATCTGCAGGATCTTCTATGATGTTTGCAAAGGATAATAAAAATACCACTGGAATAAATGAATTTATTATGAGACGACCAAAACTTCATACTGTTGCCGCTGATGATGCTGATGTCGAGGCTGTAGTTATGGGTAATAATCCCGATTACAACCTAGGACCTGCAACACATATGTCAATGTTGCAAGGAGCGCGTAGATCTTTTTCATGCGTGATTCCACTGCATCATATATTTGGATTCTGCAGAAATGTTCGAAAAGTTATTTATGGAGCAAAGCACACAGTAACACTCGTGCGAAAGGGTGACGACAATGATGCAATTTGGAGGATTCTAGCAGATGATGCACATCCAGATGCTGATGCTGGTAAAGTCGTTTTAACAAAACTATCATTGTGGATGCCAGTGTTGACTCTATCAATCACCGCAGAAGAACTATTACTATTATTTATGGATCAAGGAGGAAAATCATTAATGAGTTGGTTAACAACGACTACAGATGTTAAGCAATCAGATATTAATAGGTTATTTATGTGGAACCTAGCATCAAAACAAGGCGTTTCAGCTCCACGTCATATATTTATTGCGTTACAGAATACCGCATGAACTGGTAATCAACGACGCAGTCATATGATATTTGATCAACTTGGTATTACTAACATCTCACTGAAAATAAACGGCCAGCAAGAACCATCCGAGGATATACAACTTAATTACTTTCACAACCATATTGCCCGCGTGTATCACAGGTTGTTGTCATATATGGAACGCAATCAAAATGTTGATACTGGTTTGCAGATATCACAACACGATTTTAAGAATTTATATCCGATTTATTACTTTTCGCTGGAATATCTTGATTTAACAAGACAGTCAGTCGTTGATATACACTTTAGAGCCAGTGTAAACCGTGTTACTATTGGTGAACATGCTATTCCCCACTAAAGAGCGATTGCTGTTATTCTCAGTGATAAATCAATGCTACTTGAAGGTGTTGGCGGAAGAACGAGAGTTATAGATGCGCCAGTAGAAAACATGTAGTGTTTTCCAAAAACATGAAACAATTAGATCAATCTGTTATTGTATAATGTCATATAGTCATATTAGTGTTACATTAACTCCGGTCAACTCAAGAAATTGCAATCGGAATCAGCTAAAAAATGTGGAACCACAATCAAGCTGAAACACAATCAGATGACTGGCGGGGCGAATAAATTGTTGCTGACAACTCGTCAGGTAAAACACTTCAATGATGCGTTCAAAGATAAAAAAGGCGTTCAAATCACTCTCTGCAGCTGCTATCAAAAATATGATAAAATCAGGCGGTATATTCCCGTTGTTAGCTGTGATTCCGGCTGTGGCTAAAGTGGCCGCGTTAGGAGCCATTGGTACTGCGACAGGTATGGCGTTGAAGAAAGCAACTGGGAGCGAGTATAAAAAAAAGGGAAAGGGTCTAAGACTACCAGGAACCCTGTATTCATGGTACAGCAGAAAAGGCCTGAGAATCCCAGGAACAGTTTACTAACTCGGGAATCTTTGGTTGTAGAGTCTTTGACTCCAATGTCCAATTTAGATTTACTCAATGCTGCTAAAAAACTTGCGATTAAAAACTTCAGAGGTGTCTTTATGAAAGATCAGTTACCGGCACAACCAAACAGCGTTGAAACCGGTATCATTAATCTCGATAACAGCACCGGACCTGGTACTCACTGGGTTGCATATGCGATTGATCCGCGTGCAATTGTTTATTTCGATTCATTTGGATTAGCGCCGCTGAAGGAATTTATGCATTATATAAACCACTTAAACACCCCTCGTTGGTATTCTACGCTACCAACACAACAAATGAATGACCCACCAATATGTGGCAACAAAGTATTGAATGTCCTTGATGCTATTTCAATATCTGAAAAATTACCACATCTTGTCGTAAATGAATACACTAGTAATCGCCTTTTAGAGAGAGATTATATAGAATAACATGATTGATATTTGGGGATGACCTCTATCACCATCGAAGAAACCCGATGGCACTGCAACCGGTGATATAAAAAAAATAATTGAAGATGAAATAGCTGAGACATTGAACTTAACAAGTGTTGATCCCAATGAAATAGTTGTATTCCAAGATCGTCAGGGTAAATTGAAAACTAGTAATGTTTCCCTTGATGATATTTTAGTTAAACAATGAAACGCAGCAGTAAATACTATCGCGCTATTTTCCGATCAGGGTAAACTTAAACCAGGCGTACTTATGTCAATAATCACAGATAAAATATTAACACTCGATAACACTGCAAATTCATTAAAATCGCTCAGTGATAAGTATGATGATCATGTAACTAAATTTACTGATTTACAAAAATCCATCAAGGACAATATTGATAAACCCGTGTTAGAATTCTTTGGTAATCCTCCAGTGACCACATCAAAGCTCACAGAGATAAAAACTTCTATGTTGGAACTAGCAACACATCAATCTAAAATTGAAGATAACGGAAAACAGTTTTCAAATTTTCGTAAAAATATTATCGATAAATTTTTTGGAGCCGCATTCGATAAACTCGATATAAAACTCCCGGATATTAAAAGATTCATCGATGAGACAAAAAAATTCATCGAGGCAATCAAAACTGATTTTCAGAGGATGATAACAATCATTGAAAAAACAAAAATTCCTCATGAGAAAACCAACAACATAGTATACACGATCCAACACAGATCATTTGCATGGACTCCTACACTACAGACAATATACTAAGTATCACTACAACTGTCAAAGGCATTTATTGATTAACACTAGTAACACCGGCTCAATTTAATATATCATCATTGAGTTCATCTGGGGTCAATAATACGATATCAACGATCATCGACAAGGATACAACTGAAAAGTTCACGATAGCATCCACTGATAAGAATTTGGCTAGTGTTTCAGTATCATGGTATATGGAATTCGTAGCGGATTTAAGTAAATAATTAAACTACTAACGGTTTCAATTGAAAACGTAAACGATTTGAAAATAAAATGGCATCATCAACGGTACCTTCGGTATCTCAATACCGCTATGATCAAGTCAGAGAATTTCAAACTAAACTCAAAACCCTCACTGAGGAGTATCAAACAAAAATAAAAAAAAATACCAACAAAGAATCACCGCAGTTGATGTGACTGTATACTCAGTGAGTAGTGTAATCACCGGAGCCGGAATTATACTCTCCTCGGTGATAATGATTGCCCCGATAGCTGTTCCAATTTGCATATCCGCAGCGACAACAATCGCGAGAATAATTTCGATAATAACAAAAAAATATCATCATGCTGCCAGAGTAAACTGCAAGACTACATAATTAAATTTCATGTTGTATCAACCGCGTACTCGCAAATATCTTCATTGATATCGTCGTCGCTCGATGATACATTTATATCAGATAGTGAGTTCTCAGCGATGGTAAGTATTTATGATTCCGCGATGTCAAAATTAGAAATACAACATGAGTATAATAACAATGACAACACTGCAGGAATTACTTCAACGAATAGTGGAGAACACAAACCCAGTACAAACCAGCATGATCTCAATAACATCAACGAATCCTGAATTCAGTGTGAATTTCCCTATTCCGATTCCCGTGAAGGAGATCGCGTTAGTGAAACTACGAGTATACCATAGTTGGCCTAATATTAGGTTGGTAGCATTTGGCGGCCAACAACCAAATAATTCCTTGGTATTTGCAAATAAGAATAAACCCGACGGAACTCCAGACTGGAACGTTGTTTCGCTGCCATCTGGGTCATACCAAATCGAACAAATCAATGCTGAATTCCAGCATAGAATAAAATCCATTACTGGAACAGAATTGAAAATCGATATAATGGTCCATGAGCCGACACTATCATCTGCCATTGAGATAAACTCTCCTAGTTATGTCGTAGATATTTATCAGAGCTCAAAAAAAACAACACTGGGATGGCCTGAAATACCACCTCAACAAGTTAACATACCACCTGAACCACAAAAATTAGATTATGTCACAGACAGAATAAAACCCGATAAGCCAGTAAAAAGCTATAGCGGTTACACCAGATGGAATTATTTCACTGGAATGATAGACGACCGCAATCGGAGATATTACGCAATTCGACAGGATAAAATCACTGAAAATTTCACAGAGATCAATAATGATTTTTCACTGTTGTTAATATCTCTTAAATCCGGTACTCTCACCCGAGATGAATTTATCAGCGTCAAAGAAACATGTAACAAAATCATCAATGACATTTCATTCGCAAATTATTCAAGAAGTATTAGGTGACAGTAATCCTAAAACGAGAACAGAGTTTGCGATAGTGTATAATATATGCGTAGAAGATATTCCCATGCTCAAACTACATGGATATAATATCTCAGAACTACAAAAATCTCTCAATGATGCCATCGATGAAGGCTTCAAAAAAATCCACGACGTATGGAAGAAAACAGCACCTCAACCACAAACAACTATCTTGACAAATAATAATGACCCAGACGGCAGTGGTAGGCATATTGCTCCGTTCAACGTAAATATATCCTCGGTGATTGCATTGAATTTAGTATGTGATGTTATCGAAGGAAGCTATCAAATAAATCTCGAGCGATCAAATCAAACTCAACAAGGATATATTTTATACTCTTTTGCACCAACAGCTCCTCCAGGATTTCTAATTATTGAGGATCCAACTAATCCAGTATATATGTGATGTCATAATAATTCACTAACGAGAATCAACTTCAAACTCACTGACCATTTTAATAATCTGATTGATCTACAAGGTGAGGTCCTACAAATTAGTCTGTTTGTGAAATCGTAGTGATTTTCATCGTAAAGAATTGTTAACCCATAGCAGCAGAGAGGGTGAATGACAACGACAATGGCGTCTTTGAGGAAGCCTCAATTTACCGAATTGACGCTTTTTTTTACAATTTTCGAGAAAGCCTTAGATTGCCGAATCGACGCCTCTACAAAGTTGTCTGATTCACCCTCTCTGCTATTTTGCCAATGGACACTTCTATAAAGCATTTTCGAGGAAGCCTTAGATTGCCGAATCGATGCCTTTACAAGGTTGTCTGATTCACCCTCTCTGCTTCTCATGCACAGGCATCTGTTAAAAATATAAACATATAAAAAGCATAAAATATCATTCTGCATTGAAAAATTCAGCTTTGAAAATGATGCAAAATTACAGAAAAGCAGGCAGTATTTTTTTTTTGTTGGTACTAGCATTGTTCAATTTTCTAAAGCTTTCATCAGTCTTCTTAAGCTGGTTGTCCCATCTCATAACTGCCAATCAATGCTAGTGAGTTTGTCCAATGTTGTAGTGTTGGAAGGAGGTGTCACAAAATGCTTAAAACACATCTACTAGCAGAAGTTGTAAGATAGAGATCATGACAGTCACTCATGCTTTTACAGCCAAAGGTCTTGTAGATGCTCTGGGCATGTTCATAGTCTTTTATGGTTAAACATGTGACTTATTTTGCTGCAGAAAGACACCCTTTGGTGAATTATGTGTTTAAACAAATAACTCTCAGCTGATTACAATGTATCGTATTGCAAAGTAAAGGGTAATTGCTGTGCTCTGTGTACCAATCCCTTTCAAAAATGCTGTCTTCAGTATGTACAGACAAAAATGAAAAAGCATGTGAAACATTTGGGGTATGGTTTCTAAGCAGTAATGCTATAAAAGGATGTACTGGCCTACAGTACAAGTTATAAAGGTCATGCTGGCATTCAGTACCATTTCAGTAATTAGTGTCATTTATTAAATAGACTTAGCTTAAAATGATTCTCTTTATAGCCAGATTCTTTTGGAAGGTCATTATTTACATACCCAGAAATATACAAATGTCAAAAATGAATGTTTAAGTACATTGACATTTTTGGATGAGGTCAACCTAAAGTGTGGTACAGTGCAAGCCAGATGAAATACAATGTGCTACGATGTCACAATGTTAACCCATAGCAGCAGAGAGGGTGAATGACAACGACAATGGCGTCTTTGAGGAAGCCTCAATTTACCGAATCGACGCTTTTTTTTTAAATGTGTTGAAAAAATCTTAATTCCCTGAACTAATACGGCAGACCCAACATCCTCAGTTCAGAAATTTTCTTGACCCTTTTTATAGACTATATAGTACCATTGTAAAAGTGCAGAGCATTCAACTATCAGTATTAAATTTTAGAACAACAGAGAATCTTTAAATTCATATATATATATATATATATATATATATATATATATATATATATATATATATATATATATATATATTATATATATATATATATATCTTTTTCCGTGATTGTTGATAATACTTCAAGAAAATGTAAATATGTTGATATGGCCTCTTGATTTTAGACAGTTTAGAAAGTTATACCTATTTCTTGTCTCATCTTGTAAGTTATAAATAAGTTATTTCATGATATCTGAGTTCAAGTTCTAGCCTTAGAATGTTCGAACAGGGAGTTTTTTTTATACAAGTTGGAAATAAACAAAATTATTTCATACTTACTTTCAGTTTTGTTGAAATATAATTTGAGATGAATCGCTTATTTAAAAATTATTCATTGGATTTACATAGTACTCATTGCCAATTTGGACTAAATCACTATTTTAAAATTATTGTGAATTTATTGAAGGGCATTCTGGCTTAAATCAGTGATAAATCAATACTGTTGGCACTGCCACATAATATTGGAATTCATTTGAAAGACAATACTTTTGGGCTTATAACTTTTTGGATTATCTGGCATTTAATTTGTAATATTTTAAATTCTTTTTACATTTTCATGTTGTCAAAGGGAAATAAAGTTAAGTATTTGTTGAATTTACTCAATGATGGTCTTGCCTTTTCTGTTATTCATTTTAAGACCATAAAGACATAACTTCTCGGTTATTACGGCGTTACGCACTTTTAAAAATTCAGTTAATGGGTTGTAAGCATTTAGTTTACAGCAGCAAACTGAATAAATCGTATACAATGAATGACACATCTTTGATGATGTCACCACAGTTTTATCTACTCTTACCAAAGTTCGCGATCGGTGGACAGCTTCAAGCACTAAACCTACTAAGAGTTACTTCCCGTAACACTTATTAAACTCAACTCTTGTTAGTGCCTTCCGAAAATGTTATCCAATGAAAACCAGTCTTACATATTACAGAGCAAAAATTGTAAATGGTGATAGGAACATAGACAGCTGAAGTCAATATCTATTTCGTTTCAATTTTCGATTATGTTTAGACCCAAAAGTTGGTTTTCGGGGCTCTCATCGAAGCCTAGAAATCCCCACTCACTTGAACATCTAAAGTAAGTATTGCTTACCCTTAAGTAAAATGTGTTTTTTTGTGTGTGGACAGTTTCACCACCGAATGGTTGTGCGTGTTTACAAAATGTTATTGTAGTCTGTACTGTAGCTTCGAACTTATTCTTGTCTTTGTAAATAAGTAAGCATGGAAAAAACATAAAAGCAAATATCAGTAATTTCATTATATAAGAATGTTTTATCCTGGCTGTTGTGTATGCATGTGTATGGAACTATTAAACTGGCATGGACAAAAGATTTCAATTGCCTACGTGACGATGATAAAGACGTTGTTTACGTACACAAGACGAGTTACCGATTGCATTTTGTTGACATGATTGTGTAGACATGAAAGATACTTTGATTGTGGCAAGGTGTCAATAAGACATAAATTTATGAGTTTTTAATCATATATTTAAATGATTATATTTTTTTGCAACACATTGCAACACACAATCTTAATGTAAATAGGCAATTCGGCTCAACTTTGACCGAAAATAAGACAATTCAGCCCAACTTAAAAGACAGTTCGGCCCAACTCAAAAGACAATTCGGCCCAATTTTATAATACAACTGACAATAGTTTTAACAACTATTTATTTTTTAACATATATTTTGACAATTCTTAAATAATATATTTATAGTTCAAAATCTTTGCATTAGATAACTTAATTATTCAGTCTCAGTTTTATTAGTTTGTAAAATAGAATAGGTTGAGAATAAAATCTGAACAGGAAAATGGTTTAAAATTGCATGATTAGGTATTTTGCGATAATTTAACATAAATTTAATTCAGAACATTATTGCATTTTACTATTATGAGTTACGAATAAACATAAATGTGCACAACGTAAGATGCATCATTACCAAAATTGATTGTATTTTAAATTTAATTTAAATTGATAATAATGAATATTCAAAACACCAAAAACATTTTAAGTTATCAAATTAATATCATTCTAATCATAACAGTTTCCGATTCAAAATATAAGCACGAAAGTTTACAATGTGTATGCCTTTTTAGTCACTCCAAAAATATAACGTATGTATCAAATACATACAACAAAAGACTTCATGAAATCTGTAATCATTTTCACTCAGTTTTCTTGGTTCCCTTTTGTTCATGAAAATATGGCATGAAATTATCACAAATATGTTTGATTACCATATTAAACAAGTACATTCATCATTATAGTTCTTTCTCCTGTATGTGACAGCTGAACATTATCATTATTCACATGATCATTGATCTGATATAATCATTATGACTTATTTTATATTTTATAAGAAAATAAAATGAATAAAATTTGTATACTTAATTAAGTACTTTCACAAAATTTTTATTATAAAAAAATAACTAATGTATTTTATAAAATATTTTGTAATGTAAAATGGTAACATGTGTCGTAGTGTAAATCACATATTTTAAAGTTCAAACAATTTAAATGTACACATTTGTGTGCAATTAAAATGGCCTGAACTTATATACAGTCTCACATATAGAAAACAACAATTTTAGCTGATAAAAGTGAGGGGTCCCCTCGCGTGTACTGTTTAGGTAACGTATGCATTTCACTAATGTGAAGCAAATGCATTGTTAATCAATTCCATTTTGGCATCAGACATTTTGAATATTCAACCCATAAATAATCTGATGTAAAACACTGCGTCATTTTAGAGAACTGCATTGCATACAAGGAATTTTCGTCTTACAAGATTCCATCTTTTTGGGATCAGATATAAATTTATATACCTCTGCATCAGCTCTTTTACTTGGTGTTAATTCCTTAGGTTCTGGCAACAGTTATAGTATTTTACTCAGTCGCTCAAATTTTGTATTTTTTGTCTTTATCTTACGTCTCAGGTTTGAAACGTCAGATTTCAGAATACACCGCTCCCTCGATAACTCGCGCACAACTGGGTCCAAAAACATCGACCGCACTATAAGCGAGGGCGCGAGTTACCGAGGGACCTATAAAAAAAAAACTAATAAAGAGATGGGAGATTGAGAGAGAGGCGAAAGAGGGGGGGGTGCATTGTTAAATACTCGTTTTATAATCGTGCTGAAAATAACTGTAAATAAATATTTCTTTATAAAGGTGTTGTTCGTTTTTCTTTATAAATTACCTTTAATTTCTGGATAAAATATCTTGAAAAGATCGTAAAAACAAACATTATTCCATGAGGTATCAGTACTCTTAACATGTGTATCGCTAAACACATTGTGTATTACGTCACTGCTTTTTGTGTTGATTTGGATACATTCTAGTTTTATTGTTTGTTCAAAATGAATCAAGATTTATTTTATCAAAAAAGATAACATTCATATCGAAAAACGAAAACGTCGAAACTTGTGTTGATCTAAAACATAAAATTCTGCTATCACTAAATAGATAGATAGATTGATTAGATAGATAGAATAAAATGTATAAAAAAAAATTTACAAAGATAAATTATTACCAACCAAGAATTTAATGGGTCTAAACGTCAGACATGTAATATATATATATATATATATATATATATATATATATATATATATATATATATATATATATATATATATATTATATATAAATATTTAAATCATCCGATAGCATAGACCAGCCTCATCACAATTATAAACTTGGTCGTCTGTATATCCATCACGGGTCAGTATCTCTCGGAGTTGGTTGTAGATGCGGCCGCCTGATTTGCTGAGCGATACGTATCTCTCCCGACAAAGAATTTTGTTTTATACCATGTCGGAGCTGGAATCTCCAAAGCCATCCATGGCTTGCCATGAAATCTGATTCAGTATCCATAGTTTTTGCCATTTTCTCTGCCTGGACCTTGATAATTGTTCTTGAAATCTGAACACTTTGTTCACGTTGTTGTGTGAACCAGGTGTACACAGTATCATCTAATTCTGTGTCGTTTGCAGTGCGTGCCCGTTTCCATTTAAATCCATCATCAGAATCAACTTCATGCAAATAATCCCGAAATTTCTGCTCATCCTTGAGCCAACCTCTGATTGTCGACTCGGCAAGTTTAAGTTCACTACAAACTTTTGATCTTGATTCACCATTACGAACCCTCTCTATGACAGTAAGCTTTTCATTCACCGAGTACGCCTTTCGCTTGATTCCCTTGCTTTCCATGATCACATTTACAAATGATTAGGATAAATTACTGATTAATATATACTTTAATGACAATAAGTACATACTATTTGAAACCATGTTCGATTGGTCCAACTAATTTGATTGATGTTGAGACACAATATTGACCACAAGAGTTTATGCATGTAGGATTTGCATTCCTTTGAACTTTTGTATTGTACGTCTTTTACCTGATTTGATACAAAAGACCGCCTTATAAAACAAAGCAGGTCTATTTTAATTGAGTTTTACAATGCAACAAACACTTCCTCAAGTCGTCGATCAAAACGCAGCGGGCAGTTAATTAGGTTCTCATAGATGTGCTCGCGGACATCGATGTGACGGTCAATTGACTCTTTTCATGTTTGAATAGAAGAGAACATGCAACGATTATACTGCTTACACTGCAACACAATGAAAAGATTAAAACACTATATTTCCCTATACATATACAGTATTATTATTTACAGTGAACTGAGAAAATATTTTTTCAGATAAAATCTAACAAGATATGTGATTCCTTATTAAAACCTGAAAATTTCACGATGTTGATTCTAACTTTTCAGGCACTAACCGTCATTTTCGACGATAAAACGGGCGATATATCAAGGTTTTATTCACCAGTTCTAATCACAATTTTCTTCATTTGTAAAAAATATTTTCTTTTTTTAAAAAAACGGGATCCACGCCGGACACCACGTTATAAGCGGGTTCGCGAGTTATCGAGGGAGCGGTGTACCTATATTTTTGTGAGCACACTAAAGATCCCAATGCATGATCATCTGAAAAAAATTTCCTTTTTCACTTTTAGTGATGACGTGTCAACAACATTGATTTGTGCATCATTAGTCAATTTGGGTGTCAAAAGCAATTAATCATTGGAGCTTCAATTTTAATGTGTTTCTGCAATCTGCCTGTATTTTCATTAAAGGATGGTCAAGACTTGGGAAACATTCTAATATGTCACGTATGAAAAGTATATATATATATATATATATATATATATATTTTAAGTAGACCAAAGCTTCCTGCAAAAGTTTTAGCCATGCACAATATGTATGCATGCATGTGTGTATGTATTTTTGATATGTATGTGCACTAAAGCTGGTGAGTTTTATGTATATTGGCTCAGATGTAATTTGCTTTGTTTCACTTTATCCCTTTCTGGCAATTATTTTGTTTCTTATTTGAGAGAGAGAGAGAGAGAGAGAGAGAGAGAGAGAGAGAGAGAGAGAGAGAGAGAGAGAGAGAGAGAGAGAGAGAGAGAGAGAGAGAGAGAGAGGGGCACACATGGACAGACGTAGAGAGAGAGAGAAGCACACATGGACAGACGTATTCAGATGTAGTCTTTGCATGTGTGTAAATTTGTTTTTTAAAAAAGCTGGTTAAAAGGGAACAAAGATAATTTGTACCATAGTTAAGACTAGTAATCAGTTTATTCATTTCTAATTTGTATGGAGTAAACAAGGAACTATGATTGACGATACTGACTGTTAGTGTCAAGATTTCAGTTTATGCACAATAAAACATAAACATAACTGGTAGTAGGTTGATGTTGCAGCAACTAAACTGACAAAATGCTCGGCATTTCTATCTCTCCCCCCTCCTCACACACACACACACACACAGAGACCTGATATGAAAATAAAGCGACTCAGTTCTTCAACTGTGGTCCATAGATCCATCTGCACATTCATAGAAGATTGTTGACACTGATTTCCTTATTGGTGTACATCCTCCAAATCTTAAAAAGTTTTCCGTGCATGATACAGATCTGTTTAGTTTGGTATCTTGTTAGTTTTCCTTCCAATACCATCTTTACTTGGGATGATCATGGTATCATTTGGGCTTCTTTATATAGTAAAGTTATCATGAGATAAAACTGCATAATGCTTTTAGTATTACATACCTTTTTTTATTCAAACGAGTGTACCAGCCCTCAGCATCGTTTGTCTGTACACTTTTACCAAAGACACTCCACATGGATACAGGCCAAATTTTGATTTTACTAGATTTTAATATGGAGAAAAATTATATAGCGGACAGAGAACATGTAAAATGTAAACTAATTCAAAGTTTGCAGAATGAAGACATTGTAAAGTTACTCGCGTTTGGTATGCATGGCCTCTACTCTTGTCACTAGTATGTAATAATAAAATGCTTCTATTTTATAAAGCTGTGTGCAATCGTGTGTGTCATATATGAAGCAGTGTTACAATCTGAAGCCTAAAATCAAATCTATTACCGGGTAGTATAATATCTCGTGTACAGTGTCACTACTCTTAGAAAATTTTGCAGAATATTATCTGTTAAGTATTATTATTTGATAAATCAATATAGATAATTTGACCAGACAACTTAAATTGAGAATGTCGTTGTGCAGATACATAAATTTTTTTAGAAAAAATAAATGTATTTAAGTATTTTAATTAGAAAGCGCAGTATGTTAGTTTTCTCTCTCTCTCTCTCTCTCTCTCTCTCTCTCTCTCTCTCTCTCTCTCTCACACACACACACACACACACACACACAGGCCTTGAATTTAATACAAATATTCTGGTAGCCAGACAGACTAGTGTACTGAGAAATTTACTAGCCCTGCCAAACATTTACTAGCCCTGTCCCCAAAACAATGTCACACACTCGTATTGAGATTAACAACAATTTTATTTCATAAATAGCATTATCATATAAAATGTAGAAGTACAGAAGTATAAATTCTACTTTAAATCATCAATAAATTCAGATTTCTTGTTTATCAACATAATCTGGATCCAATTCCAGAAAAGGATCCAGGTATCCTTTCTCGTCCTCCGCCTGCACTCTGGGTCCATATGGGGTTTGTTCTGGTCTCCTTACCGGTCTCCCTGAAACATTCCACAAATGTATTGCTGATAATGGATCATATGTTGGAATGTCATTTGTATGAAACATGATGAAGAGTAGGTCGGACAGAACCCAAGGTCGCAAAACAAGATATCCAGTCACTCTTCACCATTTTCATCTCTGAGAAACCCCTTTCAGCAGCAGCAGAGTGGGCTGGGATTGTCAGGATGAGGTCAATCAATGCCAAAATATTCATGCAGTCAGCAGCATATGATTTTACAACTGTGGGCCAAGTCAAAGCATAGATATCTTTGTAACTGCAAGATAACAGAATGAATTTTGCTTTTTTCCGGAGGCTGAACACCTTCTATAAAACGCCACATTTGGCCTGTCTTATATGAGTTACCCGTATGTGACTCGGAGCAAGCAAAAAAAATACCTTCAAGAAACAAACATGTAAACTAATTTCTTTGAATAGTTGATGCTATGTTCTTTTGTGTGGTGTAACGTTTGGTAATTTGTTACTGTGGTTGCGTGAATAAAGGGTGATACCATTTAATTCGCTATCAGATTAATACAGATCAATTTCCAAACTTCCTTTGTTAATGACGGGACCTAAATTGGCGCTGTTAAGTGAAACGCACATAATCAGATGGCTTCTTGTCATAGAAACACATTTCCGAGGCAGAAATTGACATGCTTCACATGCTAATATTTTATGACTGTTTACAACGGTCACTGTGTTGATTCTAAAGAATATCGGCCAAAGTCACGTCTTTATTAGGGTATTGAGTAAACAAACTCTGACTGTTGATAACCAAAAACTTACTAGCCCGTCGGACTATTAACATTATGAAAGTTACTAGCCCAACGGGAAATCTACTAGCCTTGGGCTAGCGGACTACCGCTAATTTCGAGCCCTGTGTAACACAGATATAAGTCATGTAACCAGTGTCAACTGTATGTTATTTCTTTCTGAGGGTGTGATGGCGCTGTGTAGTGTTTTCATATTGACTAATAGTGTAATGAAAGTCAAATTTTCAGGAATATCACACACAACTGGCAACCAATAAAAATGCTTTTCAACATAATAAGGTTATAATGTTTTTATCAGACTTTACTTACCCTGATGTCTTTTATCTAATAATTTTAAATTGTCACAAAAGAAATGGACATGTTTTCAAGTTTTGTCGGCCAACATTTCAGTTGGCTGGAAAGCGATGAAAGCTGGGAATGCCGAAATTTGTTTAAGTTGAACTATTATTCTTTTAAACAAATGTTAAGAATATATTATGGCAATTGGAACTGTAAGCAACCTTTTGTTTCATTCAAAAAACATATTTCCTACATGAACCAACATAAACATGCTTCATCATACCTCAACTACTATCACATTGCAACAAATTCAAATGTTTGTCAATGGAACATGAAAATGTGTCTGTAACTGTATAGTGACGAAGAGTAGTTGAAATTGTGTTGTCAAGCATATCACTAATGGTTTGTACTTTGTCATGGAAGAAATTTGCAAATAGGTCTGTAAGGTCTACTGGAGAGAAGGTAGTTGGAAGTGGTGTACATTTGTTTCTTCACATTAGTTTGTTACTTATCTTGAAGAGCTCTTTGCAACTGGAACTCTACATGATCTTATTACTGTACTGGGCTAAATGGACTATGTGATGTTCTTGTTAGCAACTTCATAGATTTGTTTATGAATAGTGAGTCTGGTGGAAAGCCAAAGCTTGTCTGCTTTACGACAGTGCAAAGCTGGTCTCTAACACTGCTATACTATGGAGAACAATTAAAAATTGATACTCTGCACTTGGTGGCTGGGGCATGTTTTTCAAGCAACGAATGCAGACAGTTATCAAGTTTTCTGCTGTAGGAGGTAAGAAAGTTGTAAGGTTTTCTTTGATGTCATGCATTAGTTTTTTTTTTTTTATAATACGGAGGTTTCTCTTAGTAGCAAAAAAAGATGGAGGGTTAGGGACTTGTACATCGAGATTGCATATAATGCAGAGGTGATCTGATACAAGTTCATGGGAGACAAGGGTGGATTGCAGAATATTATCATTAGGTCTATGAAGAATCCAGTGTAAAATGTGACCATGTTTATAGGTAGGTTGGTTAACTGACTCTTTAAGGTTGAAAACACGAATTGAATCTAGGAGTTTTGACGTGTATGGGTTTCCAGGACAGTCAGAGTCAAAGATGAAATGTCCAAGAACAATTAAGTTGCCACTTATTGAATTGTCGAGAAGACATTTTCTTGACATTATACAGTACGTGTACAACAGGTTTATTGGTTCATATTACTTCAAATTAATAGATAGAAAAGTATAATTTGTTAGGTTGTTTTTTTTTTATTATTTAAAAAAAAAACGTCTATTTAGTGAACATTACAGTTGTATAAATGTCATTTGAAATGAATTACATAATGAACCTAATGTTGGATATCACATAAAGGTGGTGTTTTTCACAATCATACAAGATGAAAAAAATCCCATGTATCATGTAAGTAAATTTCATGACAAGTATGTAATAAAATGCATTGAAATTTTGTACCATTATAGCCATTATCCAGTATTACCAAAATGAGGAATTTGACTGGACAGTTTTTAATAGTTTTAGTTGAGAATGATTAATGTTTTACAGTTCACACTCATTTGCAGGTATCTGTATGGAATGTTATGTAAGAACCAGACGGTGAATGAGTATAACCGAAGCCTCTTGGTGGAAACTCTGCGTTCTATATCAGAAATCCTTATCTGGGGAGATCAAAATGACAGCAGTGTTTTTGAGTAAGCTTTTCATGTTGTTTAATTATTTTGAGGCAAAACCTTTTCTAGTTTGCATATACTTATGTCACAATAAGAGAGAGAGCTTATAATTTTATTATATTCTATTCCTCTAGCCAGACTCCCATCCATCTGTTAACAATTTGTTTTCCAAATCATTAGTTCTGCTTGAATGCTTTCACCAAACTTTGTCCGCTAATTGCTTTTTGGATGACAAATGGCCATTTCAAAATGAATGTGAACCGATCAATAATCATGGTCAGTCACAGACTGAAATAGGTTACAATTACTTAAATAATGTGCTTTCACCAAAACTTTCAGTGGGTTGTCCCATAAAAGACAAAGAATCACATTAAGTTTGTGGTTCAAAAGGTCATTGTTGCAAGCCATAGCAAACTGATTTGCATTAAATAAATTTTTGTTCTTCTAACATTCATTTATCAAAACTTAAAAGCTATGTTGTTCTTGATGACACCAAAGAGCAAAATGATGAAATTTACTTCAAGAAGCCTAATTGTCACTTTTATCTTACAAATGAGCTTTTGTAATACGTGTGTCCTCCTAATTATGCCATCACCAAGTTTGTCAGGTTTCTTGTGATGAGATGAAACTGCCTGATGACTTCAGGACTAAAAGATCATGACCCACAGCATTTTACAGTTTGTTTGTAAATTGTGTACCCCCTGATTTTTAGTACACCATCAGTCCATTAGTTTTTTTTCTTTCTATTTTATCATGTAATTTATGAAGATAATTTTTTCATGAAAATTTTGCAAATTTTAGGTCAGTAAATATAAGAATTAATTATTTCTTATCTACAGTAGAAAATAGTTTTCATCAAAGTATATGAAAAATAAGACTACAGTAATATATACCATTTGCTGTATCGGAGTTTGTTTTCAGATCATTGACTATTAGCATTTCAGTATCAAATTAATGAGGAGATGAATTTCCTAAATCTTTTTTGCTAAGGTCAGTGAAACTATTTCCAATGTTCAGCATGATTTAGACAGGAATATCTATTAAATATTGTTACCATGTTTATTGTGTCCTTTCAGCTTTTTCCTGGAGAAGAACATGCTCTCATTTTTTCTGCGGTATTTGAGACAGAAGTCAGGCCGTTATATCTGTGTGCAGCTTCTTCAGACCCTAAACATTTTATTTGAAAACATTAGCAATGAGACATCTCTTTGTAAGTTTTCTACTATATCACCAAAAACATATTTTTCTTTTAGGAGCAACTTGACATCAGGGGTGACATGAATTATTTCTAACCTAGGTAAACCAGAAGTTCTGACCCATTGAACCTTTAAATCAGTACCGTATAGCTTGTATTGTGCTGATATAGTGTTAAACCTTGTAATACATTTACATTCATTCTTGGTAAAATGAGTGTTTCCCGGTTTTCCGAATATAGGTAAGATTGTGAAATTTCATGTATCAGGTTTGGTGGGCAAGATGTCTAATTGCATTTAGTGTTGCAAGTTCATGACCCAGGTATAACTGAGACAGACACTATAGATCCCAAACTGAGAGACTGCGGTCAATTTTTTAAAATTTTAATGCACTTTACCTTTCAAGAAAACTAAATCACCTGATTACATGGTACATATTTGGGGAATTCTTCTTATTGTTGCATTCTTCTGTTGCGGCTATTGGATTTAAATCATTTATTTTTTAATTGTTAAATCCAAATTTGTCATTTAGGGTTTAATATTCATTAATTGGGAGATTTTTTTCTAAAAATTTCAGGCTGACCACTTTAACTGTAAACAAGTTTTTGACCTTGGCTTGGTTACCTCTTTATCTGACCTTGCTTCATATTGATAAACAGGTCTTTAAAACTATTGGTTAATTTCAAGGATAACTTTTATTTTTAGTTCTTGGGGTGTAGGAAATATCTAGAATACGTGACTTGCTGAAGGTAGTGACCTTCCATGAATTTCTAGAAAATCATGTGATCACTTGCTTACTTAAGAAAAACAGTTATATAGACTTGTTTGGGATAGAACAACTCAGTAGAATTTTGGGCTTTAAAATTAACAGTTGTGTAATTCATGTTTGAGTGTTAATATTAATTATTTTGTTCTGGACTTTGTGTCAATTCATTGAAGAAAGAGGATTTATTATCTATTTGGAGGAGAGAACATGTGCTCATAATTCATTTGGATGATAATTAAACAAGAACTGCATCACCGGACATTGTCAGCCATTTTGGATTACATCGTCAAGATTCGAACCTGGAACTATTAGAACATTTATTTATCAGGACTCTTATAATTCCATTAGTGGATTATTATTGTGAATTCTATATTGGATTAATGTTGGATTTGATTCTCTAAAACCATAAATTTATTTATTTTATGAGAATAATTGTACTTAATAAATTCATTGTTCAAGTTATACAAGCTTGTTAGTTTTCACTCTTTCTGTGTTGCTGCTTATTCGAGCCTAAGCACGTAACAATATATATATATATATATATATATATATATGTATGTATATATATATATAAATAAGAATAATGCTTACTAAATCAAAGCACGGAAAAGGGAGAAGTTAGTGTTTTTATCTGGCAGACTTCTCTGTGCTAATGTTTGCATTTAGCTCATTTGTCTGATACTTTTGTTTGCACAGCCACATACATTTATATTTATATGTGTCAGTCTGTAGATCAAAAGAATCACATATTGTACAAAAATAGATACCTCCATGGAAAAAAAGTGGATTTACAACCAGCATGGTTTGCAGTCACCAACAAATAAAAAGTATTGGAACAAAAATTAAATTTTATGCAGAAATTGTTTTTTTTAAAAAGTTTTAAAAGGTTCTAATTATGTACAGATTTTGCCATATTGAAAAATATTTTCAAATATCAAAATTTTTCTTTTGTCACCCGCATTGTTGTGGCCTTATTTATATTTACAGTTTTAGAATCAAGTAGTTTAAACATTACTGAGAGAAAAAACGCACCTTATTATAAATCAGACTTCATGGTTTCTTTTTCTTCTCGTGTCCATTTTCTGTGTACATTGCCAAATGTTATTATCAGTGCCATTTGACATACATTATAAATCAGATTTTGGGATATTTATTTGACATGAAATGTCATGAACTACACAAGCTATATGTTTTCATCGATTTATATCAGAATTCTTTCTACTTCAGATTATCTGTTGTCCAACAATCACGTCAACTCGATCATTGTTCACAAGTTTGATTTTTCAGATGAGGAGGTAAGTGCACATTATTCCTAATAGTAATTAAAAAGTCCTAAATATCAAAACAAATTTGCACAAGTAACCCATTCCTGAGGATGCTACATTATAAGGAACAACTTGTTGATAGAGAAAAATTCCTGAAAGAGCTGAAGATACTTTGTAACCTTCAGAAAGAGATTTCTTACTATCTTACAAACTTAAAACAATTATTGCTCTGATTTAGTTGAAAACTAATTAGTAGTTTAGCTACTTTCTTAATGCATCCCAACTGTTTGCTTCATAGAAGACTTTTTTCCCCTGTTAAATAACTCTGTCTGGCCAACATCAACAGTTATAAACTCTATGGATGGCTTGTACTTGGGGTTATGTAGAACCCAGTTGATTGCAGCGATCAGAAGAATCACTGACAAAAGAGAAAAAAAGATTTATGCTCAACAATAAGTTTGGCTTAATGCCATCCCAGATGGCATTGACAAGTGCTTCTACCGGTATACAATATTTGGCAATAGTCTGTGTCTGCCACAGCTCTATCATCAACAATATCTCTATGTAACATCATTAGTGAGGACACATGATTGTAAGGCTACAAATTATTACTAAATAATTGATGTAATTTAACATTTTCTGTTACATATGTAGTGAAGACAAAATATTAATTAAATTAAACAACTGTTAAACTTTATTTTATGGAAGCTGAAATTTGTGTTTCCATGTAAATGATGGTGCTTCAGATATTCTCATTTACTTTCAAATACAAGGAACAAGGAATATGAGAGCTCTGATAAGTAAGTACCATACCAAATATGGAATATTAGCCACACTGTTAGTGAGATTGATTTTAAAGTCCGTACTATTGTATTTAAAGTCTTTAATAATACAAACATTGTGTCATCTCTTTATAGGTGATGGCATATTACATCTCATTCTTGAAGACCTTGTCGCTGAAGTTGAACAAACACACAATACATTTTTTTTACAACGAGGTAATGTATAATTTTCATTTACGTGTACATTTTGGAGTAAAGTGCCATGCCCAATGATATATCATTTTAACTGACTCAGTAATTTTGAAATTATTTTATTTTTCTCATTGTTTTAAAAGCATTAATGACATCTGTTGTGATTGCAACATCGTCTAGATACTTTATTATGCGCAGATCCATGTTATTACTGCTTTAGCTTGCAATCTCTCCCTATGCAAATTTGAATAAATATCCTTCTTCAGTTATAAGACATCATATTACACCACTCCCTGGATAAATCACACACAAAGGGGTCCAAAAACATTGACCACATTATAAGTGAGGGCGTGAGTTACCAAGGGACCTTTAAAGAACTAATAATTGGATGAAGAGAAATGAATGGAGGTAAAAGTAGAATTTTGTTGTTGTTAGGGGATGTGACATTGCGGAATATTTGTTTTATAGTCATGTTGAAAATAACTGTGAATAAAGATCTCTACAATTATCTTTATTTTCAGGATAAACTATACTGAAGAGATCGTTGAAACATTATTCCTTATGATTTATGTACACTTAAAATGTGTACTTCTAACTTCTAACCTGATTACATTGCTTTTTGTGTTAAATTGGATACATTCTACTTTTATTGTTCATTAAATATTAAACAATATTTTTCACAAAATCAATTGATAGATTTAGTACAGTAGAATGCCCCGTTTTTTTTTACAAAAGTTAGTCACACCAAATTTAAATTTAATGGGTCTAAACACTAACAGATTTTAGGGAGAAAAAAATGAGAACATGATAGTATTTGCAGTTTGTGACACAATTGTACAAATATCATGTTTCTTGCCCTGATTCACCAAGATTATCTCTCCCTACATTGAATGTTGTTTTATTCCATATCACTGCTGGAATATCAAAAGCCATCCAGGGCATGCCATAAAAGCAGTCGTTATCCATACTTTTTTGCCATTTTCTTTGCTTTTAAAATTGTTCAAGAGATAGGAACACCTTTTTCACATTGCTGTGTGATCCAGGTGTACACAGCATCATCCAATTCTTTATCAATTGCAATCCATGTCCATTTTTGTTTGAAACCATCATCATAATCAACATTGTGCAAGTAATCCCACAATTTCTGCTCATCCGTGAGTCAACCATTAAGTGTACAATTTTGAGTTAAGTACAAACGTTTGAGTTTCACTATTATGAACCATATCAACGATACAAAACTTTCTTTCACTAAGTACGCCTTTTGCACGAGTCATTTACTCTGCATGATCACTTTTACAAATGATTAGAATTCATTACCAGGACTTTGAACTGAACTTGAGGAGTCTACACTCATTTAACTCATTAGTCTGCAGTCAATTTCTGACATTCCCTGGCATAAATGTGAGAGTTGTTTATGTTAAAAAGTATAAAAAAGAAAGAGAGAAGCACATACTTATCATTTTAAAATATTGAGATTGAATTCTTTGCCATTTATTATATTGCACTATAATGAACATATTTGTTCAGTAAATAGAATATTAAGTTTAATATACTTGTAAATTTATAATTTGTTTTTGCACGAACACCAACATGGAAAAAAAAATCACTAGAATAAAATTGTCAGCAATTAGTTTCATTTCCAAGAATGATCACTTGGAATGCTTTCTGCATGGAAAATAGCATCTCTATTCACACCAAAGAAACTAAGTAAACACTTGACATTGCACTGTACCATGTCATACAAAAATTGAATTACCATAATTAAGAAGGAATTAAAAATTTAACATTGAAACAAAATTGAAAGATAAAAACATGAATTTCACTTGATAAAACAATTTTAATTAGTATTTATTTCTTTCAATGTTGCCATCTTTTAGCAGATTGCTACCACTCTTGATAAAACATTTTTAATTAGTATTTATTTCTTTCAATGTTGCCATCTGTTAGCAGATTGCTACCACTCTTGATAAAGCATTTTTAATTAGTATTTTTTTCTTTCAATGTTGCCGTCTGTTAGCAGATTGCTACCACTCTGGTGGCCTTGTGGTTAGAGCTTCCACCTCAGATGCGGGAGGTCGCAGGTTGAATGCCCAGTCGGGTCATACCAAAGACTTATAAAACTGGTACTAGCAACTACCTCACTCAGCATTAAGAGGTTAGTGTTAAGACTGGGAGGGACAATGAGCTACATGTACTAGCAACTACCTCACTCAGCATTAAGAGGTTAGTGTTAAGACTGGGAGGGACAATGAGCTACATGTTTGCCGCATAATGCCCCAGTGCTAGACATCACTATAAACTGCCACACTGTATCAATATGACAGATTTTTTTTTTAAGATACATAAAAAAAATCCAAATCACATACACATGCACTCATCGATTGCTATTTCATGATATATTATTATTGAGATAATCTAACAAAATACATGATTTCTTGTTGAAACCTGCAAATTTCATGATGTTGATTCTAACTTTTGGGGCGCTATTTGCTGTTTTCAATGATAAAACAAGGTGTCATTTATCAATTCTGATCGCAAACAGGTTCACGTGTTTTAAAGGGAGCATATTATTGTTAGTGTTGTTATTATTATTATTATTATTATTATTATTATTATTATTATTATTATTATTATTATTTGTAGCATATAAGTATGAGATAAGGAGTCAAAATATGTGGATGCAAAGACATGGAGATGGTACAGTGTTACCCACTATAACTAGGTGCTTGGGATCAATAGATCCTGATTCTCTTTTAGACCAGACCATGTTGTAACAAACAAAGTCAGTTAGCTGATGCATGTACCTAAACAAATGGTTTGGGGGTAATAAAAGCAGACACAAATATAAGTACTTTTGATTAGTGCAGACAAATTAGTCTGAAATACACTTGTTTATTGACAACTTACATTTCTGTAATACATTCCATAATCCGTAAAGTTACTGTATATGTATATATCAGAAATCTGCATACATAGTCTGACACTATTTCATCCAAAAGATCCATTATGAGATAGTACCTCATTTGGCTCATCTCCGCTGCCAGAAATGTCAACAACAAAAAGATGCAGAGATCTCACAGCATACAGTACTCAGGCCAGATGTCAGAATAAGCAGATTATAATATAGCAATGCACTGTTACGATGGTGTTTGTCAATATGAATAAAAATTTTTTTATCTAACAATAGCTTTAAGTGCATTTTAAATAAAGTTTGCATCTTCCTTTCATGGTGCCTCTGAAATTCTCCTAACCCAAGTACAAGTTTAAACTGCCAACAATGTTGCAAATAAAAATTACCATATGGTGCATTTTGTCACCAATGAGCAAATAAATAGCAATTCGTGACATCAGTGATGCCTAGCATGATCCTTGAATAAATGTTTTAGACATTATTTTTTGTACCTTTAAGAAGGAAAAACTTTCTTCATGTGTGAGATAAATAGATCAATGTGAAATTTCATTATCCACACTATGAATATCTTGCATTATAATTCATGCGATCTTTTCCCCAAAATGATAATAACCTTGTACTCATGATTTTTCGTACTTATGAAAAAAAGAATTTAGTTTTTCATGTATGTGAAAGTTCTGGAACTATGCAAGGATTATATTGAAACTCTTATTATAATGGAGTGTGCTATAGCAGGGTCACAATGATTTTGATGTGACTTTTTTAAAAAATGTACATGAAATTATTCATCCCTGAAATATCACACAGTGAATCTCCTATGCAAGTAAGCAATTTTGATTTTCATAGTTTTCGCACCTTGCAGCATACCAACGACTTTGCCTTGTATACAGAGGCTATAAAATTCTTCAACCACTCAGAGAACATGGTCCGCATCGCTGTAAGGACTATCATACTAAATGTATACAGAGGTTAGTATTTCAAGAAATCTGTTACTAATTTAACTTTTACCCTGGAGATTTTTGTCAAGCACATTAGTGGTACATGATATGTAACTTTCTCACCAATGCGACAGAGAAATCTACCTGTTTTGCTATCCTTACTTTTCCTTTCTCAGTCTGGTTATCTCAAACCCATCATCTCAGTAGTATCCATGCAAAGAACTACTTGTAAAAAGACATTGATGTCTTCTGCTGTGCCTGATGGAGTTTTAATAAAATCCAGCAACTACAACAACAGAATTTTTAAAGTTTTTTTCTCTTCTCATAAAGCAGCTTAAGGTCTCCCCAACATTGATTACTCACACACACACACACACACACACACACACACGCTACTGCAAACCTTGAAATGTAAAAAATGTGTTATGAGATGGGTTTTTTTAACTTTGTCAAGCACACACAATCCACCCCAGTTGATTCAAATGTAATAATGCCATTACAAATGTAAACTCCTGTATTTTTACCAATCAGAGTTGTAAATTCATCAGTCCACATGCTATTCCACGAAAAGATTGTTATGTAGTAGATCATTGCACTATTGCTAGCAACACTTGCCATATTTCCTAGACAGAAGATATACATTTCTGAGAAAAGTCATGAATTAGAAATTTCCTGCACTTATTTTGAACTGTACCCAGTAGGCCTATTGTTCTGAGCAGTATCATACTGTTGCCTATCTTAGAACATTTTCCAAATTAGAACTGATGATAGTTAAAACCGTATAAAAGATATTATTTATTGTCACTTTTGTATGATATCTTTCAATTAAATATGATATTACACTGTAATAATATCAAATGGTTGTATATTTTCATTTTCTCATGCATAAAACTAATGTACTTTGGGTCAACAGTTCACCCTATTGCTTTCATACTGGACATAGGGGACATAAGTAACATAACCACATAACTGGGATTTTGTTGTCTCGATCCAAACCCTAGCATAGATTCTATTAAAATTCTTTTCTACTGTCAGCAGTGTCAACAGATTTTTAAAGTTTGTTTTGACCTTGTAAGCAATGTGTTGATCAATGGCTAAACGTGAAGGTCCTGGTTTTTGGGGGTTTTTTTTAATACTGCTATGCTATCCTTTGTATCCCGTGAGAAGGGGCATGTACTGTTCTGCATGTCCATACTTCAGTCTTTGTGTCATAAATTTTATTTTTGATCAGGTATTTTTTAGTCATTGCATGGATTGAAAACATTTGGTTTGTGATTTAAGATCAAAAGGAGATAAATCGTCACTTTTCCTTATCAAAATTTAAGTTATGACCCCAGTTTTAAACAAGATTCTTTTGTTATTAAACATTTAAATGTGGTTTCAATCAATTTAGTTCATCAAAGGTTATCAAACAGAAACAAAATTCAGGAAGCAAATGGCAAATTTTATTTCAATTTAGTTTTCTCTTTAGGAATTAGATTAGATTACGACACCTTTAATTTAGTCTTTGCATTATGAATTACATTTCTAGTAGATAATTTTTGAAGGACCATTTAATATTAACACAGGTAGTATTGGAATGTTTTGTATTACCTTGTCACCTATGCTGATTCGTTTCTAGCTGCCCCATTAATGGATGCAAGGATGTTTAAAAACAACACAGATTTTTAAAAATAAAAGTTTTACTGTATAGCACATTTGTACATTTCGGTATTTAGTTGTTGCAATACAATGACTTCCCTCTTGTAAGGCTTCTTCTTCTGTAGCAGGAAGGTGGCCTTAAAAGAGGTAATTTTTCTAGAGTTGAATGATACAGATGTGAATAATAACTATATATAATGGATGAAAGACATATATTTTGTTTCTTAATGTTTAATATTGTTCTTAACAGTATTTAATTGGTGTGATAAAACTTATATCAATTTTTTTCTTTTAAACATTGCTACTTGTACAGAAAATTATTTTTTTAACCAAATATAAAAAAGACGTATGTATTACCCCAAAAATCTTTGACATAAACTTTTGTCCAAATAAAAATTATAAAGATAGCATTCATTCTTGAAGAAAACAATTTAATCGAAAGATTTCATCTTTACCATTAAGATAAAACACTAATTATTATATGGTTAAGAATTTTATTGCTTAAATTTGAACATGAATAGCATACTATTTCGGCATTGAAGTCAGACTCAGGTGGCATTGACAGAAAATATTTAATTGATTCGTTTGAAATTTATTTCATTTGATATTTCTCAATGATTTGTATGTAAACACAAACATATGCAAATTATACTGAAAGCAATAATCAATTTGACAGAATATATGCAACTATAATTGTAACCTATATATGGATTAAAACCAAACCCAGCTGTATTTATACCATCAACTGCAGTGGACTTTTATGAAAGCATAGATGTGAAAGAAAAATATATTTTCCCTCATGTATTTTTTAATTTGTTTTCAAAGTTTTTTGTTTTTTTTTTAATTTTAAAACTGTTAGGGTGATCAGATACCTAAAATTATCAGCTCCACTATTAAATTTGCTGTACTTCTGGACTTCCTATCAGTGTGTGAACTGAATACATATCACAAGTAATAGATAAATTGTATATTTGAGATTACTTTAAAACATGTGTAATTAATACATTTGTTGATCTATCACATTTTAAAAAATATTTGTTACAACTGAAACCACTTGGCTTTTTTTAGTTCTTCCTTTAGAATTGTTTTAATTTATTGATATGTGTTACAAACTTGACAGTTGCATAAGTTTAAATCAACATTTGTTGAGTTGTCATCAAAAACACAATGCCAAGACTAATGATTTTTCCATGCAAAAAATTTCTTTAGGTAAAAAGACAGAATATTTATTTTCTTCTGTTTTTATATTTTGTTCATGACATTATTTGATTTACATATTTCCAACATTTCTGGGTATCGTCAATAGATAAAGTGTTCAGGCTAAATGTTTGTAGCTTATGTTTTTTGCTGGTTAATCTTACTTTTTGAAATTATGAAAATATGTAATGTGGTATCAGAAGCAAATGTTATAAATGTTGTTACACAACACTGAGTGACTAAGTTTTACCTTGTTTACTTTAGGGATATGATATTAATCAAAATCTGAAAGATTAAATGAACATTTTTAAGTGGAAATACATAAAAAAATGTTGTGTTGTATTATTGTATTGATTAAAACTAAGTTAACACATTTCTATTTAAGACTTTTTCATTTTAAGGACTTTTATCACCATCATATAACAAAAAATCTAGCCATTTCCCAAACCAATGATATTTCTATTCATATATCTATTTTTATACTTGTAAATGCCTCTCTTTCCTCTTCTAACTCTGCATTCATAACTTTCTCATATACATATTTGTCTATGTCTACTATTTATGTAGATCTTTTTTGATGATGTAATCTTGTATCAGATTGGCTGAGCTTGATAGAAGTCTGGAAGCCTTATTTTTATCTCATGGGTTTATTATCTTCAGCATCATGATTTACTTAAGTTATAAACAATAAACTGCAATTTTTATTCAAAAATTCAGGATATAGTTAAATAGGTCAAATCAACATGATATACAGTTTTACAGAGATAGTTGATATAGCACATAATCATATGCTTAGTTAAATGATCAACTGATAAGTTATGTAATATCAGTCCCAACTCTTTGAGGGGATGCAGAATCAAACGTTGTATTATCACTTTTATATGGTAAGAAAATGTTTTTGTAGCAGTCAACAGACAATTACTTTTGAACTGGACTAGTTCCAGTTGGCACATATAAAAATCAGATAGTCTATATATGTATAGCCTCATGGCATCTCAAATCATTTTACAGTCTTGTTTAACTGTTTTTGTTAAGTACATGTACAAGTTTTTTTACGCTCTGTATAGATAATGATATAACTGGAATTATGGCCCATATTTTTGATGCTTTACTGACTTGGCTTCAGTTTTGCTTTCTAGATTTATTTCTTAAGCACTGTTCAAACTAAAATCATGAAACTTAATTCATGTTTGCATCTCAGTTAGATACCACACTCGTACATTTACTTCATACTACATTGTTTTTTTTTAAAATTATCCTGTATGCATATTGTTCAAACCAGAATAATTAAACTTATCTACACTCCAGTTATAAAGTATGTAATTGTGACTGATATTTAATGTTTCACTGAGTTCAGTTAAGTTTTGTTTTAACTTTTCATGCTAGCCTCATTAAACTAAATGATGGTTTATGTCGCTTTTAGTACTCATTCACAAAACAGCTTGCTTTTCAACATTTCACATTTTACTGGTTTCAGTTTAAAGTTTGGGTATAAGCTAATGACAACATTTTTTGGCATGCTACATATACAGAGTTCTACTTAGAGGTATGACACTTTGTGAAGGGTTGTATGATGACTGTGCTATAGGAACTTTAGAAGTGATAATGATAGACCTCTTTTCCCTAAGATTACTGTTAATTGTTGTTTTTTAAAACAACGATGTTTGGCTTTTGGGGTATGTAGTTGTTTTTTCTTTTTTTTAACATGACATGTTATTGTAGGTATGATTGTCAAATAGCTAACAAGAACAGATGTCCTCCATTTTCATAACAACAAATAGGTGTTACTTTTTTTAAAGGACTTTTCAAACATTGGAAAGTGTTACAAGGCATTTTTCAGTGTAGTTTCAGTTAAGAATGCAAGATATTGTTGAAAATAATGTTCTTGTTGTTATTATGTCTTTATGCCCAGTCACAGCATCACTTCAGTCTGAGATTATTTTCTGCATGATAATTGATGTTACAATGACTGCTGGTTACTTCCTAAAGCTTCATAGAAGTGGGCTGTGTAACAATTGGTTACATTGTTTATTTTTTCAGTGGAGGACAAAGCCATGCTGCGCTATATACGAGATCACACAGCTGCCCCATACTTTTCAAACCTAGTTTGGTTCATCGGTAACCATATCCTGGATTTGGACACTTGTGTCAGAAATGATGCTGAGTAAGTTACAGGATTTGAAAAGTATATTGAGGTCTCTTTTTGTGCATTGACTATGAGAGTATAAAATGAATGTTGGTTGAAAATATGAATATAATTAAACATTTTCATAACTGTGCAAATAACTGTCCCTCATATTTGTTCATTGTTGATTTCCGTGCATTTGAAGGGAGTTAAAGTTTTATTTTACAACAGTAAAATCACTAATACTGTTGTTTTTATGAAGCTGGAAATGGATTCCTTTTGGACATAACAGTTATAGTTAAAATGCACATGGGTAAACAAAGGAATGAACAGAGTGAAAATATATTCTTTTTTACTGTTGTATGTGTTTAAATTTGTTTGTTTAAATGTGTTTATATTTTATTTTTACATTATATTCTTTTTACAGCCATCAGAGTAGAAATCGCCTTGCAGACCTCGTTGCTATACATTTGGATCACCTACATTATGTCAACGATATTCTTCTTATTAACATCGATACACTAAATGAGGTGCTTTCAGACCATTTACTAAACAGACTCTTGGTACCGTTGTATGTGTACTCCCTCACAAAAAGGAAAAGGGATGAACTAGTCCAGGTAAGATATTTTGAGGAATGTTTTTGATTAGACTATGTTTTTCACACTGGTGTTGGGTTTTTTAATATGACTTTGGGAAGATAACATTCAGGTCAATACAACAATCATTATTATACATGTCAAAACAGCACTCACTTGTTATAGCAAATTCAAGTTCATATATCACATTATAGCACCTTCAAGTCAATGCATCACATTATAGTACCTTCGGCTCAATGCATCACATTATAGCACCTTCAGGTCAATGCATCACATTATAGTACCTTCAGGTCAATGCATCACATTATAGCACCTTCAGGTCAATGCATCACATTATAGTACCTTCAGGTCAATGCATCACATTATAGTACCTTCAGGTCAATGCATCACATTATAGTACCTTCAGGTCAATGCGTCACATTATAGTACCTTCAGATCAATGTATCACATTACTTGTACCTGTTAGCAGTGGCTTATTCACCCACTAGACCAAGTAATGACCAGCACATCCTCATCACAGGCACTGTTTTCTTTACTTTCACTGAAATCGTCCATATCTTTTCCTCACTAAGGAAATGCCATTTATTTCATCTTAGGGTATATTGTAGACTTCTAGGTAATCTTGTGTTACGACTATGGGAGGGGCCCTGCGTGTTATAAAGTACTCTCCATTACAGATCACTGCCATCACAACTGTCTGCGTGGGTTCGAGTCTCAGATTCGGCCGATATGGGTATGTGAGAAAGCTTGCCAGTAGCTTCTTGTGGGTCGGTGGTTCTTTCTGGGGTTTTCCCGGGTTCTTCCTCCACCATTAATACTGGCCACCATGTATAGCCTATCATGGCTGAAAAATGCCATTAACATCAACAACGACTCTATGGTCTTAAACTAAGTAACAGAAAAAGCAAAGTAACAGGTTCTGTAAAATTCAACAAATAATTCTCT
Organism: Unio delphinus; assembly: GCA_029339505.1. Lineage (NCBI taxonomy): Eukaryota > Metazoa > Mollusca > Bivalvia > Unionida > Unionidae > Unio > Unio delphinus. The sequence continues at coordinate 6,233,799 of JAQISU010000058.1, forward strand.
AAGTTTTAAGATGGAAATTTAGGAGGAACTTGGAGTATTGTGAATTAAATATAGAATAATCCTAAAGTTCTGTCGCAAGTTAAAAAGATTAGAGCATTCTAAATGAATTTATGGTCCTGATTTTGCTGGCAATTAAGTCTAATCACAACAGTAATACTTGCAGACTCAAAATAAAATAATAATATGAGTAATTGTTCACATTTCTCTGTATATTGATTTCCATGACTAAATTATGACACTATGTTACAATTCATCCCCATATTACAATTATCACAATGAATCCAAGTAAGCAACCTATTTATAACATCATATAACCTATATATATAACCTATTTTTCTAAATGTGATAAGGTTATGAAATAGAAAAAAGAAATCTTTATCTTAGGTTATATTTCTTCCTGAATACTTGCAGTCATATTGCAGTTGTTTCATCTTTCCAGGAGAACTTGAGTCAGTAGGTAGTGTAATTTAATTCCTAACATTAATTTAATTTGTATAATTATTCTCAGAGAAACATAACTTACAAAAGATTTGCTCTTTGCATGGAAACAAAATATTATATCTATAAATATAACTGACTCCGTGGATGTCTTGTATTACATTGAATCAGATATCTTGAATTTAATGATATTTTCAGAGAGACAAATTTACACAGTTTGTAGTCAAAGAGTCAAATTTTGCTGCAGCAGAATAGCTTTAATATAAAGTACAATTGAAGACACAAAATGAAATCCCTTTTTCTTGGTTTATAACATTGCTGTTTTATGTATCTTTATTTTCCATATCAGATAAAATTTCCAGATGTCAATTTCACTTTTCAATCATCTCATTATTCTTGTAATACAATTGCAATCATAACAGAATTGATATTCAAAAAAATAATTACTGTTTTCCTTTCAGGGAGAAAAGAAGTATGTCAGTTCTGTGGTAGCACTCTTTTTACTATCTCAGGTAATACAGTATTATTGTATTTCTATCAGACATAATGGAGTTGTATCCCTTTATATGTTATCCACACTTGTAGTAAGCTAATGATAAAAAGTATGTTTAACCATTAACCCTATGACCTATACTTAAATGTAAGTTTAGAATCCAGTAATTTGAAATTCCAGTCTTAAGTATTTGTATCACTCAAGTCTCATGTTGGTGGTGTTGGGCTCATGTCTGTCATTTGATCCAAAGAATTTTGATTGTACAGGAATGTTGATACATTTTTTAATAATTAAAAGATTTTAGCACATATTTGTTATTTCCCCTCACCCCTTGTAGTTCTAATTCTGCATTTGGTCATCCTGTACATCTATACATTCTTATAACCATTAGTCTGCCATGAGAAAACTCATTCAACATGGACAAATGAAATATTTGCTTGTTGGCATTGATATGTAGTTGACTTGTTTAGACTTTAGATATTGTTTTGTATTGAAGAAGTTATTCCGTTTTTGATAATTACATTTTTTAATACCGTTTGTGTAACCTTGTTAGTATATTAGCACAAAATGCTAATAAAAATGAAATTTTCTTGGCATGTTTGTATGTATGTTTAAATGGCTTGATGAAATTTTCATGTCACTTGTATGATTTTCCATTTATTTGCCCCTACATTGAATATGAGAGGCTGGTAGTATTAGGATTTTCTGACTGTCATGTAGGTACATAATGTATGCATGTAGTTCCCAGAATTCATGATGTACAGTTATTTTCACATTTTATAAAGGACTGTATTGAAACTAGGCAGATATTATTTATATGCAATCAACATGCAACAATCATTCTGTCCTAACACAGATATAATCTTCCAGAGTTATGGGCCTTTTTGGTTACAACTATGGATACTGTATATGATAATTTCTGTATGTGTATGTGTGTAACTAGTCCCACAGCGTTTGATTAATTGTCCTGGAATATGGCAGACATTGTTGACATAATGATCAATATTCCCATATCGTTTTATCCTCATGCTATAATGTATTTTTTCAAAGTTCAGCCTTGCCTTTGGATTTTATATTAGCAGATAGAAACTGAAAAGTAGAAAGTGGGTTGACCATCAGGACTGTGCAGCCAGAAAAATGATCTTTGAAATAACAAAAAAACAAAAAAATTATCTGCTTTGCTGGAACAGTTGACAGTAATTTAGCCAGCAGAAAGTTAATGAGAAGGCTGAGGATTATAGCCCGTGTTTGGTGTTAAATATATACTATATATGATACTTCTTGTATGTACAACTAGTTACACATTCTTGGAAAAAATGCTTTAAACTTAGTAAACATTGACATGAAGTCTACTTGTATAATTTGTTTTGTTGTCATGATCTATTGACTAATTTTTTTGGTTCATTATTAAATATATAACCAACAGTTTAGCTCACAAGATTTTTTATTTCACCACTCATGACAGTCTGGGTTGAGAGAGCATGGAAACGGTAAAGGAAAAGCTCCTTCACATGGCAAATTCCTCATTGAGTTATGTCATAGAGAATTGCGTCATAGACCATGCATTCTCATGGAGCCAAGTTAAAGAGTTGCATTGGAGAAACTAGCACAAGGTGTGTCTGGCTGTTGCAAATAAATCTAAACATATACACAGTATATAATAACCACAGCTGTGCCAATTAATGGATCCAAAAAAAACCTCAACCTTTCCTTTTGATCTGCATATTATGCTTACAGCTCAGTGTTATTTATATGTAAGCCATTGTGTATGCCATACTTTGCTTAACTAATCCTTTGATTTGCTGTACATTTTGCCTCTGATTACAACAGGGTTAATTTTTTTAAAATACATGTCTTTGCTGAATGTATCAGGCAATTTAGAGAAAACAGCTTGAGGATCATATTGTTTTTGTTTCCTGCAGCTACATGTGTGTAAATGTTTAAAAAGACCTTGATAATGCAGCCACTTGTACTGCCATGACATGCACATAGAATCCTTTGTTATGATCTACGAGTAAGAAAATGTACATTAGCCTAAAAACTTCAAACCCTTCTTTAAAATAAGGAATGTTGTTCATCAAAGGTTCTCTCAATGAACATGTTTTTCTTTTAGGTTAAATGAATTGACAGCATTATCAGTAAATTCTGAGGCCATATAATGTGCAGTAGATCAAATTCTTATCAGCTTTTGCATTTCCTATTGATGCCACATTCATTGTGAAGAAAATGATCCATTATTTTTTAATTGAATTAACAGAAAATAAGTCTAGTTGGAACCTGCAGTTTCTACAACATATGAAACAGTCAAATTAAAGTGGAGTGGTATTATATATAAAGCTTTGTCTGGATTGCATCCACCATTGTATTAATGATATAAAACCATTCTGGGTGTGATTGTAAGATTGTCTACAGGTTCAATGAATGGTGAGATTTTAACATTGTCTGTAGGATTCTTAAATGGAGTGTCTGTTTCCCATGGCTAGTCAGTGGTGACATAAGATTATTGGATGAAATTATCACTGGAACACTGAGATCCAGTTCATCATTGGACTCGAGACAAAGAGAATTCAGAGAATAAAAGAACACCTTAGAGTTGTCCACAATCGGAAGGAGACCCCAATTTCTAAACACTTTAACCAACCTGATCACAAAATAGACCGCATTCAGCATTAGATAATAGAAATCAGCCTGTCTGATCAAGATTTATCCAATCATAACAATGAATGCAAAGATAGAGAAATTTACTAGATATACCAGTTACATCTGTTGGGATCAACATCTAGAGATTAACATCTCAGTTTAAATGGAAACCCAGGCATTTTATTTAGGTGAACAAGTTTGTTTAGATCTCTTGGAAATAAAGTAAAACATAGATTCCATGGAGTGTCAGTTAAATCCACATTTCTCAGATTGTGAAATTAGCATGTTACAATATTAAAATTGAATTAAGAATCCACATAGATTTTTGTTGTCTGTAATAAAGACAAATGGAAATGGTGCATTATTAGCAGACTGTTTTTGAACATGTGTATTGAATAGTTAAGACTTTTATGAAGTTATGTTTTATTTACTAAAGGTATAATTTACAAAAAGATTTTAATTTGGTATTTGAGTCTGAATAACTGATGAATTGGTGTTTCTACTGGTGGTGTTCATGCATTGGCTGTACACTTTTCAATCATCCAGACATTTCCCATACCCATAGACATGTCACACAACGTCATGTTGGAACCGCTCCAATGGCCTAATGGTTAGAGCATTAGAAGCGGGAGGTAGTAGGTTCAATCCCCAGCTGAGTCATACCAAAGACTTACAAAAATGGTACTGACAGCTACCTCGCTTGACTCTCAGCATTAAGAGGTTAGTGTTGTGACTGGTCGGCCTGGTGTCAAGATAATGTGACTGGGTGGGACATCATGCTACATGTCTGCGTCATGATGTCCGAGTGCTAGACATCACTATAAACTGCCTCACTGCAGACATAGTAGCGATATGACTGAAATTTTGTTAAAGCTACGTTAAAAATCCTAATCAAACAAAAAAAAACAGTGTCACATTTTTGAGTTTCAAGGTATTTAACTTCTTGTTGTGGAGCAAGCATGTAACTACCCCACATCAATGAGTGGAGAAACAAAAAATTGCATGAGCAGTACTGTGTGTATGACTAAAGGTGGAGCATGACAATTAAGTATCCTATCGACACATTTCAAGTTTAACGTTTTCTACTCAATGGATTTGTATTTCTCAGGCTGCATTGAAAAAGTAGTAATGTATGAACACAAATCAAGTAAAGTGTCCTTAATTAGATAAGTCATTAATGTTTATTTGTGGAAGATGAGAAAGGATAAGTTGCTTTCAGGCATTTTGAAATATTATGTCAGTGGATGGATTAAAAATTGAATGACAGACTGGAGAACTCATGGTAAAAACTTTTCAGTTTTGGAATATTTTGTTACTTTTTCATTCACTATTGAAATATTTGTCTTGTTAGACATACACCTGTACTAGAACATAGATTTCTTGGAGGCGATATCACATTTGTGACCTGAGAAATCTGCATATAACTTGATGTATCTGTTCTTTTATACGCTATTAAAGGATCTGTTTCATTTCTTGATAATCAAGTTTTCATTCAAACATGTAGTCAGTCACACACAATCTTTCAAAAATGTGTAATGCCATCTCTCTTGTGTGGAGTTGTTTGTGTGTGCATGAGTGTGTCAGGTAGGGTAGTCTTTTTAACAAAGATTTCAAAATTTTGGGATGAGAGTGTGGAAGCCAAGAAGTGTGAGAACTTGATGCATTACTGCAGATTTCTTGTTAGGCCTATGTACATTTCCTGAAATTGTTTTTTTTTAAAATAATCATACACAAATTAAGAAAGCAAGATATTGTGTTGCAAGTTTCATGTACAGTATATTAGTATTTTAAAATGGCATTGTATTACAATCTTTATCTTCATATATTTTTCATATTTAGGTGTTTCTTATCATCAACTATGCACCTCTAGTTCGTCAATTGGCAGAAATTGTATTTCTTGGGAATCAAGCTAGTGAGTCTCGAGAAGGATCACCTAATGCAGTAAGTTTTTGTTTTATTTGCATAAGCATGCAGGGACACATTGGTGGTTGTTGATTGATTGGTTGGTTGGTTATTAAAAGTACATCAATGTAAATAAAGTTTATATTATGCCAAGGCTGTGGATCTAAAGTACAAAAGCAAGGGACACCCCAAGCTATCACAGTCTAGTTTGGACAGGATTTGAACTGGTATCCATTTTTTTGAAAGTCTGGCATGTAAACCACTGAGCCACCAAAGCTCCTGCTAGCAGTTTAATAAATGTTCTTGAGCTTTGCTTCTTTCCAACTATTTCATTCCATTCCATGAAATTAAATTTTCATGATTTTTGACAGTTTGTGAAAAATGAAAATTAAACCACTGCACATTCCCTAATTTATTATATTTAAATTTCTTTCCTATCAAGAGAGAACATTGTTAATAGTACTGCTACACTAATTGAGCCATTGTGCTGTTATTACATTTTTTTTTAGTCTCCCAGAAACTCATTAATCTTTTCTAAAACTTGTTCTGGCTACTAGCTGTCAAGTGAAGAATATCATTCCATTCATCAAAAAGCAAGTGTTAAATAATAAATTGAAAATAAAATGTTTATTGAGGGCATTGGATGACAAAACAAACATTCCATAAAGGTCATTTGCATAGACAGTTCCAGTCATTTAATTAAAATGCTGCTAGTAACAAAATCATAGCTGCCAACCCTCGTGATTTTGGCATGAATTTCATGACTTTTTCAGTTATTCAATCTTTAATAAAATAACTGATTTTCTGTTGAGCGCTAGTCATGATATTGGCAGTTGCCGAAACTGTCCGCTACTGCTGGTCATGATATTAGTGGAACTATAGCTGATTGGTACAGTTGGCCCGGTAGCAAGCATTTTAGCATATTTTTATCTGGGGCCTAACCAGAATGTTGCTCTGAGCATGTGCCGCCAACACTGATTTGAATTACCATTTGGCATCGCATCTTGAAAATCTTCACCACCAAGGAAAAAGAAATGTACAAAAAGTGAAGTTTAGTTAGAAATATACCAATAAGTTGCCATGCATTCAGCCATCAAACACCAATATACATCATGCTTTTTGTCTGCAGTGTGTCACAAATTTTAGCATTGGGCATAGTGTCAGAGACGATGTGAGGAAGCACATTGGTAGCAAAAAGCACATAGAGGTTGGGAAATTTAAGTACTTACAGTAGTTTTCAGCTCTGGAATATTTTAAGTTTTCAACGGAAGACCTACAAGCTACCAATGCTGAAGCATTGTTTGTGAGTTTTCTTGGGTGAACACAATCTACCTTTATCAGCTGAAGACCATGCTAAACATTTGTTCGACAGATATTCCCAGACTCGAAGATCATTTCACAAATTGTGTAAAAATTCACTCATTTTTATCCCTAGTTTCACTACTTTGCAAGCCTGGGGGGTTGGAAGCTATCTAAAATCTATGCAGCTTTGTGGACCAGTCCCTAACATAACTAGGATAGTGTTGCTGCATAAGAATTGAAAACCACTAATTTGATTTTCATCAGAAATGTTGAAAAATTGAGTTTAATTGAAGTAATACTGTTACAAATCTATGTTTTTAAACTAAGTAATAGAAAAAGCAAAACCAAAATGTTTAGTAAATTTCAACAAATAATTAAATGCTCTAAGTTATAAAATGAAGATCTAAGAGGAACCTACAGTATTGTGAATTAAATCCCAATTAGCCACCTGATTTCTATCACAAGTCTGAAAAAATAGTGTTCTGAAAGAATTCCAGTTTATAATGCGCTGATGTACCAATAGCCTTGAATATTTTGATGTACCAACAGTCTTAATATAACACAATGATATAATCCTATACATCCTTAAATTAATTTACAATAATCTCAAATTTCATAATTTTTTTTACAAAATGTCGAGCACTTTGTAATACCAATGAATAATTTGAATAAATAATTCCTCCCAAATTGCATCAGAACTAAACTAAAAGTGATTCCACAAACATTGATATTGAAATGGGAAAGAATAATGTTTACTTCAGTACCTTATATAAAAAAGGGTAAGAGACAATAAGATGAACAGGTTTCCCATAAAGAAGCTCTCTTTCTGGTCAAAAGGTGATGTAAACATGTTTACTAATAATATCTTAAAGTACAACCCACAAGCATGAACAAAAGTTAGCTTTGTATTCTGTTGTTTACAAATAACCTTTAAAATATACAATCATGGACAAACATGTATGATAGATTTACATAACAGTACCTTGAAATGAAGTTGCTTAACTTCATTAAAATCATCATGTATCTATAATTTCATGAGTGTGGTAATGCCATGAAGTGAATGTGTTTGACCACATTAAAATCATCATGGAAAAGGCTGAGTACAATTTGAGTTATGTGATTAGATCAATACTTTTTTTAAAATTTTCATGAAAAAGTAAGGTAAATTTTTCTTTTGAAGAATCCTGCTTATATTTAAAAAAAATCAAAAGCCTGAAATTTTGTTTTTCATTAATTTTCACCAACTCTGGATTTTACCTCCCATTTTTTATAAAGTCTTAATTAATTTAAAAAAATTGCTTGCTCAGGAATATTTCAAACTTCTTCTAGGCTGATGAAACAGCAGATGACAATATATTCATCAGTTGTTCAAATTTTTATTATGTCTTGAAAAAAGTGATTCATTGTTTAGTAATAGTAATATTATCCAGTTGTATAATAGTGTCCAGCCTTGTATACATTTTTCAAAATGGATGCATTATTGTAGGTTAGAGTGCGTGAATTTACTGCACCTGAAGTATCTCTGGAACAAACCCTGAATGCCCGACATTCATCTGAGTACCTCCATGTACCAGACACACCTGTATCAACTGGAAACTCCACCTTCTTCATGAGAGAGGCAGATCGTTCAACCTCATTGGAAGGTAAATATCATTTACTTGGTGTTTAGCATTTTTAAAATTCCTGCAAAATGTGGAGCATATAATGTTATGATGTCAATCCATACATCAGTCTGTATGTCTGCCGGTTACCCTTTTCATTTCAACATAGTAAATTTTGTTTTACCATCTACCTTATCAAACATTTGGATAACTTTCAGTTTTGAAATGGTTTAGTTTGGTGTTTTGGGGTTCAAAGCCATTTTTCAGCACATAATTGGCTATACATTGTGGTCAGTATAATTTCTGCAAAATAACCTAGAAATAACCACTGACCCACAAGAAGCTACTGGCTCAAACTGCTTCTCAGTGAAAGGAAGAAATGTATTGACTGTGCAGTTAAAAGATCAAGGTCACTGACTGAAAGAAGCAAAAAAGTTTATGCACAATGACATGGATTTTGCATCACAGCCCAGGACCAAACTTTGTGGATGGTTTTCACTTAATGTAAGAGAAAATCCTATCGATTTTGTGGTCAAAGGCTAAAAGTTCAGGATTACTCTGATTGAAAGAAGAAAAATGGTCACTGCACAATAACTTTTATTCTGTATAACAGACAAAAGCAAAACTTTGCGACTGGCTTGTAGAATATGTTGTATTAGGGTCAGAATATTTAAGATCAAGGTCACGGACATAAAACTAAATGAGAGTTTTAACTGTGTATTTTTACCACATTTTGTGCCAGACTTACTTTTTGGATTAAAAAAAGGATGTTTGTTGATTTGTTTGGAATGGGAGATTAAAGATCAGAGGTCAAGTTTATGTGACTGAAAGAAGGACAATGGTTTTTGCTTAAAAACCTTAGTTCTCAACTGAATTTTGCTTACCAGACATGTGGATGGCATGCACTTAGAGGAAAAAGGAAAACAATTTGTGCTTCTAAAGATTAATCAAGGTTGTGGTAAGATACGAAAATAATGGTTTCTACACAGTATTTTAGTTAAAAACCACATATGGTAACAAAAAGCTAACATCCTTGAGACCCATTGGTTAATATTTAGAATCAGCCATGACCAGTAGTGTCTACACGTTGACTACTGAACACTTTGGCATGTGTATATTATAGGGGACTACTGAACACTTGGCATGTGTATATTATAGGGAGAACACTTGGCATGTGTATATTATAGGGGACTACTGAACACTTGGCATGTGTATATTATAGGGAGAACACTTGGCATGTGTATATTATAGGGGACTACTGAACACTTGGCATGTGTATGTTATAGGGAGAACACTTGGCATGTGTATATTATAGGGGACTACTGAACACTTGGCATGTGTATATTATAGGGAGAACACTTGGCATGTGTATATTATAAGGGACTACTGAACACTTGGCATGTGTATATTATAGGGAGAACACTTGGCATGTGTGTATTATAGGGGACTACTGAACACTTGGCATGTGTATATTATTGGGGACTACTGAACACTTGGCATGTGTATATTATAGGGGACTACTGAACACATGGCATGTGTATATTATAGGGAGAACACTTGGCATGTGTATATTATAGGGAGAACACTTGGCATGTGTGTATTATAGGGGACTACTGAACACTTGGCATGTGTATATTATAGGGGACTACTGGACACTTGGCATGTGTGTATTATAGGCAGGGTTCGTACGGTCTTTGAAGGTCTTTGAGAGTTTGGGAAAAATGAGGTAGCATTTTCAAGGCCTTGAAAGTTTGGGAAAATCAAGCATATCACCCTGAGGTCTTTAAAAGTCTTTGAAAATTGAAATAAACCCCCCAAAAATTAATTTATTTCCAGAATCACAGATAAAAATATCCGAGGTTGTTAGATTCAGATGTAATCTAGTTATCCTGGTTTCTTTCTTTTGATGACCCGTTCAGTTTATTGCCGCCGCATTAACAAAAGAGACTTTGTTTTGTTTCACCATCCAAAGTATACCTCGGCGGCGACTTCAATCACTAATGCACTCTTCATCAAAGCAAGACGGTGCCGCTACACACTACATCAAAGGAAGTCACCAATAAAATTGCCCAAGGTCGTTAGCTTCGGATATAGCTGGTTTTCCTGGCTTCTTTCGTTTGATGGACGTGTCCATCAGTTTTAGCCAATCAAAATGTTAATTACACTAATTCTACGTAGAAAGTTCGCGAAAGTTACACGCTCGATAATTGAAAATTTGTTCATTCGATTTACATATTCAAGTTCAGTGTTTAAAAATGCCAGGTCTTTGGTCTTTCAACGATATCTGGCTTGAACAAGAGAAATACAAGGAATGGCTGCAAAAGGATAAAATATGTAAACGAAAGACGTTTTGTACATTGTGTAAAAAGACGAGCAACTTGGCTTCAATAGGAGAAGGTGTCCTTGCAAATTAGTAACTACATACTGTTCATTTAGTGGAACGAAGATGAAGAAGTATAAGCTATTGGTAATTTTGTGCACAATAATGTTAACTTGTTACTCTTCGGGTACAAAATAAGATATTGTTTAATGTGATGATTTGGGAGATGTGGCAAAACAGTGCCCGTTTAAATCTACTTGTACCGTCGGTTTATTTAACACGTTTGAGGGAGAAAAAAAAATCATTTTCAAAAATTTTGTTCTACATAATAATGTTCCTTGGTTTAATATAAAAACATACATTGTAATAAATTCAATTCACGGATATACAGTTTCAAAGTGCGCATGCGTACACTATAGTAGAGTTAAGCATAAGTAGTTGTTCTTGAATTGTGAGTATATAAAAAACGTGTGCTGTGAAGCTTTAACTGTAAGAAGTCAAGTCATTTGATTAGGTAAATAAATAAAAGAATTAAAAAAACGTATTTCCAGTTGACAGAATATCCCCGTTTCTCATTGCCGACCCTCGACTTTTTCCCCAATGGTATTTAAAAAAAAAATTAAAATCGCATTGCCGAAATTGATTTGTGTAACTATAGTCTGACTATACATCCCCGTTTGTTTGTACCCCTATCGATTTCAATAACGAAAATAATTAAATGAAAAAGTACAGAGAACTAAGGCAACTGAATCATTGATTTATAATTTCGAACCTGAATGTGACCAGAATGGAACTAATACTGCCATCTCCTGCACATTTCATGATTAACGGACTTTCCAAAGAAACAAATGGGTTGGTATAGTTAGACTATAATTGAGCCCGTTTTGCCCAGTACTTTGAAGTGCTTGAAATATTACTAGATTTATAGATAATGTTTATTTTTTTAAAAAAATGGAGAAAAAAACACGCCCAACCTTGATGAAGTGTTTTCTTCTGACCTTTCCAAAAGAAAGGAATATGTCAAACTTTGGTGTGGTCTCCAGAAAATGTTGTCACACGGGCAGGCAACAGTGGAGAGAGGATTTTCTGTCAACAAACAGGTATCTGTTTAGAACCTCAGCAGAGAAAGCCTCAGAGCTCAAGGGCTAATAATTGACACAATGAGAAAAGCAGGTGGACCTTTGGAAATCATTAGCAATGAAATGATGACACATGGCTCCTTTGCAAGACATAAGTACCATGCTTATCTGGATAAGAAGAAAGCAGAGAAGGATGAGAAAAACCAAAAAGGAAAGAAACGGGAGTTAGCTTTGGATGAAGTGGAAGCCAGAAAACTGCCTCTTGAAGCTAACATTGCCAGCCTACATGCTTCCTCTGTACAGAAAGCAGAAAAGGCAGAGTTAAAAGGACCCATTGTGCATGTCACAGAGTCAAATGCTCTTAGGAGAAAAGCAGAGGAAGAGATGACAGTGGTAGCATCTCTTTCCAAAATGATTGAAGAGAAAAGAAAGCAAATATAATAATGCATTTAAAGCAATGATGATGTCTGTTAAGAGAACAATTTATTTTGTATTAACTCTGACACAAATGTTACATATTTCTGAAAGAACAACGAATGTTAACCTATCTTCCAGATAATTATAATACAATTTTAGGAAATTAATTATAGTTTGACTTTAATCAGTAATCAGTATTGTAGTATTTGGCATTCATTTTTCTCGTATAACCTGTATACACAATATTAGCAAAAATAGGTCTTGGAAATCTCTGTTTGTGGTCTTTGAAAGTTTGGGAAAAGTCTTTGAATTTATCATCCATAGTTCAGTATGAACCCTGATAGGGGACTACTGGACACTTGGCATGTGTGTATTATAGGGGACTACTGGACACTTGGCATGTGTGTATTATAGGGGACTACTGAACACTTGGCATGTGTATATTATAGGAGACTACTGAACACATGGCATGTGTATATTATAGGGAGAACACTTGGCATGTGTGTATTATAGGGGACTACTGAACACTTGGCATGTGTGTATTATAGGGGACTACTGGACACTTGGCATGTGTGTATTATAGGGGACTACAGGACACTTGGCATGTGTGTATTATAATACCACCAGAATCTGAAATTATTGCTTGCATGGCAGTCCATATCCATCAGCAAGTGCCTTAGAAAAAATGCTGCTGTTTTGTTGACAAGTTGCTACCTCATGGTATTGATTACTGAATGCCACCCAAACATTATTTATAGAGGAGCTAAATATGTGAATATAGAATGCTAAATACTTTATATTGGCTAAATTCCTGTTCATTGACTGACCATGTCCTGATTTTGTGAAGCAATGCCATAAGTGTCATCTGGCAGAAAAGTTAGCACTGAGTTTCAAATTGCCAATTCAGAAAAGGTATTTTACTTTCAATACACTGCATGCAGAAATGAGTTTGTATGCCTAGAAATCTAAATTATATATTTTTACACCAATGAAATTCATATACATGAAGATAGGGCAGACAAGAAACACAAGAATAACTTAAAGGTTGTTGGGATCTCCAAGTCATGTATTGAAAGAATTACATATATGGCAGTATACATGTACTTGGTGTAAATTCCATTTATTAATGGGGAGGGAAGAAAAGATGTAGTTTGCACACAATTAGTTTTTCACATTTCATCTTTCCCATTGCATTCTTGTATTTGTGCCATAAATATGTTGGTAATTGAACACTTAACACATACAAAAGAGCTGCATCATTTTGGTTTAAAGATAGGTCATTAACAAAAAATACAACCAGCCTGAATATTAATTGACAGATTAAAGGTCATGGGCACTTGACATGAAATTACAGATTGTGTTAATTTGACATTTTTATTTGCTATGGTCAGTTGGCTCATCTGATGGCTATTTTTACTAAATGATTAAAGATTGTTGGTATGGTTCTAATAGGATTTAACGGAAAGTTGGAATTGTAAAGTGTCACTTGTTATGCCAACTCACTAATTGCCGAGACTAATATATTATTGTACCAAAGTTTCTTCTGCAGGAGCTGAAGGCGGTACTAGAGTAACAGAAGTATTGGTTGATTCTCCGACTGCAAATCCTTGTCAGAATTCAACAGATGAGGAAAAATTGTTATCCACCCAGAGGGGACAATTTCCTGTTGCTGCTACACCAGAACAGAGGCAGGCAGCATTCTCACTGGAAAATAGGTATGAGATGCCATAAAAAAATTAGTTCGTCATAATTCATTTGAATAAAACTACAGATTTACATAGAAATCAGTAGAAATTGTGATTATATCACACAAGAAAACAGTACAGCATAGCAGATATTAAAATTCTTAAAATTAAAATTGAAATTAAATTTTGTCCTACCCACCAAGTTAGTGAAAATTGACATAAATGCTTAAGTATACAAATGTATGTCGGTCTGTCCACATCCAAGACAAACCTCATTTTTTACTTTCTTTGGTTTCAGTTACATTTTATCCCACCCTTTTCAGATTTTAGTTCAATATGCGTTCATCTTTATCTTGCTGATTTAAATTCCTCGTTGAAACTCGGGGGTGGGGGTGGGGTGTCTGGTTTGATATGCAGGCTATGCCGACTTCTTGGCTTTTATTTCTTCAGAAGATTGCTGTACCTAGACATAATCGTTTGATATAGGTATCATTTTAGTTATCAAATGTTGTGTCTGTTGTTGCTCAATATTCTGTGAAAAACATTGCTCAGTATTCATTGTACATACTTCATTTTCAAGTTCTTTTAGGGTTTAGATGTTTTATCTACATTATGATATCATTATGGTCCTTGTTTATCATGCATCACAGTAACTTAGAGATAGTTTTAGAATGAGCTTGATTATATGGTTGTTTTTGAGTGGGTCTATTGACAGATCAAGAACTATCATTTAAAATGTATGTATGATCCAGAACATGCCCAGATAGCAATGTTGATATTGGACAAATGCATCATTTTAAACATGGTTTGTTTTTAACCCTTTTCAAAAAAATGTTACAACTTGGAGATTTCCACTGCCTATTTTCCTTAGGCACAATTTATTATTAAAACTTTGGAATAGAAGATTGTACGCATTGCCAGGGTTGTATCTAGGACACGGAATTGTGCATTCCCCCCTACCCTCCAAGTCAAGATTTCCCACAAGATTTTAAATCATATAAGGGCAAAATCATGCGAAAAAAATAAGAATTGTGTGCATTTTTTTTGTGAAGAAGGCATTATTTTATTCATTTTTTTGTTGTAAATCTCCTGGTTGTCACTCTTGGTGATTATGCTGTATTTGTATGGTTGTAAATATGTCATGTATTTCTGTGTGTCATGTGCTCAGTTCTGATTGGTGAATAAGAAAGGTCAGAAGAGCACGTTTGATACAGAGGCTGGATTGGTGGGACAATGTGTTAAATGGCAGAAACGGGTAAAACTCAAACATATTTTATCATTATTTTAGCAGTAACACTTCTAATAACAGTCAGGATGCAGATGTTTCTGTCATTAGGCAAAACAACATTGAACAGACACATCCTCAGGCTAATCCCATATTGGACGAAGCTAATGATGTGCTTAAAGATGACGGCAATGAAACTAAGAGTCATTCTAACGCCAAGAAAAAAGTACTCTTTCAGTTCAGACTGAAAAAAAAATTGACCATGGCTGGAAATGAATGAAAAAATATGAGATGCTTTGCAGATGGTGTGTAAAGACTGGCAAAACAAATTCTTTCACACTTGGAAATGCTAATTTCAGGACATCAACCCTTGACAGACATATTGAATTACCAGCTTACAAACAGGATTTGAAACTGAGTGAAAATCTTAAAACTACATGCATGGCAGCTATCAGCAAGAAATCGGAATCAATTATTCATGCTATGTCAGTTGCTTAGTACAGTGCAGCCCCGCTAAAACACGCTCCGCTATAACACAAATTTGGATATAACGCGGTCGTGGCTTGGCTCCCGAAATTTCATATATTCATTCACACATGAAAAAAACTATTTTTGGGTTCAAAGTTTATTATCATTATGGGAAGAGATCATGTATGAATTTGAATTAATACAATCGTGATGTGTTTGCTTGCAATTTTGATTACATGTATGTGTATTTTTCTTTTTTTAAGTACGAGAAATAGTGTGTAAAATGTTTATTAGCATTTTGGTGAAGAATTCTAGTATGATATTGAATATAATACGATCGTGGCATAGTTTCTGAAATTTAACAATTTCACCAAGTTCATGAAGTGTTATGCCAAAATAAACATCGGAAATATTACGTGTTACTGATCCATGAGTAAAGCCAGTAAGTCATCTTTGTGATTGTCTTCAGTTAATGCTGTATACAATTGTAGCACAAGCAATAACCGACATGTGGGGTTTTTTTTCACTGCATACATATACACAACCAAGCAGAAAGTATGAAAAAAAAGTGCAAAACATTTATTCTAGGATCGCGTAAGGCTTCGCTAATGTCGCAAACTGTGATTTTATTTTTCTTATTGGCGGCAAAATATACCATCTGGCGACTTTTTTATTGGCGACATTTTGTATATACAACCATTGATTTGGAGTGGAGAAATTCAGCAGCATCATGAAATGTAACCGCAGACTAGATATAAAATGTACTATTGTTACATAAACAATTTCTTTGTCTATACTGACCAACCATCTTAACAGTGTATTGTTACATCATAATCCACTTATGCCGACATCGAGCATGAGTACTGTATGTTTTGAGATATCTGCTGTTTTTTTTTGTTGTTGACATTTCTGGTAGCGGAGATCAACCGGACGAAGCATTGTCTCATAATCTATCTTTGTCAGATTTTCGGCCGCTCGCTAGTAATTAATATATTTACTAAGACTGATATTATTATGTGAATGGTGGGTAAAAATCCTCTTCTTTCCATTCAGAATTAAATCCTTCAGAACACCCACATTTTTTGTAATAATCCTAAATCATTATCATCAGACCAGAGCACATGCATCTCTATGTTGACCCTTTGTTAAATTTTTGACACTAGTGCAAGGCAGCATCACTCCGCTACCACAAATGTAATTTTTTATTATTTAAAAAACATCTTGTAGTCTATTCAGTAGGCAGGAGGGAATGTAACTACAATCGACTAAACGACGGCCACTTCATTTTAAAAAAATGCACCCAGATAACATAGTTTGCTGAAATTTCAAAGGAAACAGATTACCTTTGAAGCACCGATTGTTATGAAAACGTACTCAGCAAATGGAAAAAAAAATTCATTTCAATCATGCAAGAGAATTATTTGATGTTGCCGCCACAATAGGAAATGGGCATTTATTTGATTCTCTAAAGCTATCCTTTAGCGGTGACTTCAATAACGCATGCACCCATCATCAAAGAAAGCCGACTACAATCTTTCAATGAAACAAAGAGCTTTTATTCAAAGGAAGTCTGTACCAAACTTAAATAAAAGTGATGCAATCTGATGGATTTTTTTATTGTCCAACGTGACTGGAACACGTTAACTGTACCGTGAATGTTTCCTTTTTGTTGGGAAAACGTTTATGCTTACGAACGCTACCAATGGCAGCTTAAAACTCAAACTAACTTACCAACTTGGAACGTACTGAAAAGTAAATGTGCTTCGTCATTCGTTATGTGAGTTTGCTGTGTTTTTTCACTGAATTCAGAACAACATGACCTGTGACAAAATTATTGAATATTTTAAAGCTGTGTGTGTGCATATTTTTAATGAAATCACTTGTATTGTGGATTCAATGTAAATGATGAGGTTCGTAGGCGAGTACACGGTGTTGATACTCTATTTATGCTATACATTAGACATGCATATATAAACAGTGTTCACGTATATGTACCAATTCGTGGTTCTCTAAATAAAGTAAACTATTATATATGTCTTCACTAAAGGTGTATTTCTCATTTAATATGCATCAATTTAAAATGGTAACTGTGCTGATGAAGCACGTATATTACCAATTGCATTTCTTACCCTCCCCCCGTAATTTTTTGAGGTACATGTATCATTTTCTTCAGCTAACTGACCTGGTTGCTTATAACACGGTTTGGTTTATAACGCGGTCGGGTTCTTTGGCTCCCAACTACTGTATTATAGTGGGATCACACTGTACTTAGTGAAGGAGAATATTGCTTCTCGAAAATATGGTTCACTGTTGGATTTTGTTGACTTTCTTGGTGTTGGTGTTAGCAGCATGAGAGTAGGAAGAAATGCAACATATTTGTTAAGAGCTTTTGTAGAAGAATTTCAGGTAAGTTCTTTTTTATTTACACTTTTTCTATTAAGAGGAATCCCTGTTACTAAAAATAGCACCAAGTATCGTGATCAGCCAATGAAATTGCATTCAGTAGCTCATTGTCATAACTTTCTGTCAATGTTTAATGGTAGATAATGTGTTTTTTTTTTAATCAATCTGGATTATTGGTACCTGTTTGTTTTGTCATGAAATTCTTTCCTGTCTAGATGGGTCACATTTAGATATCACTGTAAGAGTCTTCATGTGTTTGAAATGATAATACAGTCACTGTTGTTTGAATAATTTCTTGAGCATGTAAGGAGTTATTGTCAGTATCGTGATATTTTGCATGAGTCAAACAAATCCCACCACTTGAAACTTGCTTTTATTAGCATGTAGGGATCCATCAATGATGTATTTAATATCAACTTTGTTTTGTATTTTAAATCGTCATATACAGACAGGCATAATCACTTCCTTCATTACTGTAATTGAATAACTTTAACGGATAATAAGAGAGAGACCGTAATGCCATATTATTTAGCATTTAATCACCTTGTTGGAATTTCTTAAATGACGAATTAGTACAAGGCAACATCCTGGTTAAGGTTCTTGCACAATTTACATCTGGTTTTAGTCATTTTACTTTATTTTTAAAGTTTTTAAAATTTGTTTTACATTTCTCAAATATTTTATTAAAATAATAATAAAGATAATAAAATACTTTATACTTTGACTTATCATCAAGCTTTATTATTGCATAGGAACAGTGTTAGAATCTGAGTTCATGCAGAAAGTATGATGTCCATTCATTAGCATCGTAATAGATGAGAGTACAGACATTTCAAATAACAAGAAGCTGCCATTTATGCCAGAATCATTGGACCAACCATGTTTGTTTCTACAACTCATTTTCTTGGTAATGTGTTGAGGACTGTCCAGAAAGGCCAATCGCACACTGCTGAAGTTCTTTTCAAAGACGTCCAGTTCTTGGAAAAGAAGGAGATTCCTCATGATAAAGTTATTGGTTTTGGCAGTGATGTGGCAGCATTGATGACTGGTCACAAGAGGGATGTAGCAACATGGTTCAAGGAAAAAAGCTCTCACTTGATCAGCATTCATTGTTTGTTTCATAGATTGAATTTGTTTACCTCTCGTGCATAAAAAACATTCCATACTTCAGAGAAACCTTTGAAGGCACAGTTAAAGATGTGTACTGTTTTTTTTAATAAATCTGCCAACAGAACAGATGAATTGAAGGAAATCCAGAACATTCTGGACAGTCCTCAACTGAAAGTCAGAGAGTTGCATGAAATAAGATGGCTGGCATTTTTCATGGCTAGGGGGCTCTCGTGAATTATTTTTAAAAGAATAACAAGACAAAAGAGTGTCAAGACTTGTTGAATAAACTCATAGACTACAGATCTGTGGCATGCATGAATGATACAATGGATATCATTGCATGAATGATACAATCATGCATGAATGATACAATGGATATCATACCTCACTTAGCACAGCTAAGTATGTTTTTACAGAAATCAGACTTGGATACAGCATCTGTGTCACCAGCACTTGATATTTTTAATTCTACCTTTTCAGAAAGCAAATTTGGGAAAATCCTTTAAAAAGAACTGTATGTCTGAAAAATTGAAATCATCTAAGGATGGAGACCAAACTAAATTCACTTGCAATGGTGTTGAACTGAAGTTACATAGGAGAACATTGAAAAAAGTTTCAGATGATGTGTCTAACCATTGCCACGAGTTTCTTACAGATTTGCAGGTGTAGATGGCTGCAAGATTTCCAAAGAGCAGCATACAGGTAGCAACAGCATTTGAGGTTCTTGGTCTACATAACCTCACATTCCTATCTTCTGACCAGATAACAATTTTCTGTGATCATTTTGGTCAGGAGAAGTAATCAAGCAAAACTGTCAGTCCCCCCTTGTGACCCAAAACATATTTTGACAGAGTGGTCTCTTGCTAAGACTATCATTAAAAGAGAAATGTATGTACCCTAGAGACAGAATGTGCAGACTCGGGCAGATAATACATCAACATCATGCATATGCATTTCCAAATCTTCTTCAATTAGCATCAGTGGCCATGGTTATGCCATACAAAACAGCTGACTGTGAGAGAGGATTCAGCAATCAAAATCAAACCAAAACTGCAGGAAGAAGCCGTCTAGAAGAAAGGGTTCTCAACAGACTCATGATTTCAATTGAAAACCGCCTGTTAGAGACCACAACTTTAACAAATAATTGGTAGAGTGGAGAATGAGGAAGGACAGGAAGCTATTTAGGAATTAGTGATCATGTTTGCAGAATAATACAGTCACAATTAGTTAGTCTGGATGCAGATCTGATATGTATATATGTTCCAGTTAAGAGTTAACTTTTATAGAAACTGTATGTATTCTTTCCTAATTCATTTTGAGCTTTGGACTTATAAATTATTTTTTGTCATCTATGATCATTCTTAGAATGGGTATTTGGTCAATCAGAATTTAGCATTTGACACACAGGAAGTACATTACACTGATTTTTAAGATTGACCATAGGAGTGACACTGTTTGCAGTCTATGGTTTGATTCTTTAATGGTTAGTGTCGAGATAAGAATATTTTTGTTAGGAAAGATAAAACTTTAAGTTTTAAGTGTTATAATGTACAGAAAACATGATATGCATTTAATGCACTTATACTTGCTATTGCTCTTTTTGAATACATTGAGTTTCTTTTAAACTCCATACTGGAAGGCCCCCCTCCTTTACAGTTAAGTTGTGCCCCCCCCCCCCCCCACTTTTTTTTTTTGGGGGGGGGGGTCTTCTTCAGATTCAGTAGAGGCAACTACCCACATTTATCAAATCCTAGAAGCAACCATGCATTGTTATATTCTTTCCTAAACCCTGCATTGTTCTATTCTTTCCTAAACCCTGCATTGTTCTATTCTTTCCTAAACCCTGCATTGTTCTATTCATTGTTCTATTCTTTACTAAATCCTGCATTGTTCTATTCTTTACTAAACCCTGCATTGTTCTATTCTTTCCTACTGGAACATGAATAAAGCAAAAAGGAATGGCATTCATATGTTTTAGAAGCACTTAATAACATGTATCTGGATGCAATCATTTTATCTGGTGCTGATATTTACATTGACTAAATTCAGAGGCAGAAAGACCCAACTTTAGTTTTCATTTTTGTGCTTGTTTCTTAGTGTTGCTGAATAAGTAGTGCATGTGACCTCAAAATCAAAACATATCAAGACTTTGACAAAATACCATATGTACATTTGGATGAGTATTTTGATGTTAAATTGCAAATTGACAAAGATTGTAATGAGATTCAGAGGAGTGTTAAGTTGCTTGAACTGATAGTTTGGATGGAACAGTTGCCAAGTCCAAGAAAGTGTGTGATGCCTGACTTAGTGTTTGGAATAAGGCTTTTCCTTGAATTGGCAACATTCAGTCTCAGTCTAATGTACAAACAGTACAATCGGTGAAGTAAAGAATGTAGAAAATTAAATTCATTGACAACTACTGGTTCTTCCTATCTGGACATATAGCCACTTCAGGTATGCCCAATATGCTGATGGGATGGGACTGCAACTTTTGCTTATTGGACTCCAAACTTTACCAAAATAGGAGTCCTTGACTCCTGGTATTAAATCCTAGTGAGACCTCTTGAGATTTAAAAGAATAAGATATAGCTTGACACTTGACTAGCTGCATGAGAATGGAAAATTAAAGGCAAAAAATAATTCACGCATATATTAAAGTATTTTTTTCACAACAGGAATAGTGCTCTCAAGTCGGGAACGAAAGTTTATGAACATGTATATGCAGTAGTATTTATATATCTTTTATTAATTGGCTATCCCTTATTCTGTGTTAAATTTTTAGCTGTTAACATCTTTGCTAGTCATCAATCCACTTCATTCCATATTTATCTATGGCATACATAGCTCAGTAGAACAATTTTTGAACAAGAACCCCATTGTAGATAAAGAGGTGATGTTCATAGGAAGGAAATTCAACTGAACAATCTGAGAGCGCATGTCATGACCTGTTAGGTTTTTAATATGATGCATTCCATGAAGTTCACATGCCTGGACTCAAAATAAGTGTGTGTATAAATTGTTTAAATGGCAGAAATATGAATGTGACCTGTTTAATTATCTGCTGAGGCTGTTGTCCTTATTCTAAACTGTCTTCCTCGATATCTAAAAAAATAATATTTTTCTGTCAAATACCATTAAGTGGCCAATATGCAAATATGATTTGAATCAAAACAATATTTGCACACAGATGGGTTGAAGGTTCATGAGTTATTTAGAGATGAATTAAGGTTCACGTTTATGTATGCATTTGATATGGTGAACTGGATTGTAGATTTGATTGAAATACTTGACAGTTTGTGTACAGTGCAGTTTTTAAAGTTTATTTTACCTGCCATATTACATTTTTGATATGTTCATAAGATTTTGAACTATATTTTTATTTTCAGACCATACCTGGAGTCGATTTTCAATGCATTGGAATGCTCAGAGAATGACTATGAAACTCTGTTTGCTTTGTGTCTCCTGTATGCAATGGGACATAATAATGGTAAGCTTTAGACTTAATTTAACTTGTATTTCCTCCAATAGGACCACAACTTAAGTCAGATTTCCGTTTGCTCTATTATTGTCATATTTTCTGTGATCTATGCTGTCATCTTGAGTTGGTAATAAATAAAAGTGTACATCTACTAATGGATTTATATGAACTATGCATAATTTGTGTTTACAGTTTTATAATTTGTTAGAAAAGAATTTGTAAAATCATAGTTCCATCTAACATGGGGAAAATATTCTAGATGCTTGTTATACTTACAGCTTTATTGAAAGCCATCATGTGTATATTAATGCAACAAATTGTTGAAACTATTTTTTTGGTGGAGTTGATTAATTTTGTAAGAATAAAAAAAAATTAAGTTAATTTGAGTATCAACACTTACAGTGTAATTGTTGTTAGTGTTCATTTATAAAAACCAACAGATGAAAACAAAAACTGGTCTATTATTGCAAATAGTTGTGGAGTATACAAACAATCCACCTCCTTCCTATGGCCAAATTAGAGTTACATACCCTTTTATGAAAAGTTGCTTCTAAGAATTTTTGTCACTCTAAAGTATCTAACAATAGAAGCAGTTACTGTACAAAACATCGAAGAGTTCTGTTGTTTACCACTGAAAGACCTTAAACAGTTCTGTCCCAGATTACCACTGAAAGACCTTAAACTGTCCATGATTACCATGTGAAAGACCTTAAACTGTCCCTGATTACCACTGAAAGACCTTAAACTGTCCCTGTTTACCACTGAAAGACCTTAAATAGTTCTGTCCCTGATTACCACTGAAAGACCTTAAACTGTCCCTGATTACCACTGAAAGACCTTAAACTGTCCCTGATTACCATTGAAAGACCTTAGTTCTGTCCCTGATTACAACTGAAAGACCTTAAACCTTTCTGTCCCTGATTACCACTGAAAAACCTTTAACCGTTCTGTCCCTGATTACCATCAACAGTTTGGTAAGGTTTGATGCAAGTTTTTTCCACAATGTTTTGATCATAGGCTCAACATGCTAATCTAGGCCATGTTATGTTTTGAATTGAATCATTGATGAAGTCATTGAATATACCTTTTTAACCAACTAACATACCTCCTTAAAATGTCCAACTGTAGTGTAAATGTATATGTCTTAATTGTACATGAGTGGTTTACAATGGAAAAACTATGACAGATACCTATAGGATATATTTCTGGTTGAATTTATATCGTTTCTAGTGAACAGTAATTTCAGGTGTGAAGTATTTGTCAAAACTTAATATTATTAAATTCAGAGCTGTTCCTTGTTTCAGATTTTTCCCTTTTTGCATCACCTTTGGTAATATGTTGATTATGAAGTATTGCTTGTTGAGAGAGAGAGAGAGAGAGAGAGAGAGAGAGAGAGAGAGAGAGAGAGAGAGAGAGAGAGGTGTTGTGGTAAGACAATAGATTCAGCAAAATTTTCATTATGTAGAGATGTCTATCGTGGTCATAAAGTAAACTATAGTACAAATGTGGCATTCATTTTTCCTGATCATATATGTATTGCCTATGTTTTATCTTTTGTGCTTCCTTGACACATACAGAGGGTACGAGATTTCTTTCATTCAGTGTTGTTATGAAATGTTGTTTTCTCGTTTCATTTGATGTTGAGTGTTTTGACTTCCTTGGGGGCAAATTAATATTATTCTCAATGATATCATAATCTTTTGAGAGATTTTTTCCAAACATATTGTAGACTCATTTTCAGGTGATAACGTTTATATTTTTAATCTGATTATAATTATAATTTTCTGTAGTAAATAGTGCTCACAACGACTGCCTTTAAAAAACAAGTAACTTTGTAAGCATTCACATATACATAAATCAAATATAATAAATAAATATGAAGTTCCTATGTCTTTTCTTTACCTTCTTGTACAAATTTTGTTATTCTGATTTTGTCTCAGTAGGAGGTATTTGATCATATTGCATCTGTCTGGATGTTTGAGGGATCAAATTATCTTTTTTCTTTGTAGTTTACACAGATAGAATTGTTTTTGAATGTTTGATATACTGTACTCCTATATTTCTTTTTTACTTCATTCTTCAATTCTGCAATGCATATTCACTTTGCTAAGATAACGCCACACGGATAACACTGTTACCAAAAGTAACACTGACAGCACTGTTACCAAAAGTAACACAGATACCACTGTTACAGAATATTAACACTGATAACACTGTTACCAAAAGTAACACTGACACCATTGTTACCAAATATTAACACTGACCCCATTGTTACCAAACATTAACACGGATACCACTGTTACCAAACATTAACACTGATACTACTGTATGATTGCAAAGTTATTTAGGCTACATGCAACATTTTTAAATGATTTAAAGATGAGTCATTGGCAAGAGTAACAAAACAACATGTTCACTATATTGGCTGTGAATGATATACAGACCCCTGACATTCTTCACTCTACATGTTCCATATGTCTATGAAAAGTGAATTTTGTGTATGACTGTCTCACTTCTACTGATAGAAAGTGTATTGTACTTTAACAGTGTTACTTTCAGATGGGAATTTATCATACCTTGTAGAAGAGTAATACTAAAATTGAAACTTACATCAACTTGTTGACTTGGATTAGATTGCATTGATTAGTTAGTGTGTTAAATATTTCTATAAATCTTTAAGAAAATTATTTCTTAGAATTAGTTGTTTTTTAATGGAGAAAATTTAAGGTTTTGGATACTTCAGAAATAGAAAATTGATAAATTGGAATTGATAATATTTGATACATGATTAAATTGAAAGGGCTGAGCACCCTCACTTAATCATTAGCCTTCTCATAGGTAAATGCTGTGATAATTAATCTAAAGCAATCAGTCATATTTTACATTAGCCATCCTTCTTACTATATTTTTTATCAAGTTCAAATCTTAATTACCAATTTATACTGCACTGACTATCCCCAGTAATGTATTTATAAATATGGTAAAACTTTTCACTACTCAACTATCAATAACTTGAATGCTTGGTTGCACTTCAAGGGTTCAATCAGTTTTCTCTTGAACACAGCCTTCAAAAAGGTGTTGTATTGCAAATCTCAGAGAAAGAATGAAGTCCTGTAGCATTTTAAAGTTTGGAAATTCTGCTGTATTTTGCCATTTTAGACAATACCAGCTTCTGAAAGTGCAATAAATGAATAAACAAATGTGATTAGCCACTTCCAGTTCAATGACTAAGTGGAACTAGCATTTTGAGAGGTATAGATCTTGTGTAAGGCCAAGCTGTTCACTCGATTATCCAAATGAGAAAAATTTGGGGATATATTTTTTCTTTAAAATTCAAATTCTTTGCAATGTTAGAAAACGATAGTGGAACCTTAGCCGAGTAATGGACAAGACATATTTTATAATTGTTACAGTAAAAATCAGTGCTTTATAGTTGGAAATGATATACTAATCATTGATTATGACATACGAGTATTCCCAGCTCTTGTTTTATCTTTTACAGGAAAAGAAAACAAATGATGTTGAATATTTAAAACAGAATTTGTGCCTTAAAAATGTTTTGTAATAGCTGATAATAAACCAATAACCATGATTGATGTCAGCTATGGTGATTTTAAGATGTGTTAAGCATTTTCACAAGACTATAGTAAGTTTACAGTAAAGCATTTTCATGAGTTGGATTCTGCCATTTCATAGAATTACATACTTCTCTTCTTTTGTCTTATATGTGTTATATGTTAATATCTTGCTTTATTATTAAGATTAAAGTATTGTTTTTCTAACATGTTCCTTAAGTTTTCAAACGTTTGACAATTCAAAAGATCAAACTTTTTGGTGCACAGTATTTTGTGTTTTTTCACAAGAGCGGTTCTGCTTAATGAAAAGGATTATCGTTTTAACATAAATATTCTTGACTATCAGTACTGTCTTTTTGAAGAGCACAGTAAAAGTTTAAACTCAGTGTAAGTAACATTTTGTATCTGCAGCTAACACAGATTCTGTACTGAAATCGAAACAGGTAATGATTGCGCAATAACTGGTCCCATATGTCAGTTGGTGTAAACCCAGTAATGTCTTTTTCAAGCTATTCAGTGGTGTTTTTTTTATAATACATTTTTCTTATTACTTTTTAAAAGGTTCAAACATAATGTATTCTTCAGTACTTTGGATTAAATAAAATTTTCTTAGTTATTTAATTTTAATTGCTTAATTGTATTACCTGATATTTTGTCATTATATATATCAATTATGCTTTTCCCAGGGATACATCAGGGGCTCATGGACTCTGTTCTCATGCCAACTGATAGGTCAAAGGTAAGTCCGCTTGTTGTCATGCCAACACAGGTTAGTTTTGGGACACCTTTGTAATTGGAGTAGTTGCACTACACAGACTAATGAAATTATATTGTCACCATCTTGGTATGTAAAATCAGTAAGTTGAGTATATGGTGAAAACATTCTGCTCAGAAATTTTACTGTTAACTTTTTATTCTTCATCATTAAGGTATATTCTAGGATGTGCAATTATTTGATCCTTACAAATTTTAAAATGTAAACCTGAAAGATCAACTGAATGCATGAAAATTTCACAGTGTATTGTCAAGTATAATCTCTGTTGCTTGATCCCACCTATATTTGAAAATTAACTCCTTTTTGTACTTCACATCTTTTCATCTCTCCATTCTTCTGACACTCATTAGCACAACTAGTCCTGCTTTTTTGTATGTTTTGCCATGAAACTGGATAAATAAGATGGTCACCACCTTAAGATGTGCAAAATAAATCTTTGTTCCTGCATTTTTGTGTTATTGTAGCAGTATGTGATACGATGCCATTAGTAACAACTAGTTTTGCAGTTTTTGATGATTTTAACATGAAATAGTAACTATTAAGTTCTAATGTAAGATGCATATATATTAAACAGGTGATGCTGCCTACGATATACTGAGCTTGCTACTATGGTAGATGCCATATATCTGATCAAATTTTGATTTCTCAGAATATATGCTTATATATTTAAGAACTTGAACAAGTTTACTAATAAGCAAAATCCATGCATACAAAATGAGGTGTTACTGGATCAGATTGGCTGAACTTCTTACAGCTCTGAAGGCCATGTCAGATCCAGTTTCGATCCAACGTGCCATATGAGTTTATATCATGCAGATCTTGACAAAATTTGATAAGGAGTGAGATGATCTTGTGTTGGATTGGCCAAAATTGTTAGCACTCTGGCAGTCATATGCCTGATTCGATTTTAATCAATCCAATTTCGATCAAGCTTAAAATAGATACTTATATTTATGAGGTGATCTTGTATCTAATCACTGGGGCTTATTGTCCTGTGAAAGGAAAACCATATTTTCAAGTCTTGAAAAATAAGCTTTTATCATGAAGATCTTGGATGGGTTTAATAATGAAAAAGAACCATGTATATTAATGGGATAATCATGCATCAGATTCACCTCATGTTTATGCTGCAGAAGCCAGATGACATGATTGTGATAAAACTTGGAATATATACTTATACCATCAATGTCTTAGATGGGTTTGATAATTAGTAAAATGCACGCATATTAATAAATTGTCCTTGCAGCCGATTGGCTAAGCTTGTTACCACTATGGATGTCATAGGTCTGATCAGGAATTTGAATGAGTTTTGTAATGAGCAATAGCTGTGCTTGTTACTGATGTAATCTTGCATCTGATTGCCTAAACTTTTTACCACCCAGGAAGCCATATTTGTCATCTTCATGTTGATCAGACTTGGAATATATGCTTCTGTCATCAGGATTTTGAAGTACTTGAGTGATGAGTGAGATTGATGCATATTAATCAGGTGATCTGATTATTTGAGCATTTTACCACTTATGAAGTCATATTTTTTATCTGTTGAATTTATTATCATCAACATTTTGTATAACTTAAGAAACAGTTCATATCTTCATCATAAGAAAGAACTTTTATCTGGATATTGTTTAACAAAAGGTATATTGAACATCATAGAAAGTTTGGGAGATAGTTTTCATAATGTGTTTTTACACAAACACATAAGCCTGCTTAATGAAACAGTCAACTTTTAAGTAGTATAAGCCAGTGAGTTACAGCAGGTGCACTTTGGTATCTTGTTTATGGATTACTGTAAAACTTGGTACATATTAAAATGTACGTAAAAAAAAAAAATTGTACTCATAATTGTTAGTAAGAGTTATTGCCCTTTCTTTACCTGCATCTGGATGTAGTTTACAATAAAAATGTATTTATGCAACTACGCTTGCAATATTTAGTGGATTCCTGTGAAACTTAGAAGATATTATGGTCATCTGAAGAAGATATGTATGTTGGCAAAGCACTGTACTCAAAAGAGTTAACTTACTTATTCTTTTTATTTTTTATCTCCAGTATTGGATAGAGTTAAATTTACATTCCTCTATTTTCAACTGTGTTAGTTAAGGGATTTTTGCCCCCCCCCCCCCATTTTGAGTTCCAGACTTGATCCATACAAGTAAAAAAAATTAAAAGAAAACTTGAATAACACGGCAGTAACTATGCATCCAGATGATTTCCCATATGGTAAAGTTTTTGCATATTCCTATGCAAGATCCAGGACATGATACCCAAAAGATTGCAGGTTTCTTCACTTCTTCTCTGATTTTATAAACTGTTTCTTGAAAAAAATAAGGAAAATAACCACTTGTAGTTTTCCTACACAGGTATCCTACACAGGTATCAGTTTTTTCAAAAGAGTACCACTTTGATGCTAAGCTGTTTAATCCAAGGATCAAATCATTGATCTCTTACCTTGAGCCATACTTAGGCAGCAGCAGAGAGGATGGACAGACCGAAACTATTTCAAACTATTTCAAGCAAGATGGACAGACCGAAACTATTTCAAGCAAACCGAAACTATTTCAGACAAAGTCCTAAAAGATTTCAAGCAGAGAGGGTGAACAGACCGAAACTATTTCAAGCAAACCGAAACGATTTCAAACAAAATCCTAAAGGATTTCAAACCAAAACCAATTCAGGCAGACAAAAAAAAGAAATGGTTTCGGTTTGTCACACTCTTGAGACTTTGTCTCCAGACAGACCTGATGCTAATTGCGTTATGGAGACGAATTGAAAATCCTTTTAGGATTTCAACCGAACATTTGATCAAGTCCGATATGATATCTTGATCTAGGGTCATGCAAATTTATCGTTACAAATCCATTTGGGGTTGACTGAGCGTGACTAAAAATTTTTTTAAAGAGATTATAATCCATATCTCCACTGCACCAAGTCAGGTGAATATTTCGTAGTGTGTGTGTCAACTCCATTAAATACCACAAGAATATTTCAGTTATCTCTGATCACTTTTGGCATTTGAGTGTATCGTTGAGTGATATATATCACATCAGTATTTTTATGCCTACCTCTGGAAAATATCCTAGCGGGATTATTTTGATTGTCTAGCATCACATCATCATATACGACTAAATTGGTAATACTTCCATCAATAACATCAATACTCTGTGCTTCCTCAATATCAGTTATAAACTCAATAATATCCTCATTGATTTCTGATTTTGCTCTCTCGTTAAAATACTTTAACACCTCGTAACATCGTTGATCGTCTACACTTAGGCTACTAAATACAACTTGTCCCATTTCATCCATCTCGTTATCAGATTAAGTAGCAACTGCGTCTTGCCACTTCCAGATGGTCCGATTATAATCATACGAATAGATATCAGTATCGCTGCATGATGTTTAATCGGTCCTCATTTTTTTCTTGCAGAAAAATCAATTACATTTATGTTATTATAAATAAGTTATAGATCTAATATATTGTGTGAAATGTAAGAAGCGTACTAGCACAAACGACTTGACGACGATTACAGCTAAAAATAACAGATCAGCACTTGCTGGTAAGTGTGTACAATGTGGTACCAAAAAATTTAGATTTGTTTCTATGAAATCTGGAGATGTTTTAAAAACAAAATGCGGAGGTGATATTGCAGCCAAGTTAGTAAAACTCCTAGGAACACCATGGGCAAAATATTCGGGAGAAAATCACCTTCCAGGGTATAGTTATTGTGGACCTGGAACCGGACTCTATATCAGACTTGATGATCAAAACCAACCCCGACCTGGTGAATATCCAATAAACACTATTGATAAGGCATGTCATGCTCATGATGTTGCTTATAAAAGCAGCAATCTGCAACACAGACATATCGCAGATGTGAAATTAATTCATGCATTGAATTCTATCACTGATAAATCCTTCAAAGAAAAATTGGCTTCATGTTTGATAAAATCGGCGATGAAAAGTAAATTGATGTTGGGTGCTGGTAATTAATAACATCATGTAATCTATTTATTATTCCCCAAGAGGATACTGGAGGGGTATAGCAGCAATCAGCAAACTCGCTAGCGCCGTAAAGGTGAAAAATACCACTGCAGCGGATTGGTTATCCAAACAGGCGATATGACAAATTTATCTACCACCGCCTAAACAAATTAATTTCTCGCATTTTGATGTCAGCATCGTTAATGAGGTTCATCAAGCTGATATATTATTTCTGCCACATGATGGTGTTTACAAATATGTGCTTACTGTAGTTGATGTTGCTAGTAGATACAAACAAGCAGAACCTCTAAAGACAAAATCATCAACTGAGGTGGCTTCTGCGTTTGAAAGGATTTATCGGCGGGTCCTCTGCATTGGCCAAATCTATTAACAAGTTGATCTTGGCCAGGAATTTCAGGGAGTAGTGTTATCAACAATGAAGCGTCATAATGTCACCATCAGACGAGGACATACTGCACTACATCGCGATCAGGCTATTGTTGAACGATTTAATTGGACACTTGCTGAGCGGTTATTTGGATATCAATACGTGAAGGAATTTATTCAGGATAAACGATCTCGTGAATGGGTCAAGGGATTACCAGGCGTGATTACCGCGCTAAATAATGAGATTACTCGAACAATCAACATGAAACCTAACAACGTAATTAAAAGAAGTATATACCCGTAAAACCACAAAATGATTTTTCAAAACAACCAATACTCGGCAATGTCACTGTTAGATATTTATATGAACCATGAGAACTTGAATATTGGCAAAAAAGAACTACTGATCCTATTTGGAGTGTCACTGCACATAAAATATCTAGCATAACACAATCTACTGGTAGACCGCCAGTCAATAGGTTGGATTCAACTGCTCCTCAGCGAGGATTTACTTGTGAACAACTACAAGTGATACCCGAGGATACTCAATTACTGCCACGTGGTCTTAACTAGCACCTCTGCGTCTGTTGCACTCAAGACATGTCAGCATCACATTATCTCTGGTATTACCAACACTGCTATTTTTTCTGTCTACGGTAAATTGGCTGGGGTCTTTATCCGACCAACACCAACTCATTATAGAATCTTTCTGATTATGTCATCGCTGACAATATTGTTGCTGGTGTCATTATCTAAAACATCTCTTTGAAGTTGATTTATTCTTCGTACTCTGGACACTGCAAGATAAACTAAATTCGACCACTCGATGCGATTATCTACGATCCAAACAGTTGTATCGGATATAGTCAACCCCTGCGAAGAATGTATCATCACTGCGTATCCTAGCTTCCATGGGGATTTTTCAGCACGCAATGCATCTTCGACAACACTGATATCAACCAACACAATATCATTTAACACTAAAATCTTCTTTTCTGTCAAGCCTGGAATATCAACTTCAATATTTTGTCTTTGTATATCCTTGGGTCTATAACACAATGGCACTGGAAATGTTGCAAATTTTTATTTGTGTGTGTTAAATAACTTCATCTGAAGTGTATCTCAGACTATCTTTCTACTTGCCACTATCAAATCGTTTCATCTCCAC
Source organism: Unio delphinus (assembly GCA_029339505.1). Classification (NCBI taxonomy): domain Eukaryota; kingdom Metazoa; phylum Mollusca; class Bivalvia; order Unionida; family Unionidae; genus Unio; species Unio delphinus. The sequence continues at coordinate 6,266,250 of JAQISU010000058.1, forward strand.
GCTTCCCAAAAATCATTTAATGGGGTAATTTTTAATTATTTCACGCGCTATTTCACACTGGATTCTATCCAGTTGTAATCTGATTAGTTTCTTGAACTTGCGTAATTCATTATCATGTGATCTATGATCAGTACTAATTTCATCATCATAATCTACATCATAATCTACAAAATTCTTCAGCCAATTACAAACTGACAAATGGTGGTGGTTGACCATGATCACGACAAATTATCACTTTTGTATTCGCTAGCAATAACCAATCGAGAAACCTTTGTAATACATCTAACGACACTGTGCATATCTCATCCCAAATAATAATTTCAGGAATATATTTCTCGCCCATTCGATCATGAGTCCATTCGTCGCCTTTCCATCAAAAAAGACTGATAAGTGCAAGCATTAATTCCTCGCTGTTTCATCTCTCTTGCAAGTCTGTGTGTTGGTGTTAGCACCGTCATGTTTGATTTCCATCAAAATAATTCAATCGCACGAGTCGTTTTCCCTGATCCACCAGTAACTGGTTTTATATCTACATATTGGATCGGAACATGACTGCATTAGATAGTTCTGATATCTGATTATTTTTCAAGTAATTGTTTTCAATTGTAACATCTGCTGATTTGGAGTAATCTTGCAGTATTTGCTTTTTAATTCTCCGTGATCCCCAACTCTTGTCGGAATTTGTGAATTCAGCCACTGTTTCTTTATGTTTTATATCTATATAAAATGAATCAGTGGCGACTCATTATCAAAAGTAAATTGATAGAAGCATAAGCCAGCATAGATGACCTTAAGTATGTATACTGAAGATTTTCTCCATCTGTGTAAGTAACAATTGTACCTAATTTGGTTCCATCGGACAAGAAAGCGTCTTTACGATCGACATATATACCCGTAGATGTTACATCTGCGATTATAAAATCGTATTCAGCATCATCTATAATCAACCACGAAGAATATCATTTGTGGTCATATTTTCCACCCTGTGTGAACTTACCAATTATTCTTCTACCGAGATCTTTTGCGTGTTTATTTCTAACTTCAAAGATTTCCTTTGACTACCTTACAATATATTCTTTGTCTAGATTAGGAAATTGTTTTTTGTTTTCGGTGATTATACTATGTAGACTATCGGGTTGTGGTAATGTGGTAACCAGACTTCAGTTTGTTTCTGATATAATTGCTTCACTGACAATCAGCGATATCAGCATTTTAGAATCAATCATATACCATAATAACACTATTGGCATCCAGTGTTTTTCTGAGATGTGTCTACCAAACCAAATATAATAACACGGATGAATTCCTTTAGCCAATTCAAATGATACCACATGAGCGAATCCGGTTAAATCAAAATTGAGCAGTGGTCCATTAATCGCAACAAGGGTCATCTCTTGTGTGGGATGTCCAAATCTTTTGAAATACTCAGAACACTCTCCATACCCAAGAAAACTCCCTGGATAACACACAATCATATCAACCGAAATAATACTTTTGGAGTCGTATTTTGTATTCCGTAATCCACCATGGCCATATCCCACGCAGCTTGATTCGATATCTGAGAGAAATTCTGCGCATGTTGGTTTCCATAGATTTCTCTTTCTCGTGACATGAGCTGCAAATGATGGTATTGTAAAACAGTTTGTTAATAATTGCTCATCGTAATCCATTGAAAAACCACTAGCTAGTTTTTTCATGTCATTGTTGAGGGCTTCAGTACGATATATTTCACCATTGGGTTTTACAAATTGATCGAATTTACCCTCTTCGTTTTCAAGACTGTAAAGTAACTACACTGACACAGGATCATTTTTACTTAACTCATAAATAAAATCAAATAAATTTCCCGTGTAATATTTTACGGAAATATTGTTACCGCGGATGTCCAAGCGTGTGCATTATGGTCAATAATTTTGATTGGAGATCCTCTCAATTTATATTTTGGTTCATATAATATCTCGCCTGTTACTGTCTCTACAGATATTGGGAATTTTAGTATCCCCTCTAACGCAGCCACATTTTGAATTTTTGCTCCGCTCTTCTTCACTGTTAAACCCTATTCATTTATGTTTTTTGCGTCTTAGATCCGTCAATTTGTTTCCACGCAACGCATTTGTAAAATGCTCTATAGTTCGTTCTGCTACTCAATTCAAGGACGAATATTTCATAGGTTTTAATTTTTCAATACTCGGTTTATCATTTATCGGATAGATCCCATAAACAACCACGGTTACAGTATAAGATCTCTCGTGATACTGTTTGTCAATTCCAGTCAGAATTCCTGGTTTGGAATCCTGACTCACAGTGATGGTTCTCTTATTTTTCAGGATGGGTTCAAATTTGTCGCATATAATCCAATTCCCCGTTTTTGAGCGGATAATGAATTTCACTCTAAAAAATACTTTTTCTGGTCAAGATATGAGATTATCACTGCTGCTCTTTCGTCGTTCATGGTAGCATCAACAATACCATCAATTCGAAATGTTGACCAACAGTGAGATGCTCCATCGCGCTTGAATTCATTAAAACCATCACGGATTCTACCTGTCATGCTTCTATCACTTATTAGACACTTTGGTACATCAGTGGAGACTCTTATCGAAATTGAATTTAACATTTTTCCAAGGCGTAATTTTTGATAATCTCTCAAACTCCTCCATATTATAATTAAAACAAGTATTTAAATAAAGAATTTATTATATAATGAATCATTGCAAATGGCCTATGATAGGATCAGTAACCGCTTGTAACAAATCATGCAGAAATGAATTCTGTGGATATCATTTACAAAGCTTACATCGTGCAAGTTTTGTGCCCTTAGCTTGCATACGATGTGGAGTAGGTGTGCGTGGTAAGTCGCAGTTATGTCTCAGTTGTGGTGGTAAGCGATACAGAGAGCTAAAGCGATATTATGATAATAGAATCAAAGATTCCATTAAAAACTCCATCAATGAATCTGACTCCATCCCTGACAGAGTCAAAGACAAAATCATAAGAACACCTCAAGACTACATTGAAAGATTCCCAAGTAATAATTAAACTAAATAATTAATTAGACAAATAATATTATAGTATATAAATGAACCAAGAATTTCAAGCACATCCCGTGATTACCAATTATGAAGCATCTCGTGATGGTATTGTCAGAAACCGCAGACTGAAGAAATTAGTTGGTTTTGTTGATAATCATGGATGTCTTAGATTTACTGTTGGAAAGAAGAAATATCGGTTTGCGTTCGAATGTTTTAACAGATTGATCAAGGATGGTCTTGTTATTGATCATATCGACTCAGAATTTACAGATAACAAATTGGAAAACCTACAAGCTTTTCTCAGAGTGAAAATTCCAAACAAGGAGGGACTGGAAAACACTCGAAAAATGCGAAACCTATAAAATCATTTAATACAGAAAATAACGAAGAAAGAGTATTTCAATCAATGAATGAAGCTGGAAAGTATTTCGATATTTGTATACCCTCAGTACGATTTGTTGGAGAACAAATATATCAATCAGCGATTTCCAAGAGAACCGGACATTTAATTTAATTCATATATACCTGAATTATTATAAATAGCATTAAGGGGAATAATTTGTGTGGGCTTGTATACGGTTTTTGAAACAGACATAAGACTTACAGATCTCAATGTGGTCTGACTGAATTTCTTTTTCTCATCCCTGGGCCCAGCATTCGAATCTCGTGGCAGGCATTATTGTCGACGGTACCGATTTGGAAGGTTTTTCTATATATAATTGGGGCTTTAAGCCATTCGAAATTCAAATCGTGAAACTACCATATGTCAGACACTCACACGGTGTGAATGTGTTTTTGCATTCAACCCGGGGTGATTTTGTTGGGGGTATGGTGGTTTCAGTTTGAATGTAGAACAACCCCGTTTGTGTATGTGCTGTGTGTCCACCTATAACCCATTGTTATATGTTGTATTGTCTTGTGCTGTCCTATTTGTATATATCATTGTAAATACCATATCATTTCATTGTAAATACCATTATGTAAATACTTGTATTTATCTATATGTAATGTGACATCCATTCACCAAACATACCTTTTTGGGTTTCTAATTCATTATTTGACGAGTTAGATTCCCTCTCGGAGACTATGCTTCGTGTTCCATGTATTTAATATTTCATTGTCAAAACCATATGATTTAATCCACGCCTTATTGGATTTCACTAAACTGTTTGTCATACAGGTTAGGTAATCTGATAGGCTGTCGTCATTCATTTGATTTTGCTAAACTGTTGTTGTATACAGGTTAGGTAATTGATATATCATCATGTATGTGTGCCTTACATACCTTCTCCAAAAACAGAGGTAAAGGCTGTGTATGTCCTATATATCAAATATATCAAATATGTATATATCAAAAATGAAAATGGGTCAAAATTTACCCCCCCCCCCCCAATTTTTTATTAGATATATAATATATCATATAATGAATTTCGAAAATATGAATGAAATTATAAACGAGATTTCAAATTTGAAAAGTCAAGGAATTCAATTGTCAGATAAATTAGATTGTAATCAGATTCTTTCTGAATTTCAAGATATTGATGATAACGCTCGGAATAATAGGTATGTCCTTCCAAGGGAGTATGGGTTGATTAAATGAATTCAGCATGCAGTAAATAAATCCCTTGCATTTTGTAATGACATCAACAAGTTCGTCCCGTTATTCACTGCTGTCGAAAAAGTCAGAAGTGAATTGGGTAAACAATATGAAATCAAACGCTCAATAAACTCGAAAATCAAAACAATAAAAGCAATTATCAGACAGTTCCCCTTTGATTGCCTCAACACAGTGAAAAATCTCTCCATGGATTGATATGTACAAATACCTGTTTGTAAGTGAGTAATCCACATTCTATAGACAGGTATGCTTACTCACCTAGAACGATTTTGTATAGACGGATATAATAGTGTTCGGTGATTTAATCACAGGTGATTTATCACTACGCTGAAGTAATGAACACACTGTAGTGAACTTCAAAAGAATTTTGGGTGGGTGAGCATCCACGGATTTTTCACTTACAATTTAGATTGTATATTATATTTATAATGATAGGTGAAGCCCTAACAACTAGATAGCACGCGAGAGATTAGCTGCAATTAAGAAATTTATTCCTGTTTGCGATTCCATTCGAAATAAGCTCCAAATAAGACAGGAATTTCAAACTGATTCACAACGGGAACCGAACAGTTATTTAAACCAATAACCACTGCAACCGGGAAAGTCATATTGACCACTGAAAAAGCTATATGGGGAGATATTCCTGAGGAACAACAAGGGAAGAAAAAAAACGGCCCTTCTTCATGTACTTGAAAAAATAGCAAAGAGATCCAAGCAAACAAAGAAATCTTTAAAAACACTTCCTGGTGATATAATAGCCACTGAACGACTTCAGGAACAACAAGAACAAGAACAACGTGAACGACTTGAACAAGAACAACTTGGAGAACAAGAACAACAACAACTAGGTGATATTATTGAATAAGATGATGAACAACAATGACAACAACAAATTGAAGAAGAAGAAGAAATTTCGAGAGAGAGAGAGAATATATCTACCTGAAGATATATTTACAAAAGAAGCCATGAATAAATTTAAAAATTCCACGGATGATGAATTAGCTGATTTTGCTGCTAATTCATTTCCAAAGGGGACAAGGGAAAAATATATAAAAGATGGAGCTGAAGACTATAAAAACCGTTGACACCTGGTATAAAAAATATATTTGGCAAAACACAGTGGAATTAGAATCTCAAAAGATAATAATAATTTTAATGCGTATAAAAAAAATGAGTGGTCAACCACCATCTGATCGAAAAGAAGATGATGATGATGCACAAAGTGCAATTGGTATCACTAAAAAATAAATGGAAACGGATTTTCTCAAAGTGGAACTCCAAGGGGGGTTTCAGGTAGTGGTCTAGTTTGTTGTCCTAATAATATTCTCGGGGATATATCATGATTAGAAATTCTCGAAGGAGGGAGACGAGCTGGAAATAACTCACTGGAAATAATTAATGAGGCTGCTGATATCTGCAGACGACTATTTGAGGGTGGTATCATGGATATTGGTGTATATCGAGAATTTATTGATGAGCTAGCGGACGGTTACCACAGTGATTAATTTGATGACTTTGTCTGTGACATTTTGTCATTGATGGCTTTGTCACTAGTGATTAATCATCACATTAGATAAATGTCATTTAAATAAGATGATCATACACTACAACCACAATAAACCAACCATGACTTACGTAGTAAACTCACGATTGCCTATTTATAGAGCATACTATGGAGATGGTCTCGGTAATACCATTGCAGGGTTATTTGCAAGAATGGCTCCAAAAATAGCACCAATCGCAAAACAGTTATCAATGAAAGCTATTGCTGTTATTCATGACAAGGGTATTAGCGCTGTTGGTGATGTTGACGGGAAAGCTTTTTCCACGCCTAAGGAAAAACTACTAGCGTTAGTTTGGTGAAGAAAGAAACCACTGGCGATAAAATCACTAGAGAAACTACCATCTACGGAACTTTTGCCCTCTGGTATTAGTAAAAAAATAAACGCAGTGGATCAGAATATAGCATCACGGTATGACACTCAGGGAAATATTACTGCAAATATGATAATGGGAAGTGGTTTGAAATCGCGATTTAGATCAAGAAATATATAATATGTTCAAATCGGCTCCTGACTCAGCGTTGGAGTTAGATGCACCAGTACCCAAAAATGATTCTGTGCGCGATTATCAATTCTATTCCTATCGTGCAATACAACCAAATAGTCGATCAAGAATCAAACTTCAGGTCCAGGATACCAGCAAATACTTTCTACCCACTGAAGCATTTATCGAAGTAGAAGGAGAAATTGTAACAGCTGCTGATACTCCTGCTGTACCAGCACCATATGACCTAAATGCCAAAGTCGGCTTTGTCAATAATGGTATCATGGCGCTATTTAACAGTGCTAGATACATGATTGATGGAATAGAGATTGAATCCATAGAGCATGATGTTGATGTTGCCACAACAATAGTGGGGTTAGCAAGATATTCTGATGATTATACAAGTTCGGCAGGTCCATCTATGATGTTCTCTAAGGATATTACTGATCACGCTGAATACAATAAGTATATTAAAATAAGGACACTGCAAGATACCACATCTGATCCACAACCAGCTGGTTCTCTTGAACACAAAGCAAGACTAGCTGCTGTCCTTGATGTTATAAAAGGCGATAGTACTCGTTACAACTTAGGGCTTGCAACACGCGTATCAATGTTGCATGGACAGCATAGATTATTCTCATGCGCGATTCCACTACATCATATATTTGCATTCTGCAGAAATGTTAGGAGCCGTTGGTACAGCAGCAGGGATGGCACTAAAGGAAGCTACTGGAAGCAGGTATAAAAAAAAGAAACGATCAGGAAAGGGTCTAAGACTACCAGGAACTCCGTATTCATGGTACAGCGGAAAGGGCCTGAGACAAGGAACAGTTTACTAGCAATAGTTCCCATGTCAAATTTTGATTTACTCGATGCTGCTAAAAAACTAGCGATAAAAAACTTTAGAGGTGTCTTTATGAGAGATCAATTACCAAAACAACCAAACAACACTGAAACCAGTATTATTAATCTCTATAACAGCAGCGGACCTGGAACCCACTGGGTCGCATACATGATTGATTCGCATGCAATTATTTCGATTCATATGGGTTAGTGCCGCATAAAGAATTTATGCGTTACATAAACCGCTTAAAAATTCCTATCTGGTATTCTACGCTACCAACAGAGAAAAAGAAATGACCCACCAGTATGTGGCATAGAAGTATTAAATGAACAATTCACAATAATATCCACTGATAATAATTTGGCTAGGGTTTCAGTAACATGGTATGTAGAATTTGTAGCGGATTTAACTAAACAACTTAATTGAATTCACTGGCAAATTTAACGCCAGCGTTTTTATTGCTGGTAATTTGAAATCTGTTGTAATAAATAAAATGTCATCATTGGCAACATCACAACAATATCGCTATGATCAGGTCAGAGAATTTCAAACTAAACTCAAAACACTCACTGAGGAGTATCAAGTAAAAATAAAAAAATACCAACGAAGAATTAACGCAGTTGATGTTACCATGTACTCTGTCGGTATCAGGTGTAATCACCAGAGCTGGTATTATACTCTCCTCGGTGACCATGGTTGCTTTGAGAGCTGTTCCAATTTGTATATCAGCGGCAACAACAATCGGGGGAATAATTTCAAAAATAACAAAAAAAATATCATCATGTAGCCAGCGCAAACTGCAGGATTATGTAGTTAAGTTCCATGTTGTGTCAACCGCATACTCGCAATTATCCTCGATGATATCATCCTCCCTCAATGACACATTAATATCTGATAATCAGTTTTCCATGATGGTACGTGTTTATGATTCCACGATGTCAAAATTAGTAAAACAACATGAATATAATAACAATGGCAACATCGCAAGAACTACTTCAACGAATAGCGGAAAATACCACCCCATTGAAAACCAGCATGATCTCAATAACATCAACCAATCCTGAATTCAGTGTGAATTTCCCTACTGCGAATCCAGTTAAGGAAATAGCACTATCAAAATTACGAGTATACCACAGTTGGCCTAATATTAGATCAGTACCATTCGGTGGTCAGCAACCGAATAATTCCCTGGTATTTGCGAGTAAGAATAAACAAGATGGAACTCCTGACTGGATCGTTGTTTCGCTACATCGGGGTCATACCAAATTGAATAAATCAATAACGAATTACAATGCAGAATAAAATCCATTACTGGAGAAGAACTGAAAATCGCTATAACAGTTCACGAGCCGATGTTATCATTTGTGATTGAAATAAACTCACCCGGGTATGACGTAGATATCTATCAGAGTTTGATAAGAACCATGCTAGGATGGCCTGAAACCCCACCTTGGACATCCTTACAAGTACCACCAGAACCACAAAAATCTGATTATAATTCTGATAAGAAATCATATCATGATGCAATGATATCATATGATATAAATTTTGGAGTTTTAGATTTCTTTAGTGGGCAGATAGTAGAACCAAGCGGTGGATGGTTTCAGCTAATTCAAAGTAAAATTAATGAACACTTTATAAAAATAAATAATGAATTTGAAAAATATAGAAATATGTTGGGAGAAAAACTTTCCAAAGAATCCCCGCGAGATGAGATCATCAAATACATAGAAATATGTAATCAAATTATCGCTGACATGGAAGTATTTAATTTATGGATTATTCAAACGGTCTTAAATGCTGTAAATCCTAAATCAAGAACAGAATTTACAAAAACATATAATATACGCGTAGAGAATATTTCAGCATTTAAACTCCCCTGGTTTAATGTAAAGCAATTTTAAAAAAATCAAAAAACGATCTCCTTGATGAATACTTTCCACAAATACTCACCGCATTGAAGAAAATGCCATAACAAACAACTATCCTCAAACATAATAATGACCCAGGCGGGAGTGGTAGGTATATCGCTCCTCAAAACGTCAATATATCCTCGGTGATTGCAGTGAATTTAGTATGTGATGTCATCGAAGGAAGTTACCAAATAAATCTCGAAAGATCAAATCAAGCCCAGCAGGGATATATTTTATATTCATTTGCACCAACAGCTCGACCCGGATTTTTAATCATTGAGGATCCAACTAATCCAGTGTATATGCGATGTCATAATGATTCATTAACGAGAATTAATTTCAAATTCACTGACCAGTCCAATAATTTGATTGATTTACAAGGTGAGGTTTTACAAATTAGTCTGTTTGTGAAATCCTAAATTGCTAGCAATTTCAAGGATTTTCAATTCGTCTCCAAAACACAATCAGTGTCGGGTCTGTAGCGTAAAATCCTAAAGGATTTCTCTTTTTTTTTTTTTTGTCTGCGAAATAGTTTCAGTTTGTCTGAAAAAGTTTCGGTTTGCTTGAAATCGTTTCGGTCTGTTCACCCTCTCTGCTTGAAATCTTTTAGGACTTTGTTCGAAATAGTTTCGGTTTGCTTGAAATAGTTTGTCTGTCCACCCTCTCTGCTGCTTAGGCATACATGTCAACTATTAAGTTTTTGCATAATCATTATGCTTTTTTTTCACTAAATTACGCCTTACGCATAAATGTATACTATTATGCATTTAAAAATTTATAATTTATTTTCACATTTTTATTAGCATCCCATAATTTGATAAATCTCACAGACCGTATTGTAGAAAAAATGGCTTCTATGTAACTAGTGCATAAGAATACGCTTGTCTAGGGACTCGCATGCACTCTCTTAACAGTGTTACCTTCTATTTATAGCAGCTGCCCTATTTCCCAGAAACAACTTTCAAACTTTTGACCTCGGTTTCTATTTATTGCACATGTAAGGCTTAGGATAGAACAGACTGGTTTTCTAACCTTTAATCTTTGCTAAAAAATTGTTTGTTCAACTTAATATCTGGTACGGAACCAGTCTGCTGGTATTTGGTGCTAGAAGTCAAGTCAGATTTATTCTAGTCTATGCATGTGTTAGAGCAAAAATGTTTTTCAGATAATTTCACAAATGGATTAGGAATAGACAAAACACCAATTCAGAGATGAATACATGAATTGCACAATACATCATTCCATTCTAGGACAGCTTCATGCCCCTTACAGGCTGTATGGAAAGGATTTTAATATTGGTCATGGCGGTAAAACAAAGAAAAGGAGACTTTGACAACGAAAAGGGCAAAGTTAGAGTGCTCATCTTTCATTACCAGAATCAACAGTAGATTTTACTGAAGAAAACATTTTTTTATTTGCTTGAAAATGCTTTGAATAAACATAATTTGGCAGAGCTGTATGGGGTTTTCAGCAGATACTTAATCAGTGATTACTGGATTTCTTAAAGGAGTTGCATTCTATATTTTGAAAAATATCCCCATCATTGTACATGTCAGGTTGTCATTACCATATGATACACCATGCTGCAGTAAAGTATCAAGTTGGCACTCTACCTGATTATGTACTTCATGTGGATAGAGTTGTTTTTTGTTTCATCTTATTTCCAAGCAAAAAGACCCAATAACTGGAAAGATATAAATTTTCTCTTTTTTGTAAGGTTATGAAAGGAGTATTGGTTCTTTATCATTCTGATGCTGACTGTGAGAGATTAAGTCTTGTTAACAAAATTAAAACTGAATTCAGATCCAGGCTCTGTATTCCAGCTCTATTGGTATGCAAAACATTTATAGTCTCAGCTGGTACAAAGAAGTGTTTTGAAATGTAATATAAGAGTATGCTGCTTTTTAAAATGTTACATATGAAAACTTAAAGCAGTAATTGATGATAAAAGTCCAGAGAGATAAATAACTCATTGTGTAATATGCTCATTGAATTGTGATAATGTTATATATGTGGATTACTCTTTTAGCTTGGATTACTCTTTTTTTCCCACTTGGATTACTTTTTTCTTCTTCTCTGACTTGGATTACACTTTTTCCTCAACAGGGGTTGGCATTTATGCATATGATGTAAATGTAGTACTTAGCTGTAAGTTGCACCATCATAAGAGAATTTTGTGTACATTTCAATCAGTCAAATCTCCTTTGTTCTTAAAAGCACGTACGTATTTTCTTTTTGGACAAAGTGTTCACATGCTGATTAGAACAGCTTGAAAATGTTTCTTTTATTCAGTCACGGTTCCTTTTTTCTTCAGACAAAAGACTGTTATAATGTAGCCCTGGTTGAGAGATTAATCCGAATTGTAACATTGGCCTGTCAGAATGGTAAGTTGATTGACTTCTTCATGGTACTGTTGTCCATTTGAATGCCCATAATATTCTGTTGAGTACCAATATCCATCATGTCCATGTTCTATGAGGTTAATAGTTTTTTGAAGGTTTTCAAGTCAAATTTGTTACAAGGTTTTATGTTAAGAAAACTGGTCTTAATTTGATTTCCAACCTTTACTGATTAAATTCAGCCAAGAGATAGCCTCTGTCTAACTTAGCATGATGGCCTGGGTATTCATATCATTTGGGAAAATTTCTTGTTTGTGATATTAATGTTTGCATGGTTTTTAAATGGAAGGAAGGATTTTTATATTAACATTAAAGTTATATGGAGAGTCAGATTCAAGCCAATTTTTCACAGCCAGGAAACAAAACCTAGAAAGATACATATCATAAATAATTTCTAAATTCTTGGATAGCTCCCTTGTCATGTTGTGACTAATTTCTTAAAGATGCAGATATAAAAATGCACTGTAGAGAAATACCATTTTGTGTTTGTGGTATTCTTTTTTCTTTTTATTGAATAGAAATGACTAAAATCATAAACTTATCACTCATATTGAGTGGAAAAATTTAAAAATCATATTTATCATTCATATTGAGTAGAAGTTACTTTAAAATCACATATTTATCATTCATTTTGAGTAGAAATTACTTTAAAATCACATATTTAACATTAATTTTTAGTAGAAAATATTTTAAATTCACATATTTATCATTCATTTTGAGTAGAAATTACTTTAAACCACATATTTATCATTCATATTGAGTATAGATTTTTTTTAAATCATATATTCATCATTTTTTTTTTGTAGGAAGTAAAGTAAGACTAGCCACACTAGAGTTGTGTATTCGACTACTCAAACAGCTGGTGTATCAACCTGGAAAGTCCTATCTACAAGATCGCCATCTGGCCTGCCTTGAAAATGCACATGAAGGCAGTACACAGATCCTTCGCAGTTTTTACAAGGTCAGTCCACCCATGCACTTTTGGGAATATATTAGCTACATGCACATCAACTTGGCAGAAGCAAAACTGATTTGAACAGCAAACATAGAATTCCTTATTTACATTCTGTTGGCATCTTTTAGTTTTGATGAATGGAAAAGCTTAACGGATATTTGCTGAATGTTTGTCTTACCTCTTTAACATTCTAACCTCTTTTTATGGCAAAATATTAGTAGGTATTTTGGAAAAATTAAGGTGATTTACGTGTGATTAAAATCTATACATAGCCCTTAAAAATACAGTGCCTAAATGGTCAAATTCACCATGTGACTCTTGTTTTTAGCATAATATAAAATTTTAGAACAAATTTCCCATGCATTTTTTTAACAAAAAACAATGGATCAAACTTAAAATATAATTGGATTGCAGTGATATAAATAACAAGATACATTGTTGGTACTTGAACATGTAAAGAGTAATGAAAGGGCAGATAAAGCAGTCTAAGCTGACAATCACTTTCTGAATGGAAGATTTATAAGAGTTTAAACCTTATCTATCATATGTTGTCTGGTGTCCATCCCTCCATTAGCACAAGTTTGTTACATCTACTTTTCCTAAACTACTTGGAAGATTGCCATAAAATCTTATATATATATGACTACTACATCTATTTTTAAATTCTTATCATTACTCATCATAAATGAAAATGGTGTTGATCCCTTGTCCAGTATGGCTGTCATTGCAGCCATCTTGAAACTTTTATTATTGCTACTCGTCATGAAAATCATTTTGAAAATCAGATCACTACTCTTCCTGAATGGATGGTTATATAAAAAGAAAGATTTCCTATGATGTATATGTGATCCTGAAAAAAAAAACGGTATTGATTTGATATCAATATGGCCACCAAAGCAGTTGTCTTTAAAATTTGTTTATGGCTGCTCCACCAGAATGGGAAGCCATATTGACTTGGGGGTTTCACAAAATGACTTCCTGCAATGTCTGCTTGGTCCCCAAATGAAAATGGTTCTGCTCTGGGGTCAATTATGAATGCCACAACTTGAAGATCTTGTTATGACTAATAATCCTACATCTCAATATTGGGTTTTCACTTAAAAGAAATCTTCCATTTAATGTTTTGTTGATCTTAAAATAGTACTGTTGTGATGTCCAATTTATGGCCATCTTCAAAAACTTGTTTTTAGCTACTCCTTTTCAAAGGAATGCCATTTTGACATGAGTTTTTTTTAAAAATCAGTACAGTTCTTATGGTGTCAGCTTGGTCCTAAATGAAATGACTAGCCCTCAGTATATTTACCATTGTGGCTACCTTAAATATAATGTTATCTCTATTCTCAAATATCAACATGGTGTTTTCACCAATAGACTTCATATGATAGCTAAATGTTCCTAAGATAAATTTTGCCATTTTTACATCCACTATGGCTGCCATGATGGTTATCATGAAAATCCCCATGAAATGATCATTATGACATGGTTTTTTTTTATCAAAAGACTGATCTGGTATCTAATGTATCCATAAAAATAGTTAATTTAAAAATTTTGTTATTGCTGAAGAAAATCAGAAGTGGTTTCCATATGCAACAGTTAAATGGAAAAAATGGTTTTATCTTGAATTCCTGGAAATTAATTTTGCCTAGTAGATTGTTGGTCCCTTTAATGGAAATTTGGGATTCTTGGGGCTGGCTGTACTGTATGACTGAATGTCCTGAAAACAGTTTTTTAATGTGAAACCATGTTATTGTTGTCATCAGAATAGACACACATTGATCAGACATTGTACTTTAATTTTAGAAGGGCTCTGAAATTTTAAAATTATTATTATTCTCATCATTATAGGGTTAGGAGTGTGATGCAGAAGAGACAGAAGTATATTTACATGAGCAAATCTCTCACCAGTCTTTTCATTTTGTTTGGTTGTGGCTTTGAAAACTTTAAACATCGCATGTTACCTAAGTCTCTCTTAGTATTCTGGATAAATGTATTACCGTAGGTTTTACATATCAGAAAATACTTTTCCCTTTTCCAGGTATGTCATGCTTGGTATAATTTTAATATTAAAAAGAAGTTCTATGTGTTTGACCTTTTACTAAAATAGCTATTTAGGGTCTAGTCCACAGGGTAAAGTTGTGCACATTAATTGTGCATTTTGGATACATGTGAGATAATTCCACAAGAGCAAGAAATATACACACCTATATTGCAAGTGAATGTGCATTCTAGACTATTTGACATGAAAGTAAAATATAAGTCATTCATATTATTTAATTGTATTGTGGAAAATTGTAATTATTATTTTTCCCTCCCTCCAGAGTGAAGAAATTTTCTTGGACATGTTTGAAGATGAGTATCGGGAAATGACAGTAAGTGAAACTTTTTCTTGTCCACTAGACTTCAGTGTAAATTTCCAATGATAGCATTGTGAAAGGAACATTCTGTCATTGGTATTAGATTCATTTACATTCCCCTGTGTTTAATCATTGCTGTAATATACAATAAAAACATATTGAATAAATTAAACTTATTTCTAAACTGTTTCATAACATTATGTTGTATTCTGCATTAGATATTAATATCTTAGAGTATTTTCATAATGTTCTTCATGACATATATGCTGTGTTAAAGTATGGTATCGTAGGTTTTAAGATTCAGCTGCAGTAGAAAGTGATTTTCATTATTGTTATTCGTAGTAAGATGTTTGCATCCCATACACTACGTATGTGTATTTGTAGAGTTATCTCCCCTACACTATTGAATTGGGCCAGTCTGGACTATTTATCTCTATTTACCATAGATGAATAAAGTCTGCAGTCAGGTGACATCCATTTATTGACCATGAAGTTATTGAATAATCTAAATTGCATCCTTATTAAAGTTTTAGTAAGAAAAGTTATATCTTGATTCATTTTTAATTTCAATAGTAGAAAATGAGAAATAATTCAGATGGCATTAGGGGTGGAGACATGTAATGAACTTTTAACCTTTTTTGTGCAAATAGATTAACAACTGATTTTTAATGTTAGATTAAGATACATAAGAGTAGAAAAAGATATTTTGTGACATTTCTTTTAGATGTTGTATTTCATAGGTATTAATGGGACTTGGACACCTAATTGCTTCAAAATTTAGATTATTTTCTGTTATTAGTTTTAACTTTTTGGGCTGGGTGTTATATGAAGGGAGTGTAATGTCTTCTTGAATGGCAACTCTTTTCCAGAACCGTCCATTGAATGTAGAGTACCTGACAATGGATGCATCTATTTTGCTGCCCCCTACAGGGACACCTCTGACAGGAATTGATTTTAACAAGAGACTGCCATGTGGGGAGGTTGAGAGAGCCAGAAGAGTAAGTCATATCATGTCTGATACTTGTGTGTGGAAAGCGTATGTTTTGTGCTTATCTCTTTCTGGGTGTTGTTTGAATGTATAATCTTTGCTTTGCTTGTTTCCAGAGATATATAAATTTTTACAGTATTTTTAGGTCTTAGCTTTGTAACAAACAGAGAAGTGCCAGCTACTTTGAAAGTGAACTGTACAGCTTGTAACCAACAAATCAAGCTGTCAGTCATGTCAAGTGCCAGCTGCTTTGCTGGCAATCTACACCTTAGTCTGTAACTTGTATATTACAAGTATGACCTTCTGTCAAGTGAACTATAGGTTAGTTTTTAACTTGTAACCAATATATCTAATCATCTTCTGTCCTATCAGGTGCCATCAAGCAAACAAGTACACTTAAACAGTTTATATATTTTAACTGGCAGAACAAACTCTCTGTAGTATCAGCTAATTTACATATGAGCTATACATTTTGTATGTGGATTGTAACTGGCAGATCCAGCCTCTGTCATGTCATGTGCCAATTGCTTTTAGACAAATTATTCAGTACGTCTTGACTTGTGACTAACAGATCTAATCTTCTTCTGGTATGTCAAGTGCCAGCAAGCAATGTACCATGAATCACTTTAAATTCATGTTTGCCAGTTTTCATTTTGTTCATGGGTACACTAGACCACAAGTATTTAAAGTTATGATGAAATATGTACCAAACTGATATTGAAAGCACCTGTATATGCTTCATTGTCAAGTGCCAGTGTCTTTGTAAGGGAACTATACAGTCATCTGGAACTTGTAACCAGCAGATTTAGCCTTGATCTTTCCTGTTATGTCCCAACTAGTTTACAAGTGAGCTATGCAGTTATTCCTTTAGAATGATTATAATCAGGAATAACAAATCTTGTATTGGGAGGCCAGTCTGGACAAATCTACTTGCCCATTTCCCAGGATAAGCATGAATTTGGCTTGGGCAAGTTCAGGTTTGTAAGATATTTGCTTGCAGGCAAGACCAAACAAAAGAGGGAGATGTGATTTTAGTTCATATTGCTTCATGTTCTACAAGTTTGAAACTCTGTAATCTTGCCACAGTACATATATTATTACCTTTATTTAGCAAATACATGCTTCTGTTTAATTTATCTGATTATTCTTTGCAGATGCTAATCTTATATATACACCGAAAAAGCATGGGTTTGCTTTGCTGCCAAAAAATATAATGATAATATTCTAATATTATTTTGGGTGGGGGCGAGGTCCCTCCTACATAATTCTTGATGTGTCACTGAGGGAATAGGACCCTGTTTCTTAATAGACTGATCTTTTCTTCATTAAGCCTTTAAAATCTCTGTTTGAAAATACTGGTAAAAGTGAAGTCAATTTATCCCCTATTCTAGGAATTTTCCATACTCCCTAGATTTTATGACATACAATGCAATATTATTGTTATTATTAATATTTTTTATATTATTGTTATTATTAATAATCTTTTTTATATTATTATTATTATTGTGGTTGTTGTTGTTGTTGTTTTTGTTATGTCTTTTCTGTACTCCATGCAGTCATTATCATCATCATCTATGCCAGAATGGCCGAGTAGTCTAAAGCATCCATCTTTTTACCAAGCACTGCCATTTCACCTCTGCCCATGTGGATTTAAGTCTGATGCCAATGTCGTTAGATCTCCAGACGTCGATGGTGGAACTCACTAAATTAGATTTTTAGCATGATCTTAACCCATCATTTGATGTTGGCAGTTGGACTTAATCATTTATTCTACAAAATTGTTCTGAAAAAGTTATTCTTTTATTGAAAGGTTTAAATTTATCATGATTTGCCCAATAATTGATGAATCATATATCTCAATGAGCTTTACATTGTCTACATAAGCAGAGAATTCCTTTTTTTTTTAAATTTTTGCCACTTTGAGAGTGAGTAATTCTAATTTATTGTGAATTTTTCACAAAGTTTAGATGGAAAAATTGTGAAGTTATAACAGCAATGAATATTGTTACAAAGTTATTAAAGAAAATGATTTTTTTCCTGTACAATTTCACTGAAGCAAGTTGCTACAGCATATTCTTTTTTCCCCATGTCTTATTTGCACCAATGTTGGATGGCACATTGTCATATACATGTACTTGGGAGTCTTTAAATTACCGTATTTTCCGGGGTATAAGTCGCTACTTTTTTTCGTTTTTTCCCTTGCTGTCAAAATTATAGATGGCATAAAGAACAGGTCTCAATGGAGTCTTTATTTTCTTTTGCCTGTAATTTAGATGTTGTTTATTGTATAAGGATGTGCATTTTCACATGCAGTGGTGTTCCCAGAGCACTCAGTGTTTCATGCAACATTTTATGAATTCACACACTTGAAAGCAGCGATACACAATAACTCTCACAAATTAGTTAAAAAATGGCACATTATAAAATATACTCTGTGCAGTAAACTTATTTTATTTCTGTTGTGATAAATCAAACAATGTAAGAATCAAAAAATGAATTCAGAACTAAGGATATTTATTTTATCACCTTACCTCTTCCATTCCAAAGTAGGCAGATGTACATTATTATGAAAGGATACTTGGAAATCCTGCAGATTTTTAATAACTGAAACACATTTGTTTAGGTTTCTGCAATTGATTTTCATGTTATATGTACATGTGCACAATTTGGTCCATTTCTGGAAAGTGAAATTACTGATTATTTTCAAAGTCAGGACAGTGGTGTCAGGAATGTGGAAATGTCTGTTGTGGCAGGAATATGAAGGACAGTGTTTCAACATCGATGTGTTACATACCAAGTTAGACCACCTAAAAGAGAAACCAAAATGTGCAGTAAAGTTTCAGAGATCTTGGTTGTCAGATTGCTTCAACACAACTCAAAATTGTGTTGTCAGATTGCTACAACACAACTTCAAAAAACGTGACCGCTCCGGTGGCCTAGTGGTTAGAGCATCCGCCGTGGAAGCGGGAGGTCGTGGGTTCGATCCCCGGCCGAGTCATACCAAAGACTTACAAAAATGGTATTAACAGCTGCCTCGCTTGACGTTCAGCATTAAGAGGTTAGTGTTAGGACTTGTCGGCCTGGTGTCAGGATAATGTGACTGGGCGGGACATCATGCTACATGTCTGCGGCATGATGCCCCAGTGGTAGACATCACTATAAACTGCCTCACTGCAGACATCCTAGCGATATGACTGAAAAATTGTCAAAGCTACGTTAAAAATCCTAAAAACAAACAAACAAACAATCAAAAAACGTGTTAGATTGCTACAACACAACTCCAAAACTTGTCAGATCGCTACAACACAACTCCAAAACATGTTGTCAGATTGCCTTGACACAACTTAAAAAAACATGTTAGATTGCTACAATACAACTCCAAAATGTCAGATTGCTACAACACAGCTCCAAAACATGTTGTCAGATTGCTACAACACAACTCCAAAACATGTTGTCAGATCGCTACAACACAACTCCAAAACATGTCAGATTGCTACAACACAAGTTCAAAACATGTCAGACTTCTACGACGCAACTTTAAAAAAAAACGTTAGATTGCTACAACACAACTCCAAAACATGTCAGATTGCTACAACACAACTCCAAAACATGTTGTCAGATTGTTACAACACAACTCCAAAACATGTTGTCAGATTGCTACAAAACAACTCCAGAACACGTTTTGTGATATTTGCAAATGTTTTGGTAAAAGTAACCTTTTAATATTGGAAGTAAGCTGTTTGAAGTTTAGGATTACATCACATGCTGGGTCACATGATAATATGAAGTCATTAAAGGCTTTGATGTGACCCTAAGAGAGCAGCTCAGGAAGAAAGATGGATGTTTAAGTGTTTTAGATATATACTGAACTCTTGTCTATTTCCTTCCACTCCCCCTTTTTTCTACTCCCCCCCCCCAAAAAAAAATTCCCCTCGAAGCATGTCTAGTTATATGACTAAGTGTATGTATGTATGTATGTATGTATATATATATATATATATATATATATATATATATATATATATATATATACACACACACGCACACACACACACACACACACTCTCAGGTTGGTTCAGTTATTAATCCAAGATTCTTTGGTTTGATAACCAACCAGGTCAGCCTGGGTTATCTCTGCACCTGTGTGTCCTTTCTAAAGGCACTTAGCTCCTATTTTATCTATATCTAACAATGTCTACATAGTGCCATTATAACCAACCAAGTTTCCCAGTGAACTACATGTCCTGATCAAGTTACTAAGGATAGAAAAGTGCTAGGATTATGTTAATCCCAAACTTGTTTATATTTAAATAAATTAAAGTTTGGATCTGAATATGTGTGTATAAATTTAGATTCAAAATGTTAGGTGGATACCAAACTTTTTTTTTTCATGATGAGTATCTTTGTAATCAGACCATTATGAGTATCTTTGCATAAAGACCATAATGAGTATCTTTATAATGAGACTATTACGAGTATCTTTGTAATGAGACTAATATGAGTATCTTTGTAATAAGACCATTATGAGTATCTTTGCATAAAGACCATAATGAGTATCTTTGTAATGAGACTATTATGAGTATCTTTGTAATGAGACTAATATGGGTATCTTTGTTATAAGATCATTATGAGTATCTTTGCATAAAGACCATAATGAGTATCTTTGTAATGAGACTATTATGAGTATCTTTGTAATGAGACTAATATGGGTATCTTTGTAATAAGACCATTATGAGTATCTTTGCATAAAGACCATAATGAGTATCTTTGCAATAAGACCATTATGAGTATCTTTGCATAAAGACCATAATGAATATCTTTGTATTAAGACTATTATGAGTATCTTTGTAATGAGACTATTATGAGTATCTTTGTAATGAGACTAATATGGGTATCTTTGTAATAAGACCATTATGAGTATCTTTGCATAAAGACCATAATGAGTATCTTTGTAATGAGACTATTATGAGTATCTTTGTAATGAGACTAATATGGGTATCTTTGTAATAAGACCATTATGAGTATCTTTGCATAAAGACCATAATGAGTATCTTTGCAATAAGACCATTATGAGTATCTTTGTAATAAGACCATTATGAGTATCTTTGTAATAAGACCATTATGAGTATCTTTGTATAAAGTCCATAATGAATATCTTTGTATTAAGACTATTATGAGTATCTTTGTAATGAGACTATTATGAGTTTGTAATAAGACCATAATGAGTATCTTTGCAATAAGACCATGATGAGTATCTTTGTAATGAGACTATTATGAGTATCTTTGTAATGAGACTATTATGAGTATCTTTGTAATGAGACCATTATATCTTTGTAATAAAACCATTATGAGTATCTTTGTAATGAGACCATTATGAGTATCTTTGTAATGAGACTAATATTAGTATCTTTGTAATAAGACCATTTCAATCATATTTTACATCCTGAATTTTTTTTATACATGGCATAGATATAGCAACCCCAGGTAGTGCCTATTCCGTATCAGTAAACTATGCGAAAATAGACTTTTTCTTGCACTGTGTGCACTAAATTTGCATTAAAATCAATATTGATAATAACATTTTTATGAAATAAACTTTATTTAAAAGGGCTTTCAATTATCTACAAAAGCATATAAATGTCATTAATATGTACTTCTTATTGTATAACCATACGGTCATGTAATTATCAATCAGTTATCAAAATTGACGGCTCTCAGTTAAGTGCCATTTCCTGTGCGTGTATTATACGTGTTGGGTCCGTGACTTATATGAATTAAACATGCATTTAAAGAAGGCAAAAATTCACCGAAAAGACAATATTTGCCAAGATTCAAATAGTCATAACTTCTGAACCAATCAAAATATTTCAGAAACTAAAACTGAAAAGGTCTGAATGAGCTCTGTAAGAATCAATCATTAAAATGCAAATATGAAGACTTTGTAATTTTGACTGGAGTTGCTATTAGATATCTTGAATGTTTTCAGTATTTGAAGAAAACAATACAGCTCATTCTGTCAGCATACTTAAAATAAACCTATAGCTACATTCTTTTACGCAGACTGCAAATAAAAGAGGTACAAAAACTGAATATTTCTAGTATTCATCAGTGGCGTGTGATAGGATGTCATTATTTGGAAAATTAACTTGCCTAGAATCTGATTTTGTAGAAAGAGATTTTGTGTCCAAAGATAATATTGTTCTTAAAAGCCATGCTTTCTTAAAATCATTTTCTGGTATGTCATAAACGGATGTGCTGCACTTAAATTCACCACTAGTCATAAGTGTTCAATTAATATTTCATTTTCAGTTAATAATATCCTGGTTAAGAGATGCTTGTGTGCATTTTAGTAATGTTGTAAAGCCTGCCATAAACTGGTCATCAGTTCATAAGTATACATGTTTGTTTTTTTTTCATTAAGTTCATATCCCCTCTAGGTAGAAGCATCTGTGGACACATTTGTAGTGTGTATCCTTATTTTATGTGTCTGTAAGTTAGATTACAGCAATGATAGCTCAAAACTGTCCCACAATCAGATTATAGCAATGATACCTCGAAACTGTCCCACAGTCAGATTACAGCAATAATAGTTCTAAACTGTCCCAGTATCAGATTACAAAAGTGATAGCTTTAATCTGTCCCCCCAGTCAGATTACAACAATGATAGTTCTAAACTGTCCCAGAGTCAGATTACAGCACCAATAGCTCAAAACTGTTCCACAGTCAGATTGCAGCAATGATAGCTCTAAATTGTCCCACAATCAGATTACAGCAACAACAGATCTAAACAGTCCCAGTATCACATTACAAAAGTGATAGCTTTAATCTGTCCCCCCAGTCAGATTACAACAATGATAGCGCTAAACTTTCCCATTATCAGATTACAATACCACATTATATAATGTGCAGAGATGGTGAAATTAGGGTAAATTTAGATCAACCCTATGTAGTTCATTATTTTGAACGTTGTGGAAATTTATGAGGACCAAAATTATATCTAGAACTTTAACTGATAAGTTAATTGTAAACTTTTCAATTGACAATATGCTGTAGAGAGTTCAAAACCCGGGATAGATATTTATTTAGGTATTTTGTTTTAATTAGGGTTCCTCTTTCTCTTTGATAGGGACATACTTGTTTATATGCTTGTTGCCAGGATTACCATATTTCATACCCAAATATACTCACTGATAAGATGAATCCAACTTCAAACTACACAGACTCAGATCTGCCATCACGTTATGCATCGACTTGTTCCATGCATTTTCTTAGGAGTAATCAGTTGAACAAACAGCATCGAATCTGATCTGCAGATGCATTATGCAATATATGATCAGGATCTTTGTTGTTTGACTTTACTTACAAGCAAGTATATAGGGTAACATTTTTTGCAGGTCAGGCTTGTACTTCCTTCCTTGGATATTGCACCTTTCGGCTTATTTACTTTTGGAGATTTTTTCATGTATGTAAATAAATATTTGTCTTCCAATTGTAAACTTGTAAAAGATTTGATCCCATTAACCACTCCTTACAAAAACACAAATGGGAAAATAACTCAAATACAGCAACAAACAGCACCATGATTTTTTTACATACATAGATAGCTCATAGTGCAGAGTTCACATATCGAGGGCCACAATAGTAAGTTCAGCTGTTTTGTACTATCAGTCTTTTTGTGGAAATCTGTGACATCTAAAATTCTGGACATATATTGATATGTAAATTGGGCCATAGGCAAATCAGAACATACTCTGGGGACGGGCAAATCAGAACATACTTTGGGGACTTGTATTGATAAGTAAATGGGACAATAGGCAAATCAGAACATACTCTGGGGACATTTATTGATATGTAAATGGGGCTAGAGGCAATTCAGAACAACACCCTCTGGGGACTTGTATTGATATGTAAATGGGACAATAGGCAAATCAGAACATACTCTGGGGACTTGTATTGATATGTAAATGGGGGCCATAGGCAATTAAGAACATACTATGAGGACTTGTATTGATATGTAAATGGGGGCCATAGGCAATTCTCTGGGGACTTGTATTGATATGTAAATGGAGGCCATAGGCAATTAAGAACATACTCTGAGGACTTGTATTGATATGTAAATGGTGGCCATAGGCAATTAAGAACATACTCTGGGGACCTGTATTGACATGTAAATGGGGACATAGGCAATTCAGAACACACTCTGGGGACCTATATTGATTTGTAAATGGGGGCCATAAGCAATTACAAATATACTCTGGGGATTTGTATTGATATGTAAATGGGGGCCATAGGCAAGTAATAACATACTCTGGGGACTTGTATTGATATGTAAATGGAGACCATAGGCAATTAAGAACATACTCGGGGGGGGGGGGGTCTTGTATTGATATCTAAATGGAGGCCATAGACAATTCTCTGGGGACTTGTATTGATATGTAAATGGGGGCCATAGGCAATTACAAACATACTCTGGGGTCTTGTATTGATATGTAAATGGGGGCCATATGCAAATAAGAACATACTCTGGGGACTTGTATTGATATATAAATGGAGACCATAGACAATTAAGAACATACTCGGGGGGGGGGGGGGACTTGTATTGATATCTAAATGGAGGCCATAGACAATTCTCTGGGGACTTTTATTGATATGTAAATGGAATCCATAGGCAATTCTCTGGGGTCTTGTATTGATATGCAAATGGGGGCCATAGGCAATTAAGAACATACTCTGATGACTTGTATTGATATGTAAATGGGGCCATAGGCAATTACAAACATACTCTGGGGATTTATATTGATATGTAAATGGGGGCCATAGGCAATTCAGAACACACTCTGGGGACCTGTATTGATATGTAAATGGTGGCCATATGCAATTCAGAACATACTCTGGGGACCTGTATTGATATGTAAAGGGGGGCCATAGGCAATTAAGAATGTACTTTGGGGATTTGTATTGATATGTAAATAGGGGCCATAGGCAATTAAGAACACACTATGGTGACTTGTTTCAAATGCTGAATGGAAGTTGCCCTGGTATCAGATCATAAAATATGACAGCTCAAAGTTCAAAGATCCAAGATTGAGCATCAGATATGTTAAACCATTTGCACTGTCTTTTAAACTTTGGAAATTTTTGAATACCAAAATGACATGAGGACTTTTACTTATATGGAAATGACTGAAGGAATATACATTTGTTTTTTCTTGGAATACTTTTTTTCTCTTGGAACAAAAGATTTGTATATCTCATGATCATTTAAACTGATGCTAAAGTCATAAATGTGTTCAGGTGGTTAGTTTTTCTGTTTAATCACCTGTTATATATTTTGTGGTATTTAATGAGTCAAAAGAAAACATAAAGTTGACTGATTACTATGTTATTAAATGACATTTATTACAAATTGTGACAATTGTTCCTTTCCTTTTCTTTGTAAAGAACACAGTCCAATGTGTAACAGTACAAATTCCTATAGGGTTCAGACCATTAATTCATTTTGCATTGACATGAATGTTAGCAGCATAGAAAAAACTGTTTTTGCACCTAGATGACCCATTAAACACATGTACAGTGCCAAAACTAAAGTGAATAACCACTAGAACAATAGTTTTAAAAAAACACTTTATTTTAGTATTATTTAGTGAAATATTATTTGAAATGAATTTGAATTGGTCGGAAAGCTTAATTTGATGTGTGCACTAATCCATACCATGACTGTAGCCTGAAGTTTACATTTGTATGCAGTACGTGTTTAGACTTCCATGGCGATGTATACAGAATATAATACCCTAAGGTACAGAAGTGACAGATGTCCAGAAGCAGAGGAAAATTTGATTAGCTGAGAAAGATTTTAGTTGTAGAAAAAAATATCTTTAAGAAAAATGAAATATTACATTATGCATTATTTGAAAAGTTTAGCAAAAGTTTGTCTGTTGAAAAAAAGGTATAAGCAAGAGGTTAAAAGTTACGAGTTAAGGTTTTATCATGTACTTTCTAATTTTGATCATATCAGACTTTTAACCATCATTAGCAAAACATGGCCATAGTTTTTAATGAGTCAGTGTCTGGAAGGTCTGTTAACAGAAGATTAAGTTCAACTTTCAAGAGTTGCTTGGTAGTGAACTAAAATTTCTCAGTAGAATCATGAATAACATTTTATTGTTTGAAAGAAATTTAACTGGACAGTTGAAAACTAGTAGTCAAGTGTAATTTTTAGTAATTAAAGTTGTTTTGTGCTAAGATTTAAAGTTTTTGTTTAATACAGAATGGCAACCAGTGTATAGGTTTGTATAGATCAATGTGAAAACAGTTGCTTATGGCAGCAGCACATGAGTTGATCTGTGTTGACTATTAAAAATGCCAACAAAAGAAATCTAGTGTTGTATTTGTTCCAGTCATGGTAATAAGTGAATAGACGGGCAAAATGTGACCATGCACAGGATCAGAGCAGTCCTGGAAAAAACAAATATTTGAAAGAAGCAGTGCAAAATAGCAAGACAAGCAAATGACTACCATGTGTGGTATTTTGTACCTAAGAGATAAAGGTGATGCCATTATAGCAGACAAGAGCATTTTTTAATATGAGACCTAACCACTCCAAAAGGTATCAAGTTCATTATTCTACCTTTTAAAATTAATAAGAAGCTATCCAAGGATAAAGTATAACAGACTAATAACATTGTTAATCTACAGATAAACTTTGAAAAGTGCAAGAAGATAGAATTTTTCAGACTGATGCTGACTGTGTTGGTAATATCCTTGGCCAATCAGTCATAAAAAAATATTTTGAAATTTGTGCAAGACTTACACCCATCATTAGTATTTAAAAATAGTTAAATGTTATAGAATATATTTATCCAGTTTTGTCTTTATTATGATCGTTAAGATATTTGGTGAATATTTTCTTTCTCGGGAATGTGTCATTGTTAGAAATATAAGTGTGCATTCACATACTAGAGAGCTACTAACCCTTAACAAAAACAAATTCCATGACATTTTTAATTTTAATGTCTTATTATCCTAGGTAATGCATATTCCATGTACACTAAAATATAACTGTGTGCCTTCTTGAACAAGCTGTCAACACTACACTCCTTTTATACAGACATATGACCTCACAAACAGGCATAACGTATATTTGTATTCATAAATATGTGGAAAATATGACAGTTAAATTACGTTTAGCATTACATGATATTTTTTAAAAAATTTGTTACATTTAACTTGCACCTAATATATTACTTGCGCTAATAAAAGGAAAAAAAAACATTTCCATGTGGAAACCTATACAAAAAATTGATGTAGCTGTTGCTTGTCAATGACATTATAAATGTTTTATATCCTTAAATGAATTACATAAAGGAAAGAAATTAAACTGGGTGATAAATATACAATTACCATCATTTATCTGATATGTGATGTTATCAGTGAGTTGCTGAATTTTCTGGCTTCTTTGATTAAATAAAATGTTCTCATCTATACATGTATAACTAATTCTTGTTATCATTATGCACCAATCTACTTGTATAGATTTTGTACCAAATCATCAGTGCATTAATGAAAAATACAATTCTGTGTAAAACTGTATCCAAGACAACTAAAAACATTATTCCAACACACAGCTATGTGAAAATATACATTTATATGTATGTACCATCACAAGCAATGTCAGCTTTAGTCAATTGCTGGTTTTGTTTACTTTGTGTAAGTTTAAAGCATTCAACGGTGCACTTTAGCAGACAGGGTAGGAAACTGCATTATCACATTTGTATATAATGTGCTCATGTCATTCAAGAATATATCAACTGTTTTAAAGCGTGACTTGCATGCAACAATGTTCAATATCTTACCCATGTAGAGGGAAACTTTTTATTTACACCAGAACTTCAGTAGAGCATCTGTGGCATAAATCGAGCATCACCTGCATTTCTTTTGTTTACCATACTTCTTGGAAATCTTGTTTCCTTTGTTTTAGTCGGAATAAAACTTCAGTTCCTTATACTATCTAAGACAATTAAGTAAATACAGAGATCACACATGACATAGTATTTTATAAGACACCCCCCTCCCCAAGAAAATTAAACAGGATGACAGTGCTCCAGACACTCATGCCAAATGTGTATATCAAATTTAAAAAATATAGTGTGAAAGTGAAACTTGAGAATATACCACAAGGAGGGATTATGAAAGCTGTTGTTGTGATCAGATGTCAAGGTTTTCCAGATGACTATAGCAGTGACAGGCTGTTTGAATTAACAGTGAGCACCAATTGAATTTTCTGCAGTTGTATACAAGACAAAGTTATGGGTAATTTAAATCTTTAAACTTTGCGAATTTCTTCATGTGGTTTTCCTGATTTTAAAAATGGCTGTACATCTACGTTGGTATAGGACTAATATTCTGACAAAGGTCTGATGAATATGGATATTCTATTATTCAAGTATTTGTCTAAAACAAGCAAAGGGATTAATAAACACTGGCTATTATTTTCAAAACTGAGGAGATGAAACATCTTTGATTCGTTTTGTTTTGAACATCTGATGGGGGGAGGACACAAAATGTTCCACAAAATTAAGGAAAAGCTTTCAAGAACATTTTTTTATTTTAAAGGAACAAGGGGAAAAAACTATTACTTTCTGGTAAACAAACAAACTCAGAAGCCCCGAGATAGACCTCAGAAACTATCATATCAGCAAACAGTATTTCAAACAAACAGTTTTTAGCTCTGCTTGCCATAGACAAACAGATATGGGATGATATGTCGTTTGTCATCCATTGTCCATCTGACATTTCTTCATCCATTAGCACAATCATCACTAATACTGATTGGAAAATTACTGGAAGTTGTGCTGCTCAGACATTCAGTATATTGTCCCTACTCATCAATGGATGGTCAAAACAAAACGTTTTTACTGAAAGAGTTTTGTTATGGTTCGGTTGAAATGACCTGAAAGAAAAGATTGCCCATCTGACATCTGATATGGCTGCCACAGCAACCATCTTGAAAATGGCATTATGTCCTCTCCTGAACAGGAAGTCATACATGTATATACATGGGGTTTTCACCAGAAGAGCTATGATTTCTAGTTGGTACTAAATTAAACTGGTTCCTCTTAAATGTTCAGTGTGGAAAAGACAGTGACCATCTTGAAAATCTTGTTATGAATGGACAATTTTGTCAGCATAGGTTTTCATTAAGTGATTTTTTAGGATGTATTCTTCAGTTAAAAAGGTGCCAATTTGATGTTTAATATCACTTCCTCTGGAAAATCTTGTTCTTGCCACTCCTCCTGAATGGAAAGTCATATTGATATGGGATTTTCACCAGAAGACTTGTTATGTCTACTTGATCCTAATTAAACAGTGGTTTGCCACATTGACCATATTGAAAACCTTGTTACTGCTGCTCCACCTGAATGGATGATACTACCACGTTTGATTTGCACTAAAAGATGACTTATAGTACTTAGTCGATCCTAAATGAAATTGTTGTCAGTCTAACATTACGTATGGTCATCACAGTGGCCATCTTGAAAATCTTGTCATATCAAAATGAGGTTTTCACCAGAAGACTTGTGGTGTTTAGTCGATCCTGAATGAAATTGTTGTCAATCTAACATTCCATATGGTCATCACAGTGGCCATCTTGAAAATCTTGTCATATCAAAATGAGGTTTTCACCAGAAGACTTGTGGTGTTTAGTCGATTCTGAATGAAATTGTTGTCAATCTAACATTCCATATGGTCATCACAGTGGCCATCTTGAAAATCTTGTCATATCAAAATGTGGTTTTCACCAGAAGACTTGTAGTGTTTAGTTGGTCCTGAAAAATTTTTTGGCCAAAATAATGATACGTAATTTACATTGATCTGACTTCAAGTGTGGCTGCCATGGAATCCTATTTTGAAAATCTGATTCCTAAATGAAAAGTCATACTGACGTCAGATTTTTGCCAGAAGTTTGATTTATTTAGTCAAGTACCAGATAAAACATGCATGAATCTGACCTCAGTAGGGCTGTTGCAATGAAAATAATGAAAATCTTGTCACATATTAATTTGAATGGATGTTTATGTCAATATGGGGTTTTCACTGTAAACAGTTTGTCCTGAATGATAAAGGGCTGCTCTTCCATCCAATATGGCTGCCAAAATGACTAAATGAAAATCTTATTACAGATAAATATCAGAGATGGTTTCAACATTCTGCAGTTAAAAAGTCTTGCTTTAAATTCATAGAAGTTCTTTTTATGACAGTAGAGCATCAGTCCAAGAGACTTATGTTGATTTTACTTTTGAATATAAAATGGTTTCAAGTGGAGTTATTCAGCATCAGTTATAGTAAAAGGCCTACAGGTTATGTATGCATATTTACTCATTTTAATTAAGTATAAATTGTTTTAAAATTGAATACTAATTTGTTTTAATCAAAGTCTTTTAGTCCTAATTATTGAATGCTCTGCACGTGAACCATCATCAAGAAACTTTCAGATAAAATTATCATCTTAGTGAGCTTTTACAGTGGTGGCTATGTACTAAAGTGGGTTGAGAAATGAGCATGTTCATCTAATTGTAATAATATAGGGTAGTACCAATTGTTTATCAACATGCATAGCTTTCATTGTGAGATTCCAACGCATGACATTCAACATAGATTGTACAGAATTGCACCTTTAGGCTGATCTTGTCCAACAATCTCCACACTTTAAAAATGACTTTACCATATGTACTTTATGGGGCGTCTAAGTAATGACCTTCCAAATGAATATGGATGTATGAGGATTCAAATAAGATGAATAATTGCCATTGAAAGTTATATATGATCCAATTCTTAAAAATTACACCCATTTCTGATATAGTGTTGAATGCATACATGAACTCTAACTTTTACTATACTATGTTCCATTTTAGATAATGTTTTAAAATTAAATTTTTTTTATTCAGCTATGTACCACATTATAATACAAATGCCTAATAACATCTTGAATTTAATGAATAGTTTATGGATAGGCATTATTAGTGAGAGATGCATATAAAAATTGAAACAATTTGCAGATATTCTTTGATATTTCTCAACACACTCTTTCATCAGCAACTAGCATTTGAATACAATTCTGATGTTACTGTTAGAAATCCGACAAGTGACCTGTAAGTGAAGGTTTAGGATTTTATATGCAAATTAGGCATTTCACTAAAATAGTGTTTTATGAAAATGATCTTTGTTGATGCTAAGTTTTGAATAAATTGCCTTTTTAAGTAAATTCTTTACTTGAAATAACTGCATCAAATGAAATGTTGGAAAGTATATAAGAATATATGTTCTTTTATGTACAACTAGTAGACCTTAAGTAAATATGTAAATACGTGGATTAGTTGTTCCTTACAGCATACATAATGAAATAGTACACATGACAATTGTTATGTTCATTTATCCTGTAGATGTTTCACACTGACAATAACTCTAGAACATGCATGGCATCTTCCTCCAAGATGCAAGCCAGATAATATGTTTTTCAATCTGTAAATTAAGAAATAATACCAAGTCATGTCGCTAGTCTTTTTACCATCCCTGCAGTTAAAACAGTAGATTATTCAAGCTTTAATGGAATCCGAAATAAAGTTATTTTGTTCTCTCATGAAGCATCAATCTATGATCACCTTGAGGGTGTTTACTTACTTTCTGTTCACAGACCACTTTGATAGCATGTGTACTATGTTTTCCTGACAGAAGAAATAAAAGTTGGATCTTGCCATCAGGCATCAAAATTGTTACCAATAACATTTCATTTATATTTATTTGTAAATATTGTTAAGGTTCAGATACTATCAGTAGGTAATCTGTCTGTTTGGTGCTTTCTAAATTTAAACAGATGAAATTATCATTCTCAGAAAACCTGTTTTGTTATCTGTAATAGTGTCAAGTTCAGTAGGTATATTATAAAATCTAGTGAAGTGTTGAACTGGAGCTTGGAGTCTAAAGTCTGGGGTGTAATAATCTAGACAGTGCTTTTTTATTGTCATTTGCATGTGTTAATGTCGGAGCCTGTTAAATTGATTGATATTATACTAAGATGTGTTGCATATTAATTATGTTGGCGCCATTGTATTACTTGAATCTGCTGACACAATTTCAGAATATGCAAATTATTCCTATACAATACAAAACTGGCATTAATGTTATATTACTTGGAGAGTACATTAAAATATTTAAAATATTCATTCAATCTACTTAAGTATTAAACTATTCTTATTGTCAATGATTTTTTTATTCAGTGCTAATGGAATACAGCAAAAAGATGACCTTGAAGATATTCTTGGCTAAACTATTCAATATGCATTCACAACAAATACAGTAAAGAATCATTGATAACATTCTGCCTGTGATGTATTTCATTTCTTTTGGTCTTTTGGTGGGATTTTTGGCTACAGTGACCATTATAATCACAGGTTCAAACATATATATATCTGTGTGTGTGTGTGTGTGTGTGTGTGTGTGTGTGTGTGTGTGTGTCATATTGCAATATATCACAAAATTAAGGGAAATATTGCAATATATTGATTTCAGAAAGATTTAAGATTACTGTTAATTTATTACTGAATTTTTTAATGACATAATTAAAATACAGTAGAGAAAATGAATAAAATGCAGTACAATCTAACACATAAATAAAAAGTTACAATCAAAGCCTTTTGTCTGAACAGTCCACAGTTTGTGGTTTACTTTTTGATAAACATAAAATGCATAAAACTGCAGATTGGTCTCTTTGTTGTCACTTTAACCTGTGTAAATTGAACTGCCTTGAAAATCACATGATGGAACTTCATTCTTAAAAAAAGAATGAAAATAATAGGTCAGCATGTTTTGGTTTTAGTACAAAATGTTGTGCATTTACTTTATCTCCAGCAGTGGAGAACACCCTCTCAAAAAGAACACCTGTTGCTGGGATGCACAATAAGGATTTAGCAAACTTGGCTAATCTAGGAAATCTCTGCTCGTGATTTTTCTTCCATTGAAGAAGATTAGAATCCAAGGGATTTTTGGTAGATTTTGGTAAAGATTCCATTCCTTCATGCATTGCTGAGGAGAGGTAGGGCTTTAAAATGTGGATCCAAGGCAGCAGCAATGGTGAAAGTTTCTTCTTGATGAGTGTATCTATCCTGAAGACCACCAACCACAGCCCTTTTCATCGGAGCTATTACTAGAGTGTTGGAAAATGTTGTCAATTAGTTTGCGATGAAGATGCATGATAACAGAACTAGTTGGAACTGACTTAGCAAAAAGAGTGATTGTCAGCAATGGTTCTAGACAAACCATTACCTCATCTGCCTTCAACCGCTCTTATGGCCTAGTGGTTAGAGTGTCCGCCGCAGAAGCGGGATGTCATGGGTTCGATCCTCGGCCGAGTCATACCAAAGACTTACAAAAATGGTACTTACAGCTGCCTCGCTTGAAGCTCAGCATTTGAGGTTAGTGTTAAGACTGGTCGGCCTGATGTCAGGATTATGTGACTGGGTGGGACAACATACTACATGTCTTCGGCATGATGCCACAGTGTTAGACGTCACTATAAACTGCCTCACTGCAGACATCATAGCAATATGACTGAAAAATTGTTAAAGCTACGTTAAAATTCCTAATCAAACAAACAAACAAACCTCATCTGCCAGGTAAATGTCATGATCTGAAAATGTGTTTAGATCTTTCTCTTTTATTTTTGCAAGATCTTTGGATCTCAAAATGGCATTACTGCACACTGCATTTCAAGAAACCTTGAAATCATGTCATAAATACTGTTCCATCTAGTGGGCCCATGAGCTATAAGCTTATGATCCGGTAGACCCAGCAATTCAGCCTGGCTCCTCAGTTTAGCTGCTGCAGTTGTACTTCGGTGAAAGAACCCAACTATTCATTGAATCCTGCTGAGAACTTCAATGCGTCTGATCATGAGACAATTTTGTGCAACTAAATTAATTGTATGTGCATAACACTTGATGTGAAAGTTGCAGAGTCCCTGCTTTGTCCATGTTTGCTGCATTATCTGGTACTGCATTATCTGATACAATGGATGGCATGGGGATAGACTGTATTTCCCTTTCTTTGAGGGCCTCCTCATGAATCACATCAGCTGTATTCTCACCTGTGTACCCTTCATTCATGGGTCGTGTTTGAAGAACAAAGTTTATCAGCTTCTAATTTGTATCAGTGTTTCTGTCATATGACTCCAGTGAACCTGACGTCCAACTATCTGTTGTCAATGCAACCTTCTCAGCATTTCATAGGTCTTCTGTTACCAGTGGCTTGACTTTAACATATTTTTGAGGAATGATCACTTCTGCAAACTGCTTTCTACCTGGAACATTATGTTGGGGTTCAAGGGTATGTAAAAGGTCTCTAAATTCTGGCAAATCTACTATTCGGTATTGACGCATGTCCTTCATTATAAATCTGCACACCTTGTCAGTTATATGTAAAGCATGAGAAGAATCTGAGGGGTATTTTGCTTCAATGAGCCCTGGTAAGGTTTTCTGGATTGGCTACAACATTTTAGCTTTAGAAAGATCGAAAGTATCTTCACATGACGAAATCGCATTAACAGGGATCGATGATCTTTTGTCTGTCATCTTGTAATTGCCACATTTCCGGGGATGGTGCTTTGTTCATGTGGTACACTAGATTAGTGGTTCTGCCAGAAAACTTAACATGAGCATCACACAGTCGGCACACAGCAAATGCCTCGTCAGTTTGTTGTGAAAAGTTCCAATTCTTGCAGGTTTTACAGCACAAATATTGATCATAATTTTGGAGCTGATTTTTAACTGTAAATATATTTTATAAAATATAAAAGGTTTAAAAGAAAGTAGAGGGTATGTTAAAACTACCCACATTACATAAAACATTAAGTGTAATGCTGTCGTATCAGCTATACCTAAATCATAAACTAGTTTATTAAAGTACTGCATCGGACAGTCGGTATTCCAGTGCACAGTACCTAAACCATGTACTTGTTTATTAAAGTACAGCATCAGACAGACATCCATTGTACAGTGCCTAAATTATGTACTAGTTGATTAAAGTACTGCATCTAACAGGCATCCATTGTACAGTACCTAAATCATGTACTAGTTGATTAAAGTACAGCATCTGACAGCAATCCAGTGTACAGTACCTAAATCATGTACTAGTTGATTAAAGTACTGCATCTGACAGTCAGAGATCCAATGTACAGTAACTAAATCATATACAGTAAAAACTGTTATGAGCTACCTCTGCTATGAGCAACCACCTGTCATTTCCAACCACAATTGTAATGCACAGATTGATTTTATTATATACATGCTCTGTCATGAATGACCACCTGCTGAATGTGACCAATGACCAGGCTGTCTGGGCAAGATATGTTGTTGTAGGGTTTAATGCCATTTTTCAGCACAAGATAGGCTATGCATGGTGGCCAGTATTATTGGTGGAGGAAGAACCCAGGTAAACCCCGGAAAGAATCACCGACCCACGAGAAGCTACCGGCAAGCTTTCTCGCATATCCACATTAGCTGAGCCTGAGACTCGAACCCACGAAGACAGAGGTGAGATGGCAGTGATCCATAACGGTGAGCGCTTTAGACCACATGGCCACTCGGGGCCCCGGGCAAGATATGCAGGTGAACATAGGAGTATATATGGATTTAACTGACCAAGAATGGTTGATAATCTGTTATTCTTTTAGGAAAAAGAACCAAGATAATAATGGATCCAATGTACAGTACCTAAATTATATACTAGTTTATTAAGGTACCAATTCTGACAGTTAAGGATTAAAATTATTTTTGAATGACTATTTTAAACCTTGCTATGGAATTCTTTCTTTTCTGTTTGAGAAATATAAATGTTGCTATACAGTGTCTGTCTTATTGTTACACAAGTTGTGTACATTTAAACATTCATCATCAGTTTTGCATAATTTTTAGACTCTTCTATTGTCTTGATATTTTTGAGACAAAGTGTTTAGATACAGATGACTTTGTCATGTAATAATTTACATAGCCATGTTATACAGCATCATGTCAAACCAATGAGACCTCGATTATTTTGCATATGATAAGAGGGGTGGGGTTTGCTTATCACCAAAAAGATGTTTCTAAAAGAAAAGGCTGCCAACAAAATTTAAAATGAGCTTATTAAATGTGATTGTTGTAAACTTTAAGGATTTCTTAACAGAAACAAGACATTGACAAAATGTAAAACATTAAATGTACTTGGTAATTCTTTCAACCCTTCAAGTGTATAGTTTAAGAGATAGGTGTAACATAGAAAAATTAAAGTTTGAGCAAACAAGGAGTGGAAGACATGAGAAATTCTACTTAATGGCAGCAAAAAGAATGATTTTTATTAGGGCATAACCGATTAGCATTTTTCTACCGATTTCCGATTCCGGATTTTGGGCATGAAATTTTTCCGATTCCGGATACGATTCGATTAATCGGAAATGCTAAATCCGTATTTTTTTCTAAAAAAATTTCATCTTCCGTTTCCAGGTTTCTGGTATCTGGTTTTACCGTGTCTAGCATGTTACTTAGTAATTTACCATATCCGGCTTCATTTCCGGTTTTCACCCGTCGGTTCAAATAGATTGTTTCACAGCGTTGTTGTGTTGACCATATTGGACTTTTCTGACTTCTTATTTAACTTTATTAACGCACTATCGAATGCCACGCAGTGTTAGACACGGTGCTATAGAAATTCAACTTTATTATTTTTATTATCCGAATCGGTCGTTCCTGCCTTGTCCGACTCCGATTAATCGGAAGTTCATACTATCCGGTGGAATCCGATTTCCGGATCAAAAGTCGGTTATGCCCTAATTTTTATCATTCCATGTCCTAAAAAGACCAAATATAAATATAAAAATGAAAGTAAGGATTATTAATAAAAAAACTTGCCCTAAATAGACCAAATATAAATATAAAAATGAAAGTAAGGATTAATAATTAAAAAAAAGAGCAATATCGTAAAACATGGCATATTTAATCATGTTCACTTAACGTTATTTTTGGGGATATTGTTTCTTGCCTATTTTGGGGATGTTGTTTCTTGCCTATTTTGGGGGTATTGTTTCTTGCCTATTTTGGGGGTATTGTTTCTTGCCTATGAAAATCTGCAGTCTCATTGTTATACAGTTAATGGTGATTTGTTTGAAAAGGAACTGTTTTTCTCTTATCAGTAGTGTTTGCTTCTTCTAACTGATTTCCTATAAAAGTTACAAGCTGTCTTCTTAGAATTGCATTGACTTGTATGTCTAATTGTGAAAGGTTATCAGACTCGTGTTCTGCAACTCCTACCAACAAAACAATTTTGAAAGTTGAACTAATCTTTTTCTTCATCACAGTGCAAAGTAATTGACATATTGACCTTTATTTTATCAAAGGTATTCTGAAGCTCACGAGTTTTCCACAGAATAATGTTATCATTCTTCTTATCATCAAGAAGAATGATAACATTATTCTCTGGAAAATTGATGAGCTTCAGATTTTATAAAATTGTTTAGAATATCTGTTTGACATAATATTAGTTTATTTAAACGTGTCTCAAAGTCATGCATGATAGTTTTACTATAATACAAAGGACGACCATAAAGGAAGTATACCTTGTTTTTCAAGCTGTATATAAACCAGATGCATTTTTAAATATAGTAATTAGAGGAGCATGATAAATTTTCAAAAAGTTTACATCCTTCTGTATTCTTAAGAGGACAACTGACTGTAACCCAGTTTGTTTTATGACAAAACTGATTTCCTTTATTCAATTGACATGCATGACTGGTGGTTCATGGTATAGGTTAAAATGTTTGTGGTTCATGGTATAGGTTAAAAAGTTTGGTGGTTCATGGTATAGGTTAAAAGATTTGGTGGTTCATGGTATAGGTTAAAAAGTTTGGTGGTTCATGGTATAGGTTAAAATGTTTGTGGTTCATGGTATAGGTTAAAAAGTTTGGTGGTTCATGGTATAGGTTAAAAAATTTCCTTGTTTATGTCATAGGTTAAAAAGTTTGGTGGTTCAGGGTATAGGTTAAAAAGTTTGGCGGTTCAGGGTATAGGTTAAAATGTTTGTGGTTCATGGTATAGGTTAAAATGTTTGTGATTCATGGTATAGGTTAAAATGTTTGGTGGTATAGTTATAGGTTAAAATATTTTGTGCTTCAGGGTATAGGTTAAAAAGTTTGGTGGTTCATGGTATAGGTTTAAAGATTTGGTGGTACATGCTAGAGATTAAAAGAGGTTTATAATTTGAGCAGAGACACCATTTTTATGTGGTGTTCATAGTGACTAAATTCTAATGTTAAATGTTTTTTTTCTATGATGCTTTCTTAGTGCAATAGATAAGTTGAAAGGAGTTACAATTTGAGCATAGATCCCATAATTTCTGTTCAGAATGATAGAATCATGGAAATGCTTTAATTCTATGATGCATACTTAGTGTGCTTTCTGTATCATTAGGTGAAGGGGTATTGGAATTAGAGCTTAGAAATAAATGTCACCCCTTTTTTTTTAAATAAAAAATTAGTAATAGTGACCCAGTGGTAGTTAGCCATCCTATAACAGGATACACAAAAGGTATAAGTTTAATTTCAGATGATGCTTTGATCTGAAAATAAGCTCAGCTGGGAGGATGTACATATTTTTATAGCAATTTTGATACAAATCCTGAAAAGTAATTTATAATGATCCAGTTTTGTTTGAACATGTCCAGCCTACAAGTAAGTTGTACTGTCCATAGAAGTTAACTCAAGAGTTAGAGCATGGAAAAAAATGTAAGCAGTTGTTAATAAATTCTGTAAGTAGAGTACAGTGATCCAGTTTTGTGTAATATATCTTCATCCCAATATTCATACACACACACACACACACACACACTACAAGTTTTATGTAAATACGCTTTAATATACAGTATAGGAATTTTTAGCCCAGATTGGATGGAAAAACAGAATTTTAATGCCGATTTAATGTCCAGGAAATTAGCTAACAGCTGTCTTGGTCTGGTGAGCAACACACATACATCCATTAGTCCTAGATAGATGGCAGTACATGTAGTTGCAAAGGTATTGTAATTGGAGCCAAGACATATTTCTAACCATTCTTATGGTTCTCAATAAATCATATAAAGTAGGCCACATTGTGATCCAGTTTTGTGTGCACAACACATGCTTATCCCAAGTTTACCCATTGGGCAGATTTGATGCTAATAAGTGAAGTAGATAGATTGAAACACTGATGGGCAGAGTAAACCTCACACACAACTCATTGTTGACATGAAAGTATACAAAGGAAATATATTTTCATGATATAGCTCTTGAAAAATAATGGTCATATTTTAAGGATTGTCTCCCTTCAAACAACTATGATGTGACTTGTATTAGGGT
Organism: Unio delphinus; assembly: GCA_029339505.1. NCBI lineage: Eukaryota > Metazoa > Mollusca > Bivalvia > Unionida > Unionidae > Unio > Unio delphinus. The sequence goes on from JAQISU010000058.1 coordinate 6,305,815, forward strand.
CAGTAAAACAATCTTTACAAAATGAAGTATCTACTGGAAGACCGTGTGGGCATGAAATGACTCACTAAGCTCACATTAAACAAAAGGTGAAAACTAAAATTAATTTGCAGGTTAAACTACATTGAGAGATTTCTCTCCAAGTTGCAATTAATTTAGGGACCAGCCATTTGATTTTGTTTTTAAGAGGGGTGCTGGGGATGTTTTCTTTTATAAATTTCAAGGCCCCAGATAGATTGAAAAAATATTCTTGGTCTGATTTGTTAACAAAAAGCACCTAATATATCCATTATATTGAATAAATAATGATCTTGAGATGAAATGAAAGAGAATTTAACCCACCTCCCCCAATACAATTATTGTAGTGTATTACCATCTCTATTCGCTTATAAGTTGAGTCAAACTGCAAATAACTATCTTTGGTAAAATAATGTGTCTACAGATCCTGACCTATGTTCTTTTGTTTACTTCTAACAAACTACACTGACCCAAATCTACATCAGATGCATTTTGTGACAGCAGATCTGGGGTGAGGGTGCAGTTTGTATTTGGACAGTACACACACACACACACACACACACACACACATACACACACACACACACTGAAACTCCTCAAAACTGAAACCTCAATATACAGGAGTCCCAACAATACAGACATTTTGATTTAACCTGAAGTTTTCCTTCTTTAATATTATCTGGAGCTTTTCCCCAATAAATAAAAAAACTCCTCAATTCCGAATAGCCAAACAAATTTTGTTCCCAGTTTTCAGTTTTAGGCTTTAAGAAAAACCATAAAACTGAAATTCACTTCAAAGAAGGAAATATAATTTAGCCGCAAAATTTCTGACACGTGCTGGAACAGATTAATTCAGTGTGGCATAAGTGGTTAGAGCATCTGCCTCTGATATGGGAGGTTAAATGGTTTAAACCCCATCTGAGTCATACTAAGACTTACACAAATAGAACTTGGCACTCAGCATTAAGAGATTGGTGTTGGAACTGGTGGGCCTGGTGTCAGGATAATTTAATTTGGTTGTACATGACGCTACATGTCTGGCATGATGCCCCAGTGCTAGATAAACTGCCACATTGCAAACATCATAGCAATATGACTAAAACTGTTCAAGCTCTGTTCAAAATTAGTTTTAAAAATACACAGGATTAATAACAAGGTTTGTAGTATGCTTAGCTGTGTGTCATAGACCAAAAAAGTTTGATAATAAATGAAATGGTTTTAGAACTGTCAAAATTATGTTTCTCACCTGTCATTTAGAACAGGACAGGCATCTTTGTAGATCACATCATGATATGTAAAAAAAACGTTTTTCTACAAGTCATGGACGCCACCAAAAACAAAACTTGCCCAAAATAATTCCTGGAAAGCTTGACCAAATATGACTGCTTTTTAAATGTCAAAATATTTTTTTTTTCTGGTTGTCATGGGAACTAAGATTGTGTCTCTTTTGAAGTTAATACAGGACAGATCATCCTTGAATAATGAATGATATTGTGTCATGTCCCACTTTCTGTAACTTCCAGCAATTGGAATGCTTCTCATATTTATAACCTGTTTCACAAATATGTTCATGTCAGGAGTTCTTTGGTACCAAAACAAGTTATATAGATCTTAATTGGAAAGCTATTTTAGAATCGAAGTCTTCATAAAATCATCATGCCCTGCCATTTTATGCAATATTTACCCTATATTGTTGTAGTTAGTTTATTTAAATTATTATACTCGTCCCACCAGGCTCGATTTTGTAGGAAGTGAAATTTGTGATAGAGAGAAGTATAGCTCTGAGCCCCCAATCAGCAATGCCGACAGTTTAATTATTGAATACACAAAAGTTGAAATTCAAATGAATAACAATTTAATACCATTCAATAGTCAAATGATTATAATTCTCCAGTCACTCTTCTTCTCGACCAAGTGATAGCCTATTGCATCATTTGATTTATATTGTGAGATAGCTTTCCACCTGTCCTTGTTTCCTACTCATCTGTATCTCTCATATCCTGCCAATTTTCCTTTTCTCCTTCTGACTTCCCTCCTAACTCTTCCTCTTTGACTGCTCCTTCACCAATTTCTCTTCCTTGTCTCCTTTTTCAACTAGCCTTCAATTCACAATCGACTTCTCCACTAGTCTTATACTATCTCCCTCCTGGAGACTCTGGACTAAGATATACCAGAAGTCTATCCCCTAAAAGCTTCCTTTATGAAGCTTTGTCTTTCTTACAATTTCCTAATTTTCTCTGCCAAATTACGAATGGCTTTCCTGGAGTATTGCTTTATAACCTTCTAGGACTATGTTTGGGCAATTACTAAATTCCTAGCTCGAAAATACGATAACTTCTGTATTTTCGCATATATAAGATGTGTCTTATATAACATTTTACATACCCCACACCCTTAGTGCATCTATTCATAGGCGTCTTATCTAATTATTTTTTTTACACCGACAAACCATAAAATGTGTGATAGTAACACTATCAAAAATAGTGAATTCAGTCTCTTAACAGAACAATTGTTACAGTTGATATTCCCATGTTTTCGTTCCTAGTTTTAAAAACTATTGAATGTTCAGTACGTAATTACCATGTGTACCTATCTACTTCAGGTGAATATTGGCAAGATTTTCTTCCCAGTTTGGCCATCTTGCCTTTCTATCTCTACAAGTTCATTTCCTAGGATTTATCTTCTTATTAAGCTCCTCTTCCTCCATCTTCCAATCACATACATTCTTCTCACTGTAACTAAATTCTCTTTCAGCAGCTCTGTTGCCATGCTCCTTGGCAAACTTTCTGACGTCTAATTTAAAATCAGCCGTGTATGATTTTCACTTCGGCATCATGAAAATTTTATAAATTTTATAAATGCTCAAGAGATTGATCACATATTTATATATAACAAGAGATTGATCCCACGTATACCCTTATATACCTGCATATACTGGCATATACTAACCCCAACCACTGAAGCCAAGGCCTAGTGACCTAGAGGAAGATAAGATCAAACGATAACAGTTGCGGCCCTGTCTCAAACAATTCTTTGAACTCCAGCCAAAACGGTTAGTGAATCCTTGTTTACATTAGATGAGTGATCGAAACATTGGAGATGTTTGTGTTTATGACAAAGGAAAGTATCAGTAGCCAATTTGATGCACGTGGTTTGAAAACGAATGTTTACCAGTTCATATTGTAACAAAATAACACACAGAATTGTGCAAAAGATTTTATTAAACTTTATTGGAACAAAACATAACAAAATAATATTAGATACAGATCAATACCATAAGCAACTTATTAGTTATTAAAAAGTCGATGTTCTGTAATCTGCAGTCAATTGGGTTTGCTCAGTTCGTCTAATGGCGTTGCTGAGTGCGTCTTATACTTGTTGGCGTCTTATTTCAATAATTTTTTACACAAATCATCAAAACCCATGTCTTATAATTGGGTGTGTCTAATATATGCGAAAATAGGGTAAATTAAATTCAAATTGAAATGGTGACACCTAATCAGTACAAGTTGTCACCTTCAAGCTATGATTTTACGAGGTGATATATTTTATTCTATTATCGGTCACAACTTTTCAGTTACAGGGTTACAGTTTTGGCACAAATAATCATTTTGACCCTAAATAATCTGACATTAAAGACAGTTTCATAAAAGTTGCATCATCATGTCATGTTGCCAAGTTATTAAGTATTGCACTTACATAACATGTTTGTGAGTTACCGCTTGAAACAGATATAGTAATATCCTTCATTAAACATAAAATGACACCCTTGTCTTATATGTACCACTAATTCTTTCAATAAAAGTAAAATGAGAACGATGCAAATAGTAAATTTGACACTCTTGTCTTACATATGCCAATAAATCTGTCATTGAATGTACAATGAGAACGATGCAAATAGTAAATTTGACACTCTTGTCTTACATGTGCCAATAAATCTGTCATTGAATGTACAATGAGAACGATGCAAATAGTAAATTTGACACTCTTGTCTTACATGTGCCAATAAATCTGTCATTGAATGTACAATGAGAACGATGCAAATAGTAGATTTGACACTCTTGTCTTACATGTGCCAATAAATCTGTCATTGAATGTACAATGAGAACAATGCAAATAGTAAATTTGACACTCTTGTCTTACATGTGCCAATATATCTGTCATTGAATGTATAATGAGAATGATGCAAATAATAAATTTGACACTCTTGTCTTACATGTGCCAATAAATCTGTCATTGAATGTACAATGAGAACGATGCAAATAGTAAATTTGATATCATTCTCTTACATGTAGCACTAATACAGTTTCAGACTTACAAGCAGCACATGAAAAGTAATGGTAACCTTACCTTCAAAACAGGATGGCAACATGCCCTCTATTTTAAGTATACAAATTTAGAGAATATAATCCAGCCAGGAGGCTGGTTTTATCAACTTTTCAAGCAGAATAATATTTTAAAAGTTTGTAAGAAATTACAGAAGTACCTATATGCAAATTGATTCTGAAGCATACATAAGATGTTGAAATTATCTGTATTATGATATTCGAAAGTAACACTGTTTTACATGTAGATACTTTTACACAGCGTTATTTTCCTCTTTCCAAAACAAAGCAAATTAAATGTAAACAAACTAAACCCATTCATTGGATGCACTGTAGGTATTATACAGATATGATAAAGTAAAAATATACATAGAATCCTTAACCATAACAGTTACACTTCTAAGATATATGCTAAGATCACCATGAGTTAAAGCAAATAAAAAGGGTTTTGAATTGTGTTGTATGAGATAATGCCTTCTCAGTGTTGTATGAGATAATGCCATCTCAGTGATATGTTGGCTTGAATAGATTTGAATTGAGTTGTACAAGTCAATACAATGACAGTGCTATCCATGTTGGCTTGAATAGATTTGAATTGTGTGGGTCAATGCCATGTCAGTGCTATGTTGGCTTGAATAGATTTGAATTGTGTGGGTCAATGCCATGTCAGTGCTATGTTGGCTTGAATAGATTTGAATTGTGTGGGTCAATGCCATGACAGTGCCTTGTTGGCTTGAATAGATTTGAACTGAGTTGTACGAGTCAATGCCATGTTGTTTGCTTTGTTGACTTGAATAGATTTGAACTGAGTTGTACGAGTCAATGCCATGTTGTTTGCTTTGTTGACTTGAATAGATTTGAACTGAGTTGTACGAGTCAATGCCATGTTGTTTGCTTTGTTGACTTGAATAGATTTGTTACAATGTCTTTCATGGGCTCTGGTAAAGAAGAATATAAAACTGTAATGAAGAAGATTAGTTGTTTAGTAGGTTTGGTGCTTTACGGCAAAGCAACACAGATTATTTAGTGCTGAGGCAATGAGGAACCATAGTCAGTTATCTTCCCTTTAAACAGATAGGTGGCAGCAAGGAAAAAAATGATCCAAGATTACTTCCAGTATACTCCCTGCTTAACAATCAATAAAATCATAGCATCTTCATCTTGCTTTACAAAATGTCTCAATCATACAAATCATGGATGTTGTCATCTGAGAGAGGCGTTAAGAGAGGAGAAGCCAAGTTTTCTCAGCAAGAGTTAATAGAGATGGATAATAAAAGATTAGGTAAATTGGCAATATTGTGGTTGCAAATAGAAAATCACATTTTGTCTCATCTGCATAAAAATTAATCTGTGTTATTTGCACACTAGTAACTTTGTGATTCTTTTATGAAATTATTTTTTTAACAGATCTAAAATTGTGTAATTTGTTGATCATTGAGCAATCTGTTCAGAATAATTCTTTAGATAGTTGGGATAAATTAATATAAAATATAGACTTCAATAAAAATAATTGTTGTGTTTTAGTGTGGAAATTTATAGATTCTTGTTGAATATGTTTTATGACTTGATGTACTATCATATCTGCCTTCACATCCAAACAGTTATTATCTTCCCTACTTTCATGTCTGTACTTTAGTCAACTGTTAATGCTCTTCTTGCTATGGCAATTGGCTTTCAATGATTGTCTCATTTGCTAAAAGTTAAATGTTCTAATTTGTTTTTTATTTACACAACAGATACCCAGAATATTACCTGGAAGGAATACAGTCTAAATAAAGCTGTATTATAACTTGAAGTGTTTTCAGTTTTGTAATGACAGTGTCAAAAAGATTTAGAACATTACATAGAATATATGATGTTATCATTTTAAAAGGGAATTGTTCCTGATTAACACACACACGTATACAACACACAAACCATGTATTTTCCTTCACTGAAAAATGAAATAAGAATATTTGTATTCATGTGTTATTGTAGTTTTTGACAGTTTATTGATCAACTGATCACAATACATTGTTCTGGCTAATGATAAAGTGTGAGGATAACTCAATATCAAGACTAGGTTTTTATATGGCTTCATTGGGGGCACTGAGTAGCCAAGTGGTCTAAAGTGCTCTCCATTAACGATCAATGCCATCTCACCTCTATCTGTGTGGACTAAATTCTCAGATTCTGCCAGTGTGTGCATGTGAGAAAGCTTGCCAGTAGCTTCTTGTGAGTCAGTGGTTCTTTCTGGGGGTTTTCCGGGTTCTTCCTCCACCAATAATACTGGCCGCCATGTATAGCCTTTCATGTGCTGAAAAATGGCATTAAACCATACAACAACAACGACAAAGACACTGAGCCACAGTAACTCCCATCATGGAAAAGGAATATAAAGTAAAACTAATTTATTTGTATAAGGTCCTTCTGATTGCTTCAACAAAACAAACAGTGCACAAAGAAGAAATACTAGGTAAAAAAAAACTGAATTGTGGTTTTACACTTTATAACATATCTATATTTACCATTACCTGTACTTTGGGAATAGTAGGTCTTCACAATATACTTTTAATTTATTCTTTCCTGAAAATGATAACATCATATCAATGCCCTATACAGGTTAGAGCATTACAGTCATTGAGTACATTTAGAACCATGTGAAACTAACCTTTTGCAAGATTTTGGAGATAACAAGACTTGAATAGACTATTATTGCCTCACCTACTTTAGCATAAATTTCCATATTGATGTTGACATAATCAATATTGCGGAAAGGTATTGGTTTTTATTTTTTGTATGGTCATTATCCTTGGATGGATTGCCTTTCTACTTGAACCATATAATAAGTAACCATCAATCTTTCATCTTCACTTTTCATCTTCACATAATGTGCAGTCACCCACCCATCCTTTGCCTCTCCAGACAAGGTCTAGGATAATTTCAAATCTTAGTTGACGTTTTCAGATAAAGTCCCAATGATACTGTTTATCATAAATTTCATCTTCCAATCTCCTTAAAGTTTAGAAGAAAAAAAAAACAATTTGTAAAAAAGCTATCTGATAAAAACCACTTTGCCGTTCTTTGAAATAATCAAGTTGTTGGGTTTAAATGCCATTCAGATATTCATTTTTAAAATGAAGTTGCTTGCAGTTTCAGTCTTTTTCCAGAATACTGCAATAGATGTGATGTGATACATTCAACAAATTCCATGAGCGACTAATCTAATAACATTTGCAGGTGGCACACAAATGATTTGAGATGAAATTAAGCATATCTGAGAAGAAAAAGCATGCATTAGGTAAAAATAAGACTCTGGTGAACATTGGCAATCAGCTAGGGCACTGGAATATGCATTAAAGGCCAAACATGGGCTGAAGACAATTCAACACAGCATGATATTAGCTTCTAAAGTTTACAGCAGTGATATCATCAAATCTTGTGTCACAGAATTAGGCGAAAATTGAATTTATTTCTTTTTGAATTACAAACTAATTTCAAAATTTTTTTTTGTTTCGTCGTACATGCGTTACCTGGGGTGAATAAGTGGGGTTTTTTTCCAAGGTAAACGGCGTGTAACGATTTGCATGTGCCTGACTTCGTATCACTTGAAGTCAGGAACATTAGAATCACGGGGTGCACGGTAATCTTGCCGTGAATTCTGCTCACCTATTTGAGGATATACAAGGCAGAATATTTCTGATAAATATTACGGGACCAAAAGTATCTTATCACAGGAAAGATAGCTCGTCATTCTTTCTCCAGCCAAAGGGGTGAGTGTTAAATTTATATTTCGTTTTATTGTGAATTTTATTCAGTTTATCATTTCATGTAATGATGCCTTTATTACAATGCAGATTTAAACGTGGAATATTTGGAATTACTAGTCACTATTAGACTTTAAATGCAATAGTGTAATCTAAGTTGTAGATTGTTTTAGAAAAAACTATTATTAGTTTGGTCTCTTTATTGTAGCTGATATTGTAGCGGAGCATCTCTGATATTGTAGCGGAGCATCTCTGATTTGTTGCGGAACATCTCTGAAATTGTTGCTGATTGTAGCTGAACGTCTCTGAATGTCTGTGAATTGTAGCTGAATGTGATTAATTGTGCCATTTGATTGTGAGATCGAATTGAGGTATCTGACTGTCTGTCTGTCGGATTGTCTGTCCGTCTACATCTGTCGTGATGTGTAAATATCCGGAAATCTAGAAGTCTGAGTGTCAGAGCTGTCTAGAGTTGTAAACATCCGGGGTGGCATCTAGGTATTTGGGAACGTTGGTTCTAGTAGATGCTGTATGCTGTCTGTACGTATAACTGTGGTGGATCCGTGAAGGGCAAACGGCCAATAAAAGTATTGGTCAACCCTAGGTATTCGGGGAAACTGGGCGGCGATTCAACAGGTGGTGAATCGTACGGTTATACAGGGTCGAGACACGTGTGTGTTGCAATTGTAGTACAATTGAATACATTGTTATATTTACATAGTTACTTCAAATCACAATAGTATTTCAAGGGATTACATGAATCAATAAAAGTTAGCAACTTGATTAAATACATGTATATGTTCGTGCTAGTTGTCGCAATCCATACGTGCGATAGTATAGTTTGATGTTTTGTATTTGTTATCGCAATTTATACTTGCGGTAATATAACTTTTGTAAAGGTTCCTTGGATCTGTGTATAGTCCAAGAGATTCCTTTGTATCTGTGTTTTATTTTGTATTAAATTTATTCATGTATTGTGAATGGTTGAGTGTAATTGTGGGTTGAACGCATGAGTTATTGTGTTGATACATCATTATTTTTCATTAATAATTTATTTCATAAATTTATATTTTCTTTCACATATTGTGTTTGTGTTGTTCATTTAATCCACCATCCACTCGGTAACAATTCTGTTACATCTTGTGTGCCAGCTTTCAACTGAAATCAGTAGACCCATGGATTTCATCAGTCTGTGTCAGATTAATTTAAATACCTGGAAAAGAGCAGGGTATCTCAGTTCAAGGGAGAAATTACATGGCTCATAATGTTATGAAACATCAATATTATCTGGTTTTCATAGAACCCAATGAAGGTTTTAGGACCAACATGTTTCAAATATCAGTATTATTCAGATGATAGGCATATATGACTGTAACGGCAGCATTGGGGCTTTAAAGTTATTCAGCATGGTCGTCTCCCAGCTATTATACTTGGACAATAACATCAGTAAACAATTCTAATTATTGTATTCCAGCCTTTACCCACAGTTGAGGTTAAAGTATTTGAAAATGTTAGTCTCATTTTCAATTGAAATTTTTCTGTATGCTCATCAGTCCCAATCTCAGGTGATGAAAGCTGTCATACTTGGACTATGGAATTAAGGATCTCGACCCTTTCATATCCATGTACTCATACCCTTCAACTGACCCCCAAGGTCAAGGTTATTTTTGAAAATCTTTGGTTTTCTGTTTTTCTGTTCAACTTTTTCTTCATGGTCAAACCAGGGGTAGCTGTCATACATGGACTTTAGAATGGGGGAGCCCTGCTCTTTTGTATCCATGTACACACATATATCCATGTATCCATCTGATCCCCAGACAAGGTTAGGGTAATTTGAAACTCTTGGCTAAGTTTGTGGTTTTAAAAACTTGTGTATGATCATAAGTTTTGAACTATCAGAGGGAATGCTGTCTTACTTTGACTGTATAATCAAGGTCATTGTCATTTGAAATTTTTGGTTAAGATTATGGCTACTGTTGTTCCATATGATCATATGTCACAGTAATAATGGTAGTGTTAGTTACCCATATTGTCATAAGTCACAGTAACAATGGAAGTGTTAGTTACCCATATTGTCATAAGTCACAGTAATAATGGGAGTGTTAGTTACCCATATTGTCATAAGTCACAGTAACAATGGGAGTGTTAGTTACCCATATTGTCATAAGTCACAGTAACAATAGGAGTGTTAGTTACCCATATTGTTATAAGTCACAGTAACAATGGGAGTGTTAGTTACCCATATTGTCATATGTCACAGTAATAATGGTAGTGTTAGTTACCCATATTGTCATAAGTCACAGTAACAAGGGGAGTATTAGTTACCCATATTGTCATAAGTCACAGTAACATTGGGAGTGTTAGTTACCCATATTGTCGTAAGTCATACCCATATTGTCGTAAGTCACAGTAACATTGGGAGTGTTAGTTACCCATATTGTCATAAGTCACAGTAACAGTGGGAGTGTTAGTTACCCATATTGTCATAAGTCACAGTAACAATGGGAGTGTTAGTTACCCATATTGTCATAAGTCACAGTAACAATGGTAGTGTTAGTTACCCATATTGTCATAAGTCACAATAACAATGGGAGTGTTAGTTACCCATATTGTCATAAGTCACAATAACAATGGGAGTGTTAGTTACCCATATTGTCATAAGTCACAATAACAATGGGAGTGTTAGTTACCCATATTGTCATAAGTCACAGTAACAATGAAAGTGTTAGTTACCCATATTGTCATAAGTCACAATAACAATGGGAGTGTTAGTTACCCATATTGTCATAAGTCACAATAACAATGGGAGTGTTAGTTACCCATATTGTCATAAGTCACAATAACAATGGGAGTGTTAGTTACCCATATTGTCATAAGTCACAGTAACAATGGGAGTGTTAGTTACCCAGTGTCATAAGTCACAGTAACACTGGGAGTGTTAGTCACCCATACTGTATTAAGTAACAGTAATAATGGGAGTGTTAGTTACCCATATTGTCATAAGTCACAATAACAATGGTAGTGTTAGCTATCCATATTGTCATACATAACATTAACAATGGGAGTGTTAGCTATCCATATTGTCATAAGTCATAATAAACCCTGAGTGTTAGAACTATCCATATTTTCATAAGTAACAATAAGAATGGGAGTGTTAGCGATCCATATTGTTATAAGTAACAATAATAATTAGTGTTAGCTATCCATATTGTCATAAGTAACAATAATAATGGGAGTATTAGCTAATTTACTTGGGCTTTAGAATAATGGTGCCTTGCTCATTAACCCTTTGAACCCGACAGGCTGGTTTACTGGCCGGTTGTAACGGTGTATATACCCGAAAGGCCGGTATACCGGCCTAGCTATCTGTCATAACCCGAAAGGCCGGTATACCGGCCTGTGTTATGTTATTCGCTAGATGGTCAGTGAAATATAGAAAAAAATATGAAATATGAAGAAATTTCGAGACAGTTTGTTACATAGTCATAGTAATAAAAAGCATTTTATAAGCATGTTTGAAAAGAGACAATTTGATATTTGCTGTTATATCATAGTGGATTATCATTCTAAGGCATAATATTACTTTTTCTTTGCAAAATTTTACTTTTTATAAAATTGTCAAAAATTGCCGGGGAGGCTCGGGTTATTGTGCCGAAATATGGAGGAGATTAGGGTTCAAAGAGTTAATATCCATGCACTCCAATCCTTGCCCAAACTCGAATGCAGTGTCAAGGTCAGATATAATTTTGGTTTAGTATGTGGTGACAAATGCTGGAAGATGTATATACAGCTGCCATATTGTAGTTTGACTGGCTTTTATGTATTTATTATGACATTAGGACAGTACACACTGATTTGTGTACATGTATTACATTGTCTGTGTTTGAACAGATGTTTCTCAATTTTTGTTGCCCATGACAAATTCATGAATCAGAAATAGACTAATTGAGAGCTGGTTGCATGGATGGTTACATTTGCATTGATAGTTAAGTAAGTTTATGGATACCAAATGATCTATAGCTGAACAGAATACAACAATATGTAATTGTGGCCCTGAATTTTGATTGTTATAAACATCAGAGCAAAACTGGGAAGATTACATTTTGTTTCCATTTAAAATGCACCAGAAAGAACTGATTTTATCAAGGTTTGCTCAGATCTGGGTTTATACAAGTCTTTCTAGATATGAGTGCAATCCAGTAAAATGTATTTCTGTCATTATTGTATAAATAAATTAGAGGCCCTATGTAGGTTAGTTTGCACTCTAACCCTCATTCTGTTTCCCTTTCTAAATGAAGATGATATTGTCATTGTCATTATTATTATTAGTAGTAGTAGTAGTAGTAGTATTACAGTAAAATATGTTGATCTGGACTTGACAGACATATGTATAAAGTCTCTCCTGAATACACAATTGTGTATAATTGTATGTTTTCAGGACAACTAGTTATCAGGCATGTGTCTCCTGTTGGATTTAGATAATTGACATTTTAATATATATTTCCCACTTTTCTCAAGTTCAACCAGACAAATGGATTTGGTTCCCTCCATTGAGCCAGATCCTGTTGAGACATTGACAAAGTTTTATGTGTCTCACTGTTTATATTTGGAGACATCTTGATTTGATCTTTCCATTGCTCTATCAATCTATCCATTCATTCATTCGGCCAGACAGACAGATCTATTCAACATAAGAAAATGAATTGTTGGAGGTCAACTTATATAACTACAGTATGTAGATGACTTGTGTCACGTTTGCTAAGCCCCAACTAAAAAGTCATGTATAAATTATAATCTACCTGTCTTGGGAATATTATTTCAGCATTGTATTCGATTTCTAAAAATTACCGCATGGTATGTGTTGAACTCTTACTAAAGGTTACCATGACCAGCCAGAGACTGGAAACTTGAGTTGAAAAGGTGACCAATTGCATCACTTAACAAAGGCCTGCCGTTATTACACCTATATATTAAAGTTTGTTCAAGGATCAATGGAAAGTCTGAGAGGTGAATGAGGCATGTTCTTATCTGTCCCTACATTGTCCAACAGCGAGAGGGATATTGTCCACTAAGTTGATTATTTCAGTCCATTGCGATATCCAATCAAAAATTGAGATTGATGGTGTGATTACAATTCAGACCTGAATAATACCTTCCAGTTTGTAAAAGAAAATTTAGTATTCGCCTAGACGGATTGCTAATCAATAGGATTTACTCCGAGAAGAAGCCACTCATAATTTGGCAGCAAAACTAGAGGTAGATTCTAAGGAAAGACAAAGCTTCGAAAGGTCAGTACGTTATTTGCTTGCTTTTGCAAAATATTACTGCATCATAATTGTAAATTTTTTTCATATGTACACTTAATTACTAGAATCATTTAGTATATAGAATTACCTTTGTAGTGTTTCATGTACACTTGTATTGGAGAAATGGGCTTGAGCCTTACATCGAGAATTATTATATGCGTGTCAGAATTATGCAGATTGTTAGTTTGTGGTCAGAATTAATTTTGTAATTTGCTATTAGGTTACTTTGTTGTAAGCTAGTGTATTTATTAATGTATTATATTGGAATTTACACATACTTGAATTGTGAATTTGGAAAATGGTTGAATTTAGATTAGTTACTATGCATATATCAGAGCATGGACATTTAAATATTTGCAACTTATTTGAGTTGTAAGGTCTGCGTCTGTACATTTTGACATTATTTATTATCATGGGATAAGGAATATATACTGATGTTATGCAATTTTTTATGCATGTATTAGAAATAATTAATACTGTGCTTTACATGTATTATGACATGAACGAGTGTGTGACCCAAAAAAAATTAATAGTTGTTATTTGATGATAGACTCTTTGTAGTGTGAGATGAGAGGGCTAAGGAAACAAATTGTACTGTTCTTGTGTTTTCACAAAAAGCATTTTAGGGGACACAGAACTTCCATTTCCATTGAGTACAAAGTCCTCCAGAGTTGGAAATTAACCTAAAAATTTAAAGTGCAGTCATGAGAGGTGGACAATAGGTCTAGAGAAAGTCAAGGAGGGGTAGGAATATGGAATAAGGTCGGGGAGGAAGAGGAGAAGGAATTTGGGGAAATAAGAGAGAAAGGATACAACAGATGAGTAGAAATACAAGGACAGGTGGAAATCAATCTCACACTGCTAATCAAGTAATGCAATAAGCTTATTATAGAGTTGAGTGGAACGAGTTTAATTGGAAATTTGAGTCCTTTGATTATTGCATTGTTATTCATTGAATTTCAATCTTATTGTATACTCAGCCATCTAAGCATTGGCATTGCTGATGGGACTTGCAACTTTACATCTGTATTTCACTAAATTTAACTTCCAATAAAATAGAGCCTAGGGGGGACTTTTATAATAGTTTTAATAAAATATTGGGAGCGCCCCACCCCAACCCTAACAATTATTACCACCTGATTAGATTTTCAACCCATTACAGCTTTTAAAAAAATTAAATTAAAATTTTATAACGTGTTGAATTTGGACTCTTTTTGACAATAACCTTGCTAGCATGGTTTTAGGAAAAAAACACTCGAGTTGGGTAACTGATATTTGTTTGGCATGTTTGTATTCATATGTAGATAACATTATTAGATTTTCAGGCAATTATTTTAGCAGTTTTTCAGTTCTTAACACTTTAATTTGTCAAGTTTTTTTTACACGTACTTTGGTTGGCAGACAGACCATACACACTTTACAAACAAATCTTGTTGATCTTAGGATTGAAAAGACATGGAGAATTAGGTCAACTTTTTTTGTTGAATAGCGGTAGCCATTGAGATATAACAATACAACATAACATTTGTGACAACAGTTGTGAGAATCACACAGGGCAATTTGCTCTCATGATTTCCTAGTACCTGTCTAACCATGATTTATAAAACTTCTCAACTTTAATTCCATTCAAAATATGTTTTGTAAAATGCAGAGTTGAAAGTTTTACAAACTTTGAGCCATAATTGACTTTTTTTCATTGAACTTAGGTAAAATATCTTTCTCAAAAGTTGATTTTAAGATCATTTGTGATTCTTTCTAAATATTTACTTTCTGTTTTGAAAGAAAAATGCCGTGTATTTTAACTAACACTTACAGCTAAACATATTTACCAATTAAAAATAAAGATTGAATTATATAAGAGCCTTTTCTTTTTGTCATTGAAGTGAAATTTTATGTTTCATGCATTTGCTGTATATTAATTTACAATTAAAAATATTTACAATTAAAAATATTTACGAATTAAAAATAAAGATTGAATTATGTAGAGAGCATTTTCTTTTTTTTTGTCGTTGAAGTGAAATTTTAGGTTTTACTCATTTGATATATTCTTGAAGGTTTTGTTTTTGGTCAAAAGAATTAAAACAGAAACTGAATTTGAACATTTAGGAATTAATTTTCAACCTTCTGTTAATGCTATGAGAACTGTTTGGAATTCCCTAACACAGCAATACAAAATACCAGTTCTAATAGAAATTTGAAGACATTTATTAGTAAAGCTGGTGGAGTTACATTGTTGTAATATTAGTATGATGTAATATAGATGTTGTAGCTACCCAGGCATTTAAGTATTTACACTGATGTGACTCACCGCAAAACATTGGATTCCAGGAATTGTGAGGCTGTTCCCAGGTATTCAGAACAGTTCTTTACAATTTGATCCCCTGTTAAAGTCAAAGGTAGCCATTAGAAGAGCTTGAAATGAGAAAGAAATATTGGAGTAGTTTGGTTGGGGAACTTTTTTTGTAAGTTTTAAGGCAGTGTGGTTGGATGAAAACATCTGATGGGGAGACACACTGGCTTAGTACTTCGTTTGCTTGAATTGGGAAAAGGTCTTAAACCCTGCCCCAATCAGACTTTGTTGTCTTTTTCATGCATGTCTTAGACAAGACAATGCAGTTAACTCTCATTGCCTCTGCCCTCTTTGACCTTTCATGTGTTTATGTTCAGTTTAACAGCAAAGAAACAAAACTTTCTTACAATAATATCTCATATCACATTCAGTTGTACTTCAAGTTATTATCTCCATGTGTTTAAAGAAGCGAGGGCATATTATGATGCAGGCCATATGCATGTAACTGTAATGTCATTGAATTTCTACCCTTTTTAAAGCAAATATATTTGTTTTAATTGGATCAAATTGACCATCCTGATGGTCGTCTACATGTAGATTTTGCCAGCACATTTGGATCCGGCCACATGGAGTGTGACCTGGGTGGTGTATCATATGATGGACAGATGATTTACATAAATTTTAAGAACTCATTAAGTTTTATGTCACCTATTATTGTGACTAGGCTTGTGTGATCAATAACCAAGTGCCAGCAATTGTTAGACTTAGCCACAGAATAAGGTCTTTCCCAACAATATGGAAATCGATTTCTGGGTCATAACTTGGAAATTGTTGAGATGCCCAACCCATAACTCTATATACACTTATTCATGAAAAGATTCATTTCTACATGCAGCTGATCTTAACACCTGGGATCCACCCCCACCCCAAAAGAGTTAATTCTTTTGTCCTGATTTAGAAATTGTTAAGATTCCCATTATATAATGATCATGTATACAAACCATATGGACTAATAATGGGATTATCTGATCATGTATACAATCCATATTGACTAATAATGGGATTATCTTATCTGATCATGTATACTATCCATATGGACCCATAATGGGATTATATGATCATGTATACAATCCATATGGACTATTAATGGGATTATCTGATCATGTATACTATCCATATGGACCCATAATGGGATTATATGATCATGTATACAATCCATATGGATTAATAATGGGATTATCTGATCATGTATACTATCCATATGGACTAATAATGGGATTATCAGATAATGTATACAATCCATGTGGACTAATAATGGGATTATCTGATTATATATACAATCCATGTGGACTAATAATGGGATTATCTGATTATGTGTGCAATCCATATTGACTGATAACAGGATTATCTGATCATGTACACAATACATAATGGACCAGTAATCAGAATATCTGATAATGTAGGTAATCCATATGGACTAATAATGGGATTATCTGATTATGTATGCAATCTATATTGACGGATAACAGGATTATCTATCTGATCATGTATGCAATCCATATTGACTGATAACAGGATTATCTTGATCATGTATGCAATCCATATGGATGAATAATAAGATTATCAGGCAGTATCAATTTCTATTAAAATTTTGTGTTGTAGAAACAAATTAGGGCTTACATCAAAATAAGGAAAACAGTGTTGGTGAAAATGTCACCAAAATATAATAATATCATAATTTTATAGTATTTCATTTAGATGTTTTCAGTCAACATGGAAAATGAAAAGTTAGAATATATATCTCCACGAAACTTGCTTAATAAGATTTCACTCATTTAAATTTTGAGTAAATATGTTGTAATTGTTTTTTTTTTAGGAATACCTTTTCAAAAATAATTGACATTGATATGCATTTACAGTGGACAACACATTTTTTTTTGTAAAGCCATCATGTGCTACAAATTACATTAAGACCATAACAACCAATTAAAACTGTACAGTGGACAAGAACTTCTTCTTGTAAAGCCATCGTGTGCTAAAAAATGACATTAAGACCATAACAACCAATTAAAACTGTACAGTAGACAAGAACTTTTTCTTGTAAAGCCTTCGTGTACTAAAAAATGACATCAAGACCATAACAACCATTTAAAATAGTTTTATGTATCATTTGGTTTTAATCTTAGTCTTGGCTGGTACACCCATGCAACTGTCCTATTTTGCTGTTATGAAGTACCATATATACTCCATTACAAGTTGAAACCCTGATCTGTCACATTAAGTACCATATATACTCCATTACAAGTTGTAACCCAGATCTGTCAAATCAAGTACCATATATACTCCATTACAAGTTGAAACCCTGATCTGTCACATTAAGTACCATATATATTCCATTACAAGTTGAAACCCAGATCTGTCACATCAAGTACCATATATACTCCATTACAAGTTGAAACCCTGATCTGTCACATCAAGTACCATATATACTCCATTACAAGTTGAAACCCTGATCTGTCAGATTATGTACCATATATACTCCATTACAAGTTGAAACCCTGATCTGTCATATCAAGTACCATATATACTCCATTACAAGTTGAAACACTGATCTGTCACATCATGTACCAGCAGGTCAGAGTCTTTGTTGATTTGTTCCACTGAGTACTTTAAACCAACTGCTTAGAGCAAGGTCTGATAGCAAATTATGTGATGGCATATCTGGGTCTGGGTAATTTTCAGTTGGACTAGGTTTATAAATGAGTTTTAGATCTATAAATGTTCTTGGACCTAAAAATAATGCCATTTAAGGGTTTTGCCCATTTACCTTGAAGTGAAACTTTGTTACAAGTAAATGCACAAACATTGTACCTGAACTACTTCCTTCTTTTAATCAGTTTTCAGTCATTGACTTCCCTGATAAGAATATAATGTAAGGTGGTTGGCTTTGAATAGGTACATTACTTATGCTCTATTAATAAGCATTACATGTAAGAGTCTATTTAAAAAGCTTTACCTCATTTAGTCTCAACATTAGTTTCAGTAGGTCATTACTAATCTTTCCAAGCAGGTGTTTACAAGTTGACAGGAGGTCTTGGCTGGTTCACAATCTAGGTTAACTCAGAAATGTAGACCTTGTATGAAACTTATCAGTCTAATCAAAATAAATAATATGTTAACACATTAACAGAGTTTAGGGGGGGGGGGTATTAGGATGTATTCAGAAATAGTCCCCAAAATGTGTTTCCTTCATGATTTCACCCTTAAACAACAAAAACCTCCAAGGGCTAATGTGTTAAGACAGATTTTTATCTCACCATGTTGAATTAAGGCTATACAAGTCCTTAAAGATAAAAAGCTTTGCTTCCCAAGTTATCTGACCAACACAAATTTTGGCTTGGTGATCCTAGACATTTTTCAAAACATTAAAAAATAATCAGGATTTTCTGAATGTTGTGACCAGTTAAGATTTCATTTCATTTGTAGGTAGCAGTATTAGACATTATGCTCCTTCAGATGCTTGTTATTTCTTACAGTATTTTATATCACCTACTGGACGTACGGGTAGCAAGTATATGATTCAGTGGTGGTTACCTTTACATGCTCTTTGCTTGTCATGGTCAGCTTCAAATTGAATGAAATTATATCAGACTCAAATTATTTAATTAAGTGGAGAATGCATATCTAATTGAAGTGTAATGGGTATGTTAATGTTGTCAGGTAGGCACATTTATTCAAATTAAATATTGATTGTTCTGATATTTAATACTAAAACACCAGGACACCAGCATAATCCTTTTAGGGAGGGGTCAAACATGTAGTGGTCAGCTATTAAGTTTTATGATGTACGCGTTTAGAGGTTAAACGGGGGGTAGGGGCAAGTGGCCCACCCATCCATTCTGCACATATGTGTGGATACCCTTGCTAAAATATTTGAATCAAGGTCTGTTCCATTTTCACTGTTGAATGCACTGCGACTGAAAAGTCATCAAAAATGTTATGGTTAAAATTATTGCACAGGTACAGTGTGATATAACGTCTGTTGTTGTGTTATACAAGCAAGGTCTTGGAAACACAGCTATAAAGAAAATAAGGAAAAGGGTTTGCACTTGACAGTACATGTAATTATCTTTTAATTACATAGGAACCTGTTTCTGATAATTGAGATAGAATGTTAACACACATTCTTTTTGCACTAAAGTAGTTTCAAGAAATCAAGTCTGTCATATGAAACCTGCAAGATGATATGTACTTTTAACAAAACAGAGACTTTGTTATCTAAAACACCAGCTCATATTTCAGAGCTACTGATATGACAAACTGTGCTCATACATTATGCAGTTGTACTGTTCCTATGCATGATATTAAATCTCTTTCCACATACATTTATGTTAATATTTTTTAAAAATCAGCTGTCACATTGAGTTTGACAATAATGTTAACAGAAAATGCTAATGATAGATAGTGCTGTGACAATAATGTTAACAGAAAATACTAATGATAGATAGTGCTGTGACAATAATGTTAACAGAAAATATTAATGATAGATAGTGCTGTGACAATAATGTTAACAGAAAATACTAATGATAGATAGTGCTGTGACAATAATGTTAACAGAAAATATTAATGATAGATAGTGCTGTGACAATAATGTTAACAGAAAATGCTAACGATGGATAGTGCTGTGACAATAATGTTAACAGAAAATGCTAACGATAAGATAGTGCTGTGACAATAATGTTAACAGAAAATGCTAATGATAGATAGTGCTGTGACAATAATGTTAACAGAAAATATTAATGATAGATAGTGCTGTGACAATAATGTTAACAGAAAATACTAATGATAGATAGTGCTGTGACAATAATGTTAACAGAAAATATTAATGATAGATAGTGCTGTGACAATAATGTTAACAGAAAATACTAATGATAGATAGTGCTGTGACAATAATGTTAACAGAAAATGCTAATGATAGATAGTGCTGTGACAATAATGTTAACAGAAAATGCTAATGATAGATAGTGCTGTGACAATAATGTTAACAGAAAATATTAATGATAGATAGTGCTGTGACAATAATGTTAACAGAAAATGCTAATGATCGATAGTGCTGTGACAATAATGTTAACAGAAAATATTAATGATAGATAGTGCTGTGACAATAATGTTAACAGAAAATACTAATGATAGATAGTGCTGTGACAATAATGTTAACAGAAAATACTAATGATAGATAGTGCTGTGACAATAATGTTAACAGAAAATACTAATGATAGATAGTGCTGTGACAATAATGTTAACAGAAAATGCTAACGATGGATAGTGCTGTGACAATAATGTTAACAGAAAATGCTAACGATAAGATAGTGCTGTGACAATAATGTTAACAGAAAATGCTAATGATAGATAGTGCTGTGACAATAATGTTAACAGAAAATATTAATGAGAGATAGTGCTGTGACAATAATGTTAACAGAAAATACTAATGATAGATAGTGCTGTGACAATAATGTGAACAGAAAATATTAATGATAGATAGTGCTGTGACAATAATGTTAACAGAAAATACTAATGATAGATAGTGCTGTGACAATAATGTTAACAGAAAATGCTAATGATAGATAGTGCTGTGACAATAATGTTAACAGAAAATGCTAATGATAGATAGTGCTGTGACAATAATGTTAACAGAAAATATTAATGATAGATAGTGCTGTGACAATAATGTTAACAGAAAATGCTAATGATAGATAGTGCTGTGACAATAATGTTAACAGAAAATACTAATGATAGATAGTGCTGTGAAAATGTTAACAGAAAATACTAATGATAGTGCTGTGATGAAAATGTTAACAGAAAATATTAATGATAGATAGTGCTGTAACAATAATGTTAACAGAAAATACTAATGATAGATAATGCTGTGAAAATGTTAACAGAAAATATTAATGATGGATAGTGCTGTGATGAAAATGTTAACAGAAAATACTAATGATAGTGCTGTGATGAAAATGTTAACAGAAAATATTAATGATGGATAGTGCTGTGACAATAATGTTAACAGAAAATATTAATGATAGATAGTGCTGTGACAATAATGTTAACAGAAAATATTAATGATAGATAGTGCTGTGACAATAATGTTAACAGAAAATATTAATGATAGATAGTGCTGTGACAATAATGTTAACAGAAAATACTAATGATAGATAGTGCTGTGACAATAATGTTAACAGAAAATATTAACGATAGATAGTGCTGTGACAATAATGTTAACAGAAAATGCTAACGATAGATAGTGCTGTGACAATAATGTTAACAGAAAATGCTAACGATGGATAGTGCTGTGACAATAATGTTAACAGAAAATGCTAACGATAGATAGTGCTGTGACAATAATGTTAACAGAAAATATTAATGATAGAAAGTGCTGTGACAATAATGTTAACAGAAAATGCTAATGATAGAAAGTGCTGTGACAATAATGTTAACAGAAAATGCTAATGATAGAAAGTGCTGTGACAATAATGTTAACAGAAAATGCTAATGATAGATAGTGCTGTGACAATAATGTTAACAGAAAATGCTAATGATAGATAGTGCTGTGACAATAATGTTAACAGAAAATGCTAATGATAGATAGTGCTGTGACAATAATGTTAACAGAAAATATTAATGATAGATAGTGCTGTGACAATAATGTTAACAGAAAATATTAATGATAGATAGTGCTGTGACAATAATGTTAACAGAAAATGCTAATGATAGATAGTGCTGTGACAATAATGTTAACAGAAAATACTAATGATAGATAGTGCTGTGAAAATGTTAACAGAAAATACTAATGATAGTGCTGTGATGAAAATGTTAACAGAAAATATTAATGATAGATAGTGCTGTGATGAAAATGTTAACAGAAAATATTAATGATAGATAGTGCTGTGACAATAATGTTAACAGAAAATATTAATGATAGATAGTGCTGTGAAAATGTTAACAGAAAATACTAATGATAGATAGTGCTGTGATGAAAATGTTAACAGAAAATATTAATGATAGATAGTGCTGTGACAATAATGTTAACAGAAAATATTAATGATAGATAGTGCTGTGACAATAATGTTAACAGAAAATATTAATGATAGATAGTGCTGTGAAAATGTTAACAGAAAATATTAATGATAGATAGTGCTGTGACAATAATGTTAACAGAAAATATTAATGATAGATAATGCTGTGAAGATGTTAACAGAAAATATTAACAATAGATAGTGCTGTGACAATAATGTTAACAGAAAATACTAATGATAGATAGTGCTGTGATGAAAATGTTAACAGAAAATATTAATGATGGATAGTGCTGTGACAATAATGTTAACAGAAAATATTAATGATAGATAGTGCTGTGAAAATGTTAACAGAAAATATTAATGATAGATAGTGCTGTGACAATAATGTTAACAGAAAATATTAATGATAGATAGTGCTGTGACAATAATGTTAACAGAAAATATTAATAATAGATAGTGCTGTGACAATAATGTTAACAGAAAATATTAATGATAGATAGTGCTGTGAAAATGTTAACAGAAAATACTAATGATAGATAGTGCTGTGACAATAATGTTAACAGAAAATACTAATGATAGATAGTGCTGTGACAATAATGTTAACAGAAAATACTAATGATGGATAGTGCTGTGATGAAAATGTTAACAGAAAATATTAATGATAGATAGTGCTGTGACAATAATGTTAACAGAAAATACTAATGATAGATAGTGCTGTGACAATAATGTTAATAGAAAATATTAATGATAGATAGTGCTGTGAAAATGTTAACAGAAAATACTAATGATAGATAGTGCTGTGATGAAAATGTTAACAGAAAATATTAATGATGGATAGTGCTGTGACAATAATGTTAACAGAAATACTAATGATAGATAGTGCTGTGAAAATGTTAACAGAAAATATTAATGATAGATAGTGCTGTGATGAAAATGTTAACAGAAAATACTAATGATAGATAGTGCTGTGACAATAATGTTAACAGAAAATACTAATGATAGATAGTGCTGTGAAAATGTTAACAGAAAATACTAATGATAGATAGTGCTGTGATGAAAATGTTAACAGAAAATACTAATGATAGATAGTGCTGTGACAATAATGTTAACAGAAAATACTAATGATAGATAGTGCTGTGAAAATGTTAACAGAAAATATTAATGATGGATAGTGCTGTGATGAAAATGTTAACAGAAAATACTAATGATAGTGCTGTGATGAAAATGTTAACAGAGAATATTAATGATGGATAGTGCTGTGACAATAATGTTAACAGAAAATATTAATGATAGATACTGCTGTGAAAATGTTAACAGAAAATACTAATGATAGATAGTGCTGTGATGAAAATGTTAACAGAAAATATTAATGATAGATAGTGCTGTGACAATAATGTTAACAGAAAATATTAATGATAGATAGTGCTGTGACAATAATGTTAACAGAAAATACTAATGATGAAAATGTTAACAGAAAATATTAATGATAGATAGTGCTGTGACAATAATGTTAACAGAAAATATTAATGATAGATAGTGCTGTGACAATAATGTTAACAGAAAATATTAATGATAGATAGTGCTGTGATGAAAATGTTAAGAGAAAATACTAATGATAGATAGTGCTGTGACAATAATGTTAACAGAAAATATTAATGATAGATAGTGCTGTGACAATAATGATAACAGAAAATACTAATGATGAAAATGTTAACAGAAAATATTAATGATAGATAGTGCTGTGACAATAATGTTAACAGAAAATATTAATGATAGATAGTGCTGTGACAATAATGTTAACAGAAAATACTAATGATAGATAGTGCTGTGAAAATGTTAACAGAAAATACTAATGATAGTGCTGTGATGAAAATGTTAACAGAAAATATTAATGATAGATAGTGCTGTAACAATAATGTTAACAGAAAATACTAATGATAGATAATGCTGTGAAAATGTTAACAGAAAATATGATTGATGGATAGTGCTGTGATGAAAATGTTAACAGAAAATACTAATGATAGTGCTGTGATGAAAATGTTAACAGAAAATATTAATGATGGATAGTGCTGTGACAATAATGTTAACAGAAAATATTAATGATAGATAGTGCTGTGAAAATGTTAACAGAAAATACTAATGATAGATAGTGCTGTGATGAAAATGTTAACAGAAAATATTAATGATAGATAGTGCTGTGACAATAATGTTAACAGAAAATATTAATGATAGATAATGCTGTGAAGATGTTAACAGAAAATATTAATGATAGATAGTGCTGTGACAATAATGTTAACAGAAAATATTAATGATAGATAGTGCAGTGAAAATGTTAACAGAAAATATTAATGATGGATAGTGCTGTGATGAAAATGTTAAGAGAAAATACTAATGATAGATAGTGCTGTGACAATAATGTTAACAGAAAATACTAATGATGAAAATGTTAACAGAAAATATTAATGATGGATAGTGCTGTGATGAAAATGTTAACAGAAAATATTAATGATAGATGGTGCTGTGATGAAAATGTTAACAGAAAATATTAATGATAGATAGTGCTGTGACAATAATGTTAACAGAAAATATTAATGATAGATAGTGCTGTGACAATAATGTTAACAGAAAATATTAATGATAGATAGTGCTGTGATGAAAATGTTAGCAGAAAATATTAATGATAGATGGTGCTGTGATGAAAATGTTAACAGAAAATATTAATGATAGATAGTGCTGTGACAATAATGTTAACAGAACATACTAATGATGAAAATGTTAACAGAAAATACTAATGATAGATAGTGCTGTGACAATAATGTTAACAGAAAATGCTAATGATAGATAGTGCTGTGATGAAAATGTTAGCAGAAAATATTAATGATGGATAGTGCTGTGATGAAAATGTTAGCAGAAAATACTAATGATAGTGCTGTGACAATAATGTTAACAGAAAATATTAATGATAGATAGTGCTGTGATGAAAATGTTAGCAGAAAATATTAATGATAGATGGTGCTGTGATGAAAATGTTAACAAAAAATATTAATGATAGATAGTGCTGTGACAATAATGTTAACAGAAAATACTAATGATGAAAATGTTAACAGAAAATACTAATGATAGATAGTGCTGTGACAATAATGTTAACAGAAAATGCTAATGATAGATAGTGCTGTGATGAAAATGTTAGCAGAAAATATTAATGATGGATAGTGCTGTGATGAAAATGTTAACAGAAAATATTAATGATGGATAGTGCTGTGAGAATAATGTTAGCAGAAAATATTAATGATAGATAGTGCTGTGAAAATAATAACAGAAAATATTAATGATAGATAGTGCTGTGATGAAAATGTTAAGAGAAAATATTAATGATAGATAGTGCTGTGACAATAATGTTAACAGAAAATATTAATGATGGATAGTGCTGTGACAATAATGTTAACAGAAAATATTAATGATAGATAGTGCTGTGATGAAAATGTTAACAGAAAATATTAATGATGGATAGTGCTGTGAGAATAATGTTAACAGAAAATATTAATGATAGATAGTGCTGTGACAATAATGTTAACAGAAAATACTAATGATAGATAGTGCTGTGACAATAATGTTAACAGAAAATACTAATGATAGATAGTGCTGTAACAATAATGTTAACAGAAAATACTAATGATAGATAGTGCTGTGACAATAATGTTAACAGGAAATACTAATGATAGATAGTGCTGTGACAATAATGTTAACAGAAAATGCTAACGATGGATAGTGCTGTGACAATAATGTTAACAGAAAATATTAATGAGAGATAGTGCTGTGACAATAATGTTAACAGAAAATGCTAACGATAAGATAGTGCTGTGACAATAATGTTAACAGAAAATGCTAATGATAGATAGTGCTGTGACAATAATGTTAACAGAAAATATTAATGAGAGATAGTGCTGTGACAATAATGTTAACAGAAAATACTAATGATAGATAGTGCTGTGACAATAATGTGAACAGAAAATATTAATGATAGATAGTGCTGTGACAATAATGTTAACAGAAAATACTAATGATAGATAGTGCTGTGACAATAATGTTAACAGAAAATGTTAATGATAGATAGTGCTGTGACAATAATGTTAACAGAAAATGCTAATGATAGATAGTGCTGTGACAATAATGTTAACAGAAAATATTAATGATAGATAGTGCTGTGACAATAATGTTAACAGAAAATGCTAATGATAGATAGTGCTGTGACAATAATGTTAACAGAAAATACTAATGATAGATAGTGCTGTGAAAATGTTAACAGAAAATACTAATGATAGTGCTGTGATGAAAATGTTAACAGAAAATATTAATGATAGATAGTGCTGTAACAATAATGTTAACAGAAAATACTAATGATAGATAATGCTGTGAAAATGTTAACAGAAAATATTAATGATGGATAGTGCTGTGATGAAAATGTTAACAGAAAATACTAATGATAGTGCTGTGATGAAAATGTTAACAGAAAATATTAATGATGGATAGTGCTGTGACAATAATGTTAACAGAAAATATTAATGATAGATAGTGCTGTGACAATAATGTTAACAGAAAATATTAATGATAGATAGTGCTGTGACAATAATGTTAACAGAAAATATTAATGATAGATAGTGCTGTGACAATAATGTTAACAGAAAATACTAATGATAGATAGTGCTGTGACAATAATGTTAACAGAAAATATTAACGATAGATAGTGCTGTGACAATAATGTTAACAGAAAATGCTAACGATGGATAGTGCTGTGACAATAATGTTAACAGAAAATGCTAACGATAGATAGTGCTGTGACAATAATGTTAACAGAAAATATTAATGATAGAAAGTGCTGTGACAATAATGTTAACAGAAAATGCTAATGATAGAAAGTGCTGTGACAATAATGTTAACAGAAAATGCTAATGATAGATAGTGCTGTGACAATAATGTTAACAGAAAATGCTAATGATAGATAGTGCTGTGACAATAATGTTAACAGAAAATGCTAATGATAGATAGTGCTGTGACAATAATGTTAACAGAAAATATTAATGATAGATAGTGCTGTGACAATAATGTTAACAGAAAATATTAATGATAGATAGTGCTGTGACAATAATGTTAACAGAAAATGCTAATGATAGATAGTGCTGTGACAATAATGTTAACAGAAAATACTAATGATAGATAGTGCTGTGAAAATGTTAACAGAAAATACTAATGATAGTGCTGTGATGAAAATGTTAACAGAAAATATTAATGATAGATAGTGCTGTGATGAAAATGTTAACAGAAAATATTAATGATAGATAGTGCTGTGACAATAATGTTAACAGAAAATATTAATGATAGATAGTGCTGTGAAAATGTTAACAGAAAATACTAATGATAGATAGGGCTGTGATGAAAATGTTAACAGAAAATATTAATGATAGATAGTGCTGTGACAATAATGTTAACAGAAAATATTAATGATAGATAGTGCTGTGACAATAATGTTAACAGAAAATATTAATGATAGATAGTGCTGTGAAAATGTTAACAGAAAATATTAATGATAGATAGTGCTGTGACAATAATGTTAACAGAAAATATTAATGATAGATAATGCTGTGAAGATGTTAACAGAAAATATTAACAATAGATAGTGCTGTGACAATAATGTTAACAGAAAATACTAATGATAGATAGTGCTGTGATGAAAATGTTAACAGAAAATATTAATGATGGATAGTGCTGTGACAATAATGTTAACAGAAAATATTAATGATAGATAGTGCTGTGAAAATGTTAACAGAAAATATTAATGATAGATAGTGCTGTGACAATAATGTTAACAGAAAATATTAATGATAGATAGTGCTGTGACAATAATGTTAACAGAAAATATTAATAATAGATAGTGCTGTGACAATAATGTTAACAGAAAATATTAATGATAGATAATGCTGTGAAAATGTTAACAGAAAATACTAATGATGGATAGTGCTGTGATGAAAATGTTAACAGAAAATATTAATGATAGATAGTGCTGTGACAATAATGTTAACAGAAAATACTAATGATAGATAGTGCTGTGACAATAATGTTAACAGAAAATATTAATGATAGATAGTGCTGTGAAAATGTTAACAGAAAATACTAATGATAGATAGTGCTGTGATGAAAATGTTAACAGAAAATATTAATGATAGATAGTGCTGTGACAATAATGTTAACAGAAAATACTAATGATAGATAGTGCTGTGAAAATGTTAACAGAAAATATTAATGATGGATAGTGCTGTGATGAAAATGTTAACAGAAAATACTAATGATAGTGCTGTGATGAAAATGTTAACAGAAAATATTAATGATGGATAGTGCTGTGACAATAATGTTAACAGAAAATATTAATGATAGATAGTGCTGTGAAAATGTTAACAGAAAATACTAATGATAGATAGTGCTGTGATGAAAATGTTAACAGAAAATATTAATGATAGATAGTGCTGTGACAATAATGTTAACAGAAAATATTAATGATAGATAGTGCTGTGACAATAATGTTAACAGAAAATACTAATGATGAAAATGTTAACAGAAAATATTAATGATAGATAGTGCTGTGACAATAATGTTAACAGAAAATATTAATGATAGATAGTGCTGTGACAATAATGTTAACAGAAAATATTAATGATAGATAGTGCTGTGATGAAAATGTTAAGAGAAAATACTAATGATAGATAGTGCTGTGACAATAATGTTAACAGAAAATATTAATGATAGATAGTGCTGTGACAATAATGATAACAGAAAATACTAATGATGAAAATGTTAACAGAAAATATTAATGATAGATAGTGCTGTGACAATAATGTTAACAGAAAATATTAATGATAGATAGTGCTGTGACAATAATGTTAACAGAAAATACTAATGATAGATAGTGCTGTGAAAATGTTAACAGAAAATACTAATGATAGTGCTGTGATGAAAATGTTAACAGAAAATATTAATGATAGATAGTGCTGTAACAATAATGTTAACAGAAAATACTAATGATAGATAATGCTGTGAAAATGTTAACAGAAAATATGATTGATGGATAGTGCTGTGATGAAAATGTTAACAGAAAATACTAATGATAGTGCTGTGATGAAAATGTTAACAGAAAATATTAATGATGGATAGTGCTGTGACAATAATGTTAACAGAAAATATTAATGATAGATAGTGCTGTGAAAATGTTAACAGAAAATACTAATGATAGATAGTGCTGTGATGAAAATGTTAACAGAAAATATTAATGATAGATAGTGCTGTGACAATAATGTTAACAGAAAATATTAATGATAGATAATGCTGTGAAGATGTTAACAGAAAATATTAATGATAGATAGTGCTGTGACAATAATGTTAACAGAAAATATTAATGATAGATAGTGCAGTGAAAATGTTAACAGAAAATATTAATGATGGATAGTGCTGTGATGAAAATGTTAAGAGAAAATACTAATGATAGATAGTGCTGTGACAATAATGTTAACAGAAAATACTAATGATGAAAATGTTAACAGAAAATATTAATGATGGATAGTGCTGTGATGAAAATGTTAACAGAAAATATTAATGATAGATGGTGCTGTGATGAAAATGTTAACAGAAAATATTAATGATAGATAGTGCTGTGACAATAATGTTAACAGAAAATATTAATGATAGATAGTGCTGTGACAATAATGTTAACAGAAAATATTAATGATAGATAGTGCTGTGATGAAAATGTTAGCAGAAAATATTAATGATAGATGGTGCTGTGATGAAAATGTTAACAGAAAATATTAATGATAGATAGTGCTGTGACAATAATGTTAACAGAAAATACTAATGATGAAAATGTTAACAGAAAATACTAATGATAGATAGTGCTGTGACAATAATGTTAACAGAAAATGCTAATGATAGATAGTGCTGTGATGAAAATGTTAGCAGAAAATATTAATGATGGATAGTGCTGTGATGAAAATGTTAGCAGAAAATACTAATGATAGTGCTGTGACAATAATGTTAACAGAAAATATTAATGATAGATAGTGCTGTGATGAAAATGTTAGCAGAAAATATTAATGATAGATGGTGCTGTGATGAAAATGTTAACAAAAAATATTAATGATAGATAGTGCTGTGACAATAATGTTAACAGAAAATACTAATGATGAAAATGTTAACAGAAAATACTAATGATAGATAGTGCTGTGACAATAATGTTAACAGAAAATGCTAATGATAGATAGTGCTGTGATGAAAATGTTAGCAGAAAATATTAATGATGGATAGTGCTGTGATGAAAATGTTAACAGAAAATATTAATGATGGATAGTGCTGTGAGAATAATGTTAGCAGAAAATATTAATGATAGATAGTGCTGTGAAAATAATAACAGAAAATATTAATGATAGATAGTGCTGTGATGAAAATGTTAAGAGAAAATATTAATGATAGATAGTGCTGTGACAATAATGTTAACAGAAAATATTAATGATGGATAGTGCTGTGACAATAATGTTAACAGAAAATATTAATGATAGATAGTGCTGTGATGAAAATGTTAACAGAAAATATTAATGATGGATAGTGCTGTGAGAATAATGTTAACAGAAAATATTAATGATAGATAGTGCTGTGAAAATAATGTTAACAGAAAATATTAATGATAGATAGAGCTGTGATGAAAATGTTAAGAGAAAATATTAATGATAGATAGTGCTGTGAAAATAATGTTAACAGAAAATATTAATGATGGATAGTGCTGTGACAATAATGTTAACAGAAAATATTAATGATAGATAGTGCAGTGATGAAAATGTTAACAGAAAATATTAATGATGGATAGTGCTGTGAGAATAATGTTAACAGAAAATATTAATGATAGATAGTGCTGTGACAATAATGTTAACAGAAAATATTAATGATAGATAGTGCTGTGATGAAAATGTTAACAGAAAATATTAATGATGGATAGTGCTGTGAGAATAATGTTAACAGAAAATATTAATGATAGATAGTGCTGTGAAAATAATGTTAACAGAAAATATTAATGATAGATAGTGCTGTGATGAAAATGTTAAGAGAAAATATTAATGATAGATAGTGCTGTGAAAATAATGTTAACAGAAAATATTAATGATAGATAGTGCTGTGAGAATAATGTTAACAGAAAATATTAATGATAGATAGTGCTGTGAAAATAATGTTAACAGAAAATATTAATGATGGATAGTGCTGTGATGAAAATGTTAGCAGAAAATATTAATGAAGGATAGTGCTGTGATGAAAATGTTAGCAGAAAATATTAATGATAGATAGTGCTGTGATGAAAATGTTAAGAGAAAATATTAATGATAGATAGTGCTGTGAAAATAATGTTAACAGAAAATATTAATGATGGATAGTGCTGTGAGAATAATGTTAACAGAAAATATTAATGATAGATAGTGCTGTGATGAAAATGTTAAGAGAAAATATTAATGATAGATAGTGCTGTGAAAATAATGTTAACAGAAAATATTAATGATGGATAGTGCTGTGATGAAAATGTTAGCAGAAAATATTAATGATGGATAGTGCTGTGATGAAAATGTTAGCAGAAAATATTAATGATGGATAGTGCTGTGATGAAAATGTTAAGAGAAAATATTAATGATAGATAGTGCTGTGAAAATAATGTTAACAGAAAATATTAATGATGGATAGTGCTGTGAGAATAATGTTAACAGAAAATATTAATGATAGATAGTGCTGTGAAAATAATGTTAACAGAAAATATTAATGATGGATAGTGCTGTGAGAATAATGTTAACAGAAAATATTAATGATAGATAGTGCTGTGAAAATAATGTTAACAGAAAATATTAATGATGGATAGTGCTGTGATGAAAATGTTAGCAGAAAATATTAATGATGGATAGTGCTGTGAAAATAATGTTAACAGAAAATATTAATGATGGATAGTGCTGTGAGAATGATGTTAACAGAAAATATTAATGATAGATAGTGCTGTGAAAATAATGTTAACAGAAAATATTAATGATAGATAGTGCTGTGATGAAAATGTTAGCAGAAAATATTAATGATGGATAGTGCTGTGATGAAAATGTTAACAGAAAATATTAATGATAGATAGTGCTGTGACAATAATGTTAACAGAAAATATTAATGATAGATAGTGCTGTGAAAATGTTAACAGAAAATATTAATGATGGATAGTGCTGTGACAATAATGTTAACAGAAAATATTAATGATAGATAATGCTGTGAAGATGTTAGCAGAAAATATTAATGATAGATAGTGCTGTGACAATAATGTTAACAGAAAATATTAATGATAGATAGTGCTGTGAAAATAATGTTAACAGAAAATATTAATGATGGATAGTGCTGTGATGAAAATGTTAACAGAAAATATTAATGATAGATAGTGCTGTGAAAATGTTAACAGAAAATATTAATGATGGATAGTGCTGTGACAATAATGTTAACAGAAAATACTAATGATAGTGCTGTGATGAAAATGTTAACAGAAAATATTAATGATAGATAGTGCTGTGAAAATGTTAACAGAAAATATTAATGATGGATAGTGCTGTGATAATAATGTTAACAGAAAATATTAATGATAGATAGTGCTGTGAAAATAATGTTAACAGAAAATACTAATGATAGTGCTGTGATGAAAATGTTAACAGAAAATATTAATGATAGATAGTGCTGTGAAAATGTTAACAGAAAATATTAATGATGGATAGTGCTGTGATAATAATGTTAAGAGAAAATACTAATGATAGATAGTGCTGTGAAAATGTTAACAGAAAATATTAATGATAGATAGTGCTGTGACAATAATGTTAACAGAAAATATTAATGATAGATAGTGCTGTGACAATAATGTTAACAGAAAATACTAATGATAGATAGTGCTGTGACAATAATGTTAACAGAAAATACTAATGATAGATAGTTCTGTGACAATATTGTTAACAGAAAATATTAATGATAGATAGTGCTGTGACAATAATGTTAACAGAAAATATTAATGATCGATAGTGCTGTGACAATAATGTTAACAGAAAATATTAATGATAGATAGTGCTGTGACAATAATGTTAACAGAAAATATTAATGATAGATAGTGCTGTGAGAATAATGTTAACAGAAAATACTAATGATAGATAGTGCTGTGACAATAATGTTAACAGAAAATGCTAATGATAGATAGTGCTGTGACAATAATGTTAACAGAAAATATTAATGATAGATAGTGCTGTGACAATAATGTTAACAGAAAATATTAATGATCGATAGTGCTGTGATGAAAATTTGAACAGTAAATATTAATGATAGATAGTGCTGTGACATAAATGTTAAGAGAAAATACTAATGATAGTTCTGTGACGCAAATGTTACAACTTGTTGCTTCTTCAATAACTAAAATCATGACAAAAGTAGATTGTTAGATTGGCAGTCCTGTTTTCTTTCCTTTAGTGTATTCTTTTCCAAAACAAGATCATTATTTATATTGTGTTATTGTCTATTTTTTGATTAAACTGGTTTTAAATTTAGGAAAGAGAAGTTACTCTACCAGAAATTTGTGTGGGTTTTTCTTTGCCTAGGGTACAGATTTTATGTCCACTGTGAAATCAGATGGGGTCTTCTTATGCAAGGAAATTTACATGCCTTAGTACAGTAACAACTTTAAATTTCACTGCACTGTAAGCAACTGAATTATGCAAGAAAATTTACATGCCTTAGTACAGTAACAACTTTGAAGTCTCACTGCACTGTAAGCAACTAAATTATGTAAGGAAATTTGCATGCCTTAATGTAATAAAATCTTTCAAGAATCACTGTACTGTAAAAATCTAAACGTAAACAAATCTAATGAAGAGCAATTCACTAACATAAATATACTCCTAGTTCTCCTTTGTCCCACCCCCTCCCTATGATGGTGATGAATCTGTTGTTAAACAAAAAATAAAGTTGGGCCTTAGCTTTTCCGAAAACTGTTTGAGTACGATGATTAAACAGCATGCATCATTTGGATTAGAATTATAAAATGTACTACATTTAACAGCAATCCACTAAAACCTGTTAGACTTGCATTTACAAAATTCTGTCATTGCATCCAGCTGCAAGTCATAAACGGCAATAACTTGGAACAATCACAGTGCAGAAAGATTTCAAGATATCTGCATTTTTAGATGATAACCATAAGTGAAGTATCACATGATCTATTAAAAATCTGCAAGACAAATTGCATTCACATGATTCTGTCTTGCACCGTATTCAGAGGCAAGCAACAAAAAAGAGGACAATAGCAAAACTTGTGTGAGAACACTAATTTGTTGATAGGGGAATCTCTAAGTGATCACAATAACATGTGCAAAGTTTCTTGGCAATCTACTGAAAACAGTGAGACTAGTTTTGTTAGCATAATTCTGCCATATGCTACAACAAGCATCATCATACTCAAAAGAAAAAGACTGACTAACAGACATCACAAACTGCTCCGGTTGCCTAGTGGTTAGAGCGTCCGCCACGGAAGCAGGAAGTCGTAAGTTTGATACCCGGCCGAGTCATAACAAAGACTTACAAAAATGGTACTAACAGCTGCCTCACTTGATGCTCAGTATTATGAGGTTAGTGTTAGGACTGGTCGGCCTGGTGTCAGGATAATGTGACTGGGTGGGACATCATGCTACATGTCTGCGGCATAATGCCCCAATGCTAGACATCACTATAAATAATCTGCCTCACTGCAGACATCGTAGCGATGTGACTGAAAAATTGTTAAAGCTACATTAAAAATCCTAATCAAACAAACAAACAAACAAAACACAGGAGCAATGATTTCTTGACATATATCTCTTTAGATGATGATGACAATGTTTCTCAAGTTTTGAGGTGATCCATTGAAAACCTTGAGTGCTTGCTGCATTTATAAGATTCTGCCATACACTGCTTTCACCTGAGGAAAAAAAATGGGAGCAAAATGTCTTGTTGCTGAACATATCATCTTATGTCAACCATAATATTTACCAGGTTTTATAGCTATTGGTTTATCATATGTCAACCATAATATTTACAGGTTTTATGGCTATCGGTTTATCATATGTCAACCATAATATTTACCAGGTTTTATAGCTATCGGTTTATCATATGTCAACCATAATATTTACAGGTTTTATGGCTATCGGTTTATCATATGTCAACCATAATATTTACCAGGTTTTATAGCTATCGGTTTATCATGTCAACCATAATATTTACCAGGTTTTATAGCTATCGGTTTATCATATGTCAACCATAATATTTACAGGTTTTATGGCTATCGGTTTATCATATGTCAACCATAATATTTACCAGGTTTTATAGCTATCGGTTTATCATATGTCAACCATAATATTTACCAGGTTTTATAGCTATCGGTTTATCATATGTCAACCATAATATTTACAGGTTTTATGGCTATCGGTTTATCATATGTCAATCATAATATTTACCAGGTTTTATGGCTATCGGTTTATCATATGTCAACCATAATATTTACAGGTTTTATGGCTATCGGTTTATCATATGTCAATCATAATATTTACCAGGTTTTATGGCTATTGGTTTATCATATGTCAACCATAATATTTACCAGGTTTTATGGCTATCGGTTTATCATATGTCAACCATAATATTTACCAAGTTTTATAGCTATCGGTTTATCATATGTCAATCATAATATTTACCAGGTTTTATGGCTATTGGTTTATCATATGTCAACCATAATATTTACAGGTTTTATGGCTATTGGTTTATCTTGTGTCAACCATAATATTTACAGGTTTATGGCCTTTGGTTAAACTGCCAATCTAGTTAAGCTAATAAGATTGTCATTCACTGCATTCACTACAAGATATAAAATATAATATAACAAATATAGTAACATTGAATCTGAGCTGCAGGTGCATTATGCTATGGCAGATCAGGATATTTTTTCTTAGTAGTTTGTTTTGACTTATCAATGAGTATGATGCCTGCTTTGTGAGATACCTCAAATTTCCTTGATCACTGCTGAAATATTCAGCCTTTTATAAGTTGCCACTGTGTCCCATATAAGGTATCAGCTAGTAATTGAAACAGGAAAGAAAATACCTAACAAAAGATGATTCATTATCATGCGGTTTCACAAATCCAGAATGTGATATGAAAGTGAATCAGCTTAGAGACAGATGCTAAGACATAGCAAAGTTAAACTCTTTTGACTTTTTTGCTTTTCAGGCTATTCGAGTGTTTTTTCTTATTCGTGACATGTCCTTGACCTTAATGCAGGAGCCAGAAACTCAGTTACCCCTCACCAAGGATGCAGACTGTGTAAAGATTGATAACATCCTGGATCTCAGTGAGTATCCTAAAGTCTTCTGACAGTCATGGACAGTATGATCTTGTTAATCCAGCAAAATGTTTGATTAGCAAGTGTTGATTAGTAAAAAAAAAATTATTTCACTGAACATCAGTATATTATTAATGTTTAT
The DNA here is from genome assembly GCA_029339505.1 of Unio delphinus. Lineage (NCBI taxonomy): Eukaryota > Metazoa > Mollusca > Bivalvia > Unionida > Unionidae > Unio > Unio delphinus. The sequence continues at coordinate 6,343,161 of JAQISU010000058.1, forward strand.
ATAACATATTATATGATAGAAAGCCAGTAAAATTTGTTTATTTAATGAAGTTAGACTTTATTAATTTATTTCAATGAACTTGTTTTCAACCCTTTGGAGATCTGATCTTTTAAGTTTATATTTTTCTTTAATATTATTCATTATTGTCTCACAAACAAAGAATGCAACAGGAAATATATGGGTCATAATTTCTTTCTAATTAATTGGAGGGGGGGGGGGCTGTCTTTAAAAATGAAACATTACTTTTTCTAAACCAGTCACAAGTCAAGTATAGTATGTAGTAGATGTATCTGTGGACCATATGATTATCAGTTAACATTTGCTTGTCTGGCTAATAACTTGGTAGGGGTTGGGTTATATTTGACTAAAAAACATACCCAGTCCTGACACCTGCTACATGTGTAATTTAGTTCAGACAAAAGAAGGTGCCAATCTGACCACCAATGTGGCAGCCACAATGGCTGCTGTCTGTAAAATCACATTATCTCTACTTCTTCTAGTTGGCTGGTCATATCAACATTGTTCTTTCACCAAAAGACCTTTCAGGATGAATTGTTGATCCAAAATGAAAATAGTCTACATCAGATATTATGGCAGTTTGAAAATCTTACTGTTGTTACTCCTCCAAAATGAAGAGTCATATTAAGATGGTGATCTCATCAGAAGACTTTATATAATGTTTTGTTCATCCTGAATTAAATTGGTGATGGTCTTTCAGTATGGTTAATATGGTGGTCATCTTGAAAATTGTATCTCTCCTCTTACATGGATCATCACTTAGACATGTTGGTTTTGTCATTAGAGGTTTTATGATGTCTAGTTTATCCTAAAGAAAAATAATTTAAATTGACCCTGAATATAGCCTCCAGTGTGGCCATCTCGCTGATGTTGGTGTCACCAGCAGACTTCTTATAATACTTTGGTGTTCCTAACTGAAAATGTACTGATCATAAATCAGGTATGACTGCCACAACAGGTTTCTTGAAGACCTTACAGTCACTACTCACTTTGAATGGACAAGCATACTAATGAATGGACAAACATACTAATGAATGGACAAGCATACTAATGAATGGACAAACATACTAATGAATGGACAAGCATAATGAATGGACAAGCATAATGAATGGACAAGCATACTAATGAATGAATGGACAAGCATACTAATGAATGAATGGACAAGCATACTAATGAATCGACAAGCATACTAATGAATGGACAAGCATATTAATAAATGGACAAGCATACTAATGAATCGACAAGCATAAAAATGAATGGACAAGCATAATGAATGGACAAGCATATGAATGGACAAGCATACTAATGAATTGACAAGCATACTAATGAATGGACAAGCATACTAATGAATGGACAAGCATACTAATGAATGGACAAGTATACTAATGAATTGACAAGCATACTAATGAATGGACAAGCATAATGAATGGACAAGCATACTAATGAATCGACAAGCATACTAATGAATGGACAAGCATACTAATGAATCGACAAGCATACTAATGAATGGACAAGCATAATGAATGGACAAGCATACTAATGAATGGACAAGCATACTAATGAATGGACAAGCATACTAATGAATGGACAAGCATACTAATGAATCGACAAGCATACTAATGAATGGACAAGCATAATGAATGGACAAGCATACTAATGAATGGACAAGCATACTAATGAATGGCATACTAATGAATGGACAAGCATACTAATGAATCGAAAACATACTAATGAATGGACAAGCATAATGAATGGACAAGCATACAAATGAATCGACAAGCATACTAATGAATCGACAAGCTTACTAATGAATCGACAAGCATACTAATGAATGGACAAGCATACTAATGAATCGACAAGCATACTAATGAATGGACAAGCATACTGATGAATGGACAAGCATACTAATGAATCGACAAGCATACCAATATGGGGTTTTCACCAAAATACTTCAATGATGTCTGCATGGTTCTAAATGAAAATGGGGCCAATCTAAATATGAGTATGTCCACTACAGCAGCTAATTTGACAATCTTGTTATTGCTGAAGATTATTGGAGATGGCTTCAATATTCAGTAGTTAAAAGGAAGTTTTTTTTTCTTATCTTGAATTTCTGGAAAATCTTTTCACCCAGTAGAACATTATTCCCTTGAAGAGAATTATTGACTTGACACCAGTATTATTGATAAAAGGTGTATTTTCGTTAAGTTAAGAACATTATTCCCTTGAAGAGAATTATTGACTTGAAGACAAACAACAAAATGTAAAAACTTCACAAATATGATTTATTTTAAGTTAAATACATTTTTATTGATAAAAGGTGTATTGCAGTACACATATGTATTAACTGTATTCAACCAGAACAAACCATTGGTAATACAAGTTTAAATTGGCATATTTGTGATTTATAATAATCTTTTTCTTTTTTTTACAGACAACAGTGACCTAATTGCATGCACAGTAGTGACAAAAGAAAGGTAACTATATACATACTATCAAGAATTATCAATTCAAATCTTATATCAGCAGTGACCTTTTTTACACAATATCACTTGATTGAAGTATATTCGATTGACAACAAGGTTGTTTACATCATACGAATGTAATGCATTTTAAAAGTTTTCTTTTGTTATTGATATTCTGTAATATCAGCTATTACAAACACTGGTATGGAGATAGAAGACAATTTTTTATTTTTTTTCTGGTAAAATGAAAGTCTAGGTCTATGTAATTAACAATTGTATTTTCTAAATTACCTTTGATGATGTTTAGATGCCACTTAAAGCATAATACAGCTCTCCTTCATTATAACCTATTTTGCTATAACGCGATTCCAGATATAATGTGGTAACACTATGGACTGTATGAACAAAATTATAAAAACAATCATTTTTTAAACAAAATTTTGAAATAAGTACCTTACATGATCTTTCAGCTGAAAAGTTTATGTCAAAATGACTGTATTTTATTTGGACATTTTCAGAACATGTTCTTAAAGCCACAGTTTAACTCTAATTAGCAACTATTATATTCAGGTGCCATAAGAGATTGTATTCCTAACAAGCTATTGCATACCTCAAATTAACTGTTTCTCTAATAAGCCATAACTGTTATCGATCCATGTCAACTATTTTATCTGGCTGAAGACATAGGATGTTGAATCATCCTTTAGCACTAAAGCCACACCAGCAGATCAGTGACTTAATTTCCGTAAATATAGTTTGCCGATTATACAGCAGATCAGTAACTTAATTTCCGTAAATATAGTTTGCCATTATACAGAAGATCAGTGACTTTATCTCTGTAAATACAGCTTGCCGATTATACATAAGATCAGTGACTTTATCTCTGTAAATACAGCTTGCCGATTATACATAAGATCAGTGACTTTATCTCTGTAAATACAGCTTGCCGATTATACAGAAGATCAGTGACTTTATCTCTGTAAATACAGCTTGCCGATTATACAGAAGATCAGTGACTTAATTTCCGTAAATACAGCTTGCCGATTATACAGAAGATCAGTTTATTGTCGACCATTGTTTATTTGACACCTGGATGGCAACAAATCACAGAAGGTCATTCAAACCTGCTGTTGCTTTCTGTAATCTGATGCAGTACAGCCCAGTTGCTCCTTTGCATAATGTATCTAGGTATATTCAAACATTTAAGTGTCACATTTTGTGAAATCAGATTTAAAAATGAGTTCTGTATTATCATTTTTTGCGAGAGAATTATGACATTTGATATCGCAATGGAGACTTCCAGGAAAAGAAAAGCATATTCTGCAAATTATTATTATTTTGAGGGATTCGTGAAAATTGAAGAGGCTAAAGCAGTGCTATGGGGACATACTAACTCGTTTCTTGATGTTCAGCATTGGGTTAAAATTTATGGGGACATCTTCACTATTGAATGTAATACTGATGCTGACATCATCCATCTCCTCCTTGGCACAGAAAGATAAAATTTAGATCCTAATGAACAGAAGGAGGATCTACCATTGACTGTGACCAGGAGAACTCTATGCTGTTTCTGAAGCCATATCTGCTAGAAAGCTAGCACATTAAGCTCTGGAAAACAATTCAGATGAGAAATGTCATAGACTTTGCTATTTAAAAGAAAACACAAAAACAATCTAGTCTCAAACAGCCTAAAATCACAAAATATATGTGTGAGTGAACTGTGTTTCTTCTCCTTGGATTTGTACTTTTTGTGAAGAGATGAGATAAGTTTGTTTCGGATATTCAAACAGCCTAAAATCACAAAATATATGTGTGAGTGAACTGTGTTTCTTCTCCTTGGATTTGTACTTTTTGTGAAGAGATGAGATAAGTTTGTTTCGGATATCATTAGATTTTGAATGGATTGCATGTACATAAGTTTATTTTAAAAAATTTCTTTTATTCCATGCTGCATATGATGTGACATCAATTATCACTAATGATCATATATAACCGATATTTTGAACAGAAAGCGTAAGATTGGATTGATAAGTTGAGTTGACATTACTCAGTGCACTTGTTACAAATTTATGTTCACTTATTTAATCACAAAATGGGTGTACGAGTGGTCAATTCAGTTTCAATTTGATCCCATAGTTTCCATCTAGTCAGCATGGTCGCAGTTGATAGGAGACTGTGGGTGCTGCTCGAAAATTGCCCGTGCAGATGAAGTCAATTATTTCTTTCCACCATTTAATTGGTAAACAATGCAATTGTGAACTTTTAATTAAAACGAAGCTTTGAACATCAGGATGCATTGGCCTCAACTGCAACATAAATTTTATTCTGGGTGGGTGGGGGACAAGTGATATTTTATCATCATTTTAATTCACATTAAACTTTATGTAGTAGTTGATATAAATTATAATAGTCAAGTACCCCATGCCCTTGATAACTCACACCCAGATTACTCACAAACCCACTTATAGCGTGGGGTCAAGTTTGGATCACATTTTTTAAAAATGAAAATGATCCCTATTTTGTGAACTTGAAAAATAATCACAATTAAAATTGGTAACTGAAACAATATATCGCTCGTTTTATGGTCAAACTTTAATTACATTTTGAAATTATAAACTTTGTATAAGAAGTTATATAATTGGTTTCATTTTCTTTCCCAGATGACATTTTTGTACATGGTAATTAAAGATATTCAGGGAAATTTTATGAATGCCGTTAACTCACAGGCATAATCAGTGATTGGTATCTGCCAATACCCCTTGGTAAGGTCTAATTTGGAAATGTACTTAAGACCTGCCAACTTTGAATATAGACTTTCTATATCTGGCATACCGCATTGAACACTGTGATTTTGTTAAGTTGCCAAAAGTGATTTGTTCCATCTTTCATTCTGACTAACATAATGGGGGATGAGTATGGTTAACTGGAAAGTTCTATCACTTGTTGGTCTAACATTTTCCCCACTTCTTCATTGATCATCTTCCATGTATTAAAGGGTATTGGATATCCTTTAATCCTGATTGGCTCTGAGGTGTTCAACTTTATCTCATGTTGAATCAATCCAGTACGGCTAGTTTTGTCTGTAAACACATTCAGGTATTGGAACAAATTCTCCAAGATCTGCATACACTGACCATCGGATTAATCTGGACATACATTGACCTGGTCCATACCTTCTTTCCCACCATCAATGGGGTATACAATGGACATTTCTGTACTAGAGACTAATTCCGATTCATCACATGACCTGTCCTCTATCACAGATACACATACTCTGTTCAAGACACGTTTATCAATCGTTTGACTAGGTCTTTCTACATAAAGTTTCAGCATATTTGCATGAAATATCTTAGACTTGCCTTCGACGTTGCGCAGGTGTTTAAGGGACAACAACCTACACATTTCTGCCATAAGATCTGAGGTGAATTGCGCTCCACAATCCATACGAACCTCTTCCAGCACTCCAACTCTGCTGAAAGTGTGTACAAGCGCTTTGACTTGCATTCGGTTTTGATCGATGGCAAAGCTATGGCTTCAGGGTACCTAGTGGCATAGTCTACCAGCAGTAAGATGTATCGGTTTTTCCAATCTATATGTGGAAATATAGGTGCCACAATGTCAACAGCAACTCTTTTAAACAGAGTATCTATCAGGGGCATCTGACCTAATAGTACTCTGTGGTCTGAAGTGCTCTCTATTACTGATTACTGCCATCTCACCTCTATCTGCGTGTGTTCGAGTCTCTTATTCAGCCAATGTGGGTATGTGAGAAAGCTTGCCAGTAGCTTGTGGGTCAGTGGTTCTTTCTGGGGTTTTCCCTGGTTTCTTCCTCCACCATTAATACTGGCCGGCATGTATTGCCTATCTTGTGCTGAAAATGGCATTAAACCCTACATCAGCAGCAACAGCAAACATTGTGAATACCATAGCACAAGAAGATCTGAAAGACCTAAACTAGAACTAAACAACAGCTTAGGGATGAAAACATTTGTCATGGTGAATCAAGGAAGAAACTTCAAAAGTTGAAGACAATCATACCTCAAAGAGATTATTGGAATCCATTAATGCTATAATATACAAGCAAAGTAAAGATCCGCTATTGAAGATGCGTTCTCTAGAAACATGTAGCTTGAAATATAAGTTTCTTTTAATACTAATTAAGACAGTTCCTGTACATATATCTCATGGCAATGCTGATGTGGAAAGGAGTCTGTCAGTGAATACCAAAGTGATTGCAAAGGACAGAAATACATTTGAGGAGAAAACTGTGAATGGAACCAGAATAGTGAAAGACACTGTTCAGTTTAGATCCTGAGTACAACCAGCCAGAGAAAATTTCACTAAACAGATGTATTAAAAAATGGTTTAGGGCAACTATAAAGAATGGTTAGAGGAAAATGAAGCTGAAAAAGAAAGGAGGAATAAAGGCTTGAAATAAGAGAATACAAGATGAAAAGAAGGAAATAGACAGGAATTACTTTCTTCTGATAAAGAATTATTAAGGAAAAACATTGTAATTATTTAGCACAGAGGAATTATTTTTAGAAAGGATCAAGGAAATATAAGCAATTGAAAAAAGATATTTTTGAGAATTGTAACATGTGATGATTGAAATACCTAGAAAAGTAAGAAAGTTTATGAAAATAGATAGACTGGAAGAGTTTGTCAATAAAGAATAAAGATTGTGAAGATATGTTTTGTTTGTTGATTTTAAAATGTTTATGATAATACTGACTAAAATGATAATAATGAGTGGTGTGTGGTTGAGCTTTGCTGTTTAAGGACTGACAGCCTTTCTTTTCATGTTCTTTAGATATGTTTTACATCAGGAATACTCTATGTACATGGATTTCTGTGGTATGATTCAATATTGGGAATAAAATGATTTGATTAAATTCCTAAATGTTTGGAATTCTTCTCAAATTGTAAATGACTAAGCAGGGACAAACCATTCTTATGGGCACAGTAATAATGGTGCTTCAGTTACCATATGTAACAATTTCCCAACAGTAATACCTGAATTCTCAAACCATAGAAAACTAAAATTCTTATGTAATTTTAAACAGCAATTTTTTTGCAATGTTTGTTAAACATAATTGCAGGGACAAACAATTATTGCAGAATTCAAGCATCAAATTAAACCTTGTGTCTGTTGGATGAAGTAGTTGCATGAAAGACAGATGCTTGAGAATAGGATCATAGTTTCTTGTTGAGATATTTGCTCCTGAAAGTCTTGAAAATTTTCCTGATACATTAGAATTTTTTTAGCAGTTGATGTATGATACCTACAATTTAATCTTTATTACTTTTTTATCAGACGTCAGGAGCGCAGATTTCTCGTTATTGACACCATGCAGATGATTTTGGTGGAACCTGATAACAAACGTCTTGGCTGGGGCATAGTCCGATTTGTCGGCTTTCTTCAGGTATATTTGATTTTCAAAACTGTGCATTACGTAGCTTTTTAATGCCATTTTACTTTTTTCTGGAATAACATTCAACCCATCTTTAGTTCTGGGTTACACCTTTAATTAGATTTTTCTTTGTATTTGTACCATTTATGAGAGAAAAAACTTTTTTTTTTTGTAATGTGTATGGGATCAGGCAATCTCATCTAAGAAGTCTATTAACCTGAGTGTAAAAATGCAATAAAAGCTCTGCTGAACTGGATTTTATGGGGAGTAATTTCATCTCAACATTTGACAACATTTGAATTGGAGTGTTTCTCATAAGTATTTGCATTGACAGAATGATCCTTCACGATAGGATATTACATACTGAAGCCTAGACTGTAATTCCAATTCATGTCATGACAGATTGGACATTATTCACTGAAACCTAGACTCTATCTTTAAGTCATATCATGACAGATTGGATATTACATACTGAAGCCTAGACTGTAATTCCAAGTCATGTCATGACAGATTGGACATTACATTCAGAAACATAGACTGTAATTCCAAGTCATGTCATGACAGATTGGACATTACATACAGAAACATAGACTGTAATTCCAAGTCATAACATGACAGATTGTACATTATTTACTGAAGCCTAGACTCTATCTTTAAGTCATATCATGACAGATTGGATATTACATACTGAAGTCTAGACTAATTCCAAGTCATATTATGACAGATTGGACATTATGTACTGAAACATAGACTGTAATTCCAAGTCATATCATGACAGATTGGACATTGCATACAGAAGCCTAGACTGTATCTTTAAGTCATATCATGACAGATTGGACATTACGTACTGAAGCCTAGACCATATCTCAAGTCATATCATGACAGCTTCAAGATGTGAAGATATGAATGCTGACTGGCTCAAGGAAAGCTCAGTATATACTCACAAGTCAAGTCCAACTGCAAACAACATTGATTTTTATCTGCCATTTCATAATATGCCAGCAAATCAAGGTCTGTGTTATTTGTTTTACTGATTACAGACTGCAACACAGGTCTGCTAGTATATTATTCAACAGCAGACCCGGATTTAACCAAACTTATACAAAGTAATGACAGTATGGTTTTAAGTGTTATTTAAGCAAGAAATAAGCAGGTTGTGGCCTATTGCCCAAGATAAAATAGCAATGCACATTCCCTTTGTCTAAAAGACTGTTTGAAAAACCAGAAGTTGCAGCAAAACCACAGTACATTTATCTTTACAAAACAATGCAATAGTTGAAATTTTCTTGTCCAGAAAGTAAGATTTACAAGTTGATTTGAAAATCTGTTTTTAGATGGCACATTGTGCAACTTTTGATATTGGATATGATTCTACATATATCGTTTAACATTAAAGTTACTTGAATTGTGTTTACCTCCTCAACAGTTTTTAACCAACCTCTTCAACAGGTTTTACACAACCTCCTCATAAGTTTCTACCCAACTACCAATTTTGAAAACAAAAAGCATCAAGAATTTTAAAAAGGCACAAATTTTTGAAATTTTAATTATCTGTTTATAATCTCTTACCTGTTTGTTTATTTCCTTGTTTAAAACTAAATTTAAGATGTTGACAGACTGCTCACGGTCCTTTTCCAGCTTCTAAGACAGTTCATTTTCAGTCAAATCTATGTCACCAGTATCCAATATTTGCAATGTATAGTTTTAATTTTTTTTTTAATGGACCTAAAAAAAAAATATAACTCTTAAATATATTTGTTCAAAGGGATGTAATTCCCATTTATAAAAATTGAAAGAATTATTCAGAATTTTTCAAAAATGGTGAACTGCACAAGACAGGCTATACATGGCGGCCAGTATTAATGGTGGAGGAAGAATCCGGGAAAACCCCCAAAAGAACCACCAACCCACAAGAAGCTACTGGCAAGCTTCTCACATACCCACATTAGCCGAATTCAAGATTTGAACTCACACAGACAGAGATAAGATTACATTGATCCATAATGGAGAGCACTTTAGACCACTCTGCCACTCAGGGCCTGACTGTGTAAGTAAAGAAACTCCCATTTGCATTGAAACATGATATTATTAGGGAAGATGAATGAAATGAATAAGTTCTTTGAATTTTTTATATCCTTGATACTCGTATAAAAATCGTTAAGGGATACAAACAGGGTAGGGGGTTTACTGCTCTACTGGTCTAAGTTCTTAGAATGTCCACCTTGGATGTGGTAGGCTGCAGGTTCAAACCCTGCCGCGTTATACCAAACACTTACAAAAAATGGTAGTAGCAGCATGTCTCGCTTGGTGCTCGGCATTATGAGGTTAGTGTTAAGACTGATCAGCCTGGTGTCAAGATTATGTGACTGAGTGGGAAATGATATCATATATTTGCAGCATGATGCCTCACTCAGGGTTCGTATGGTCTTTGAAGGTCTTTGAAAGTTTGGGAAAACTGAGGTAGCATTTTCAATGCCTTGAAAGTTTTGGGAAAATCGAGCATATTACCCTGAGGTCTTTAAAAGTCTTTGAAAATTGAAATGAACCCCAAAATTTTAATTTCTTTCCAGAATCACAAATAAAATTATCCAAGGTTGTTAGATTCGGATGTAATCTAGTTATCCTGGTTTCTTTCTTTTGATGACCCGTTCAGTTTCATTGCCGCCGCAACAACAAATGAGGCTTTGTTTGGCCATCCAAAGTTGGCCTCGGCGGCGACTTCAATAACCACTCTTCATCAAAGCAAGACGGCTACACACTTCATCAAAGGAAGTCACAAATAAAATTGCCAAAGGTTGTTAGCTTCAGATGTAGCTGGTTTTCCTGGCTTCTTTCTTTGACGAATCGTTCAATTTGATTGGACGAGTCCATCTTTGGCCAATCAAAATATTCTTTACACTAATTCACTCTACGTAGAAAGTGCGCGAAAGTATAACACGCTCGAGGATTCAAAATTTTGTTCTACATAATAATGTTCCTTCATAAATTCAATTCACGGATAAACAGTTTCAAAGTGCGCATGCATGCACTATAGTAGAGTTAAGCAAGAGTTGTTGTTCTTGAATTGCAAGTATATATAAAAAAAAAAAACGTGTGCTGTGAAGCTTTAACGTTAGGAAGTCAAGTCATTTGATTAGGCAAGTAAAAAAATAAAAATTAAAAAAACGTATTTTCAGTTGACGGAATGTCCCCATGTCTCATTGCCAACCCTCGACTTTTTCCCCAATGATATTATTTTTTTTTAACTTGCATTGCCGAAATTGATTTGTGTATCTGTAGTCTGACTATTCATCCCCGTTTGTTTGTACCCCTATTGATTTCAATAACGAAAATAATTAAATGGTAAAAAGTGCACAGAACTAAGTCAACTGAATCATTGATGTATAATTTCTAACCTGAATGTGACCAGAATGGCACTATTACTGCCATCTCCTGCACATTTCATAATTAACAGACTTCAGACTATAATTGAGCCCGTTTTGCCCAGTACTTTGAAGTGCTTGAAATATTACTAGATTTATAGATAATGTTTATTTAAAAAATGGAGAAAAATACCGCCTAACCTTGATGAAGTGTTTTATTCTGTCCTTTCCTAAAGAAAGGAATATGTCGAACTTTGGAATGTTCTCCAGAAAATGTTGTCACATGGGCAGGCAACAGTGGAGAGAGGATTTTCTGTCAACAAACAGGTATCTGGTGAGAACCTCCGCAGAGAAAGCCTCAGAGCTCAAAAGCTAATCATTAACACAAGGAGAAAAGCAGGTGGACCTTTGGAAATCATAATTAGCAATGAATTGATGACATATGGTTCATCTGCAAGTCACAAGTACCATGCCTATCTGGATAAGAAGAAAGCAGAGAAGGATGAGAGAAAAACCAAAAAGGAAAGAAACGGGAGTTAGCCTTGGATGAAGTGGAAGAACTTAAAGCCAAAAAGCTGCCTCTTGAAGCTAACATTGCCAGCCTACATGCTTCCTTTGTACAGAAAGCAGAAGAGGCAGAGTTAAAAGGACTCACTGTGCTTGTCACAGAGTCAAATGCTCTTAGGAGAAAAGCAGAGGAAAAGATGAGAGTGGTGGCGTCTCATTCCAAAATGATTGAAGAGAAAAAAGCAAATATAATAATGCATTTAAAGCAATGCTGATGTCTGTTAAGAGAACAATTTATTTTGTATTAAATCTGACACGTATGTTACATATTTCTGAAAGAACAACGAATGTTAACCTATCTTCCAGATAATTATAATACAGTTTTAGGAAATTAATTATAGTTTGACTTTAATCAATAATCAATATTGTAGTATTTGGCATTCATTGTTTTCTCAAATAACCTGTGTACACAATATTAGCAAAAATTGGTCTTGGAAATCTCTGTTTGTGATCTTTGAAAGTTTGGGAAAAGTCTTTGAATTTATCATTCATAGTTTAGTATGAACCCTGCCGCTGCTAGACATCACTATCAACTGCCACACTGCAGACATCGTATCACTATGACTAAAATTTGTAAAGCTACATTACAAATCTAAATCACACTCACAACAAATACTTTAATGAATACTTTATCTTTAATGAACACTATTCTCATTTTCTATAAGTCTGACTGCTTTAAATGCCAGTTTAAGTATATTCTTTAAAACCTTCCCTAAAGGGAGGTGTTTTCGAAAATATTGTTTCTACACATTTACTTGAGTTGTCCACAATCTACTCTGTCGGGTGGCATGCACTTAGCATGAGGAAGAATCTTGTTATTTTGGTCAAAGGTCAGTTTCACTTGTCACTGAAAGAAGAAAAATGGTTTCAGCACTTTAACTCAAGAGGTTAACCATCTGCTCTTTCCAGACTTTATGGATGGCTTGAATTTGGGATAAGAATAAACCCTACTGACTATTAAAGTTAGAAATGAACGGTCAAGGTCACTATGACTTACGGAAACTAAATGGCTTAAGCAAACGGGGATGATTTATCAGCCATTATTAGGGCAATCTGGCAGCCCCCAATGTCCAATGACAGTCCCAGAAATTATTTTTTTAAATATCCCTCAGAAAGTTAGTATATCTTGCTTACCTTCTACACATGTCCATAATGTAATTATAGGTCAAAACTTTAATTTTACCTGAAGTCATCTTAATTACACTAATGATCCATTGCTTTTAAGTGAATTTAATCATAATAAGTCTGTAATTATAGGTCAAAATTTTAATTTTACCAGAAGTCATCTTAATTATACCAATATCCCATTGTTTTTAAGAGAACTAAATCCACTAATGACCTATTGCTTTTAAGCAAATTAAATCGTATGTCTGTAATTATAGGTCAAAATTTTAATTTTACCAGAAGTCATCTTAATTACACTAATGATCCATTGCTTTTAAGTGAATTAAATCATAATAAGTCTGTAATTATAGGTCAAAATTTTAAATTTACCAGAAGTCATCTTAATTACACCAATGATCCATTGCTTTTAAGTGAATTAAATCATAATAAGTCTGTAATTATATGTCAAAACTTTAATTTTACCAGAAGTCATCTTAATTACACTAATGATCCATTGCTTTTAAGTGAATTAAATCATAATAAGTCTGTAATTATAGGTCAAAATTTTAAATTTACCAGAAGTCATCTTAATTATACCAATGATCCATTGCTTTTAAGTGAATTAAATCATAATAAGTCTGTAATTATAGGTCAAAATTTTAAATTTACCAGAAGTCATCTTAATTACACCAATGATCCATTGCTTTTAAGTGAATTAAATCATAATAAGTCTGTAATTATATGTCAAAACTTTAATTTTACCTGAAGTCATTTTAATTACACTAATGAGCCATTGCTTTTAAGTGAATTAAATCATAATAAATCTGTACTTATAGGTCAAAATTTTAAATTTACCAGAAGTCATCTTAATTACACCAATGATCCATTGCTTTTAAGTGAATTAAATCATAATAAGTCTGTAATTATAGGTCAAAATTTTAAATTTACCAGAAGTCATCTTAATTATACCAATATCCCATTGTTTTTAAGAGAACTAAATCCACTAATGACCCATTGCTTTTAAGCAAATTAAATCATATGTCTGTAATTATTGGTCAAAACTTTAATTTTACCAGAAGTCATCTTAATTACACCAGTGATCCATTGCTTTTAAGTGAATTAAATCATAATAAGTCTGGATACAAGTTGGATTCAACTATTTGGGCTAATTTACCTCTCCGTTCCAAAAGTAGTCACTTGAAACTAATATTGAAACTAATAATTTTGCATATTTTCATCTCAGATTAATAAAATGATAATTAAATATTAAAAGTATAATAAGTTATACATCAGTCATGTATCACACACACACATATAGGTTAATGTGATCCACATTTGATTAAGACTGGACTTCACAAATGTTTTTTTTCTCGTCGTAAGAATTGTGTGACTGTTTTGTGGTAGAAGTGTAATTTGTTGTATTTATGATCTAATTAGCACCAAAATCTACCACATTTATACTTGTTCTGTCTCTCCACCTTCCTACCCCTTTGAAATGAAAACTGACAAGAAAATGTTTCACCATGGTTATTAATGCATTGCATGAAAACAGAGTTTTAGGTGGGTTATGGAAAAATGTTTAGATGAAAGGATATACTCTGCACTGACTGATTCACTCTACTCATCCTCATGCCTGGACCCAACAAGTATTTGGATTCTCATATGTACATTGTTTTAAAAAAATTTAAAAACTGACAACTGTAATGCTTACATTCAAAGTATTACACTTACTTGAAAGAATATTTTTGAAAAAAGGCCGAAATATGTATAAAGTTGTTACAAAATCTGTCCCCACTTACCTAAACACCATTTTCCAGGAAAGCGAATATACTGGTACCCCAAATCTAAGATCATTAAAAGGGCAAAATTTAAAAGTACCCAGGCCAGAAAAGGAGCTATTAAAAAATAGCTTTAAATTTTCATGTGAGTTTGTGAATAACATCCACATGACATTAAATTAGTTCCAAGCATCTCTTCCTTCCACAATAGGAATATAATCTGTGAAAATCATATTAGCTTATATCTTGTAGGCACATAATATAGGACCTCAAAGTAGATTAGTTTCTAATTTGTAATTGAGTCACCCTCTGAAAAAGTCCTAAGTATTTTTATCTGATAGATAATAGCTCCCCAGGAGTTACCGTAGTCTTTCCTTAATTAGACAATTTGGTTGCCAACTGTTTGGATAGTTACTGTACATATTATGGGTTGGTACTTGCATACTGAAATTCAACACCTGGCCCGAGATTAATCTTCTGCATTATGCTTGGTCTAGTGTTACATTTCCAATTAATCTTGTCATGTTTTTGTTGGCATTGTGTTTCATGCAGTTTTATTGATAATGGAATTTAGTTTTTAAATAAATTGAGTATTGTGTTTTCATAATGTGTCTATATATATATATATATATATATATATTACAAGGATTACTGTCCTTTAAATTACAGAATTTTAATTTCATATGATAGAAACTATTGGTGCAGTGTTGACATGTTAAAAATAAACTGAATTAGTATAATGCAACATAACTTTATAGTATGTTAAATGACATCTGTATTCGCTCACAAGACAAATCCAATTGCAAACTGTACGGTCTCAGATCTGCCATCACATAATGTGCTGGCAGATCTGGGGGGTCTGTGCAGTCAAGTTTGTTAGGAGTAATCAGTAGAACAAACAGCATAACCCTGCTCTGCAGGCACATTATGCCATGAGAGCTTTGTTGTCTGAGGTTTGACTTTTACTGTATAAATAAATGCTATAAGCCATTTTTACCGCTACTATTTAGAATGAACTTTCCTACAGCCATTAACATAATTATGTAAGTAATTGTTGTTTACAGTATTAACCGCTCCGGTGGCCTAGTGGTTAGAGCGTCTGCCCCAGAAGCGGGAGGTCGTCGGTTCGATCCCCGGCCGAGTCATACCAAAGACTTACAAAAATGGTACTAACAGCTGCCTCGCTTGACGCTCAGCATTAAGAGGTTAGTGTTAGGACTGGTCGGCCTGGTGTCAGGATAATGTGACTGGGTGAGACATCATGCTTCATGTCTGCGGCATGATGTCTCAGTGCTAGACATCACTATAAACTGCCTCACTGCAGACATCGTAGCGATATGACTGAAAAACTGTTAAAGCTACGTTAAAAATCCTAATCAAACAAAAATTTACAGTATTAATTTTTAATATGCAGTAGAAGGACATCTTAAAATAAATTGCAACAAAAAGTGGTAAGTAAAGAGGACCAAGAAATTACCAACCACAAGTCTTTGTGTTACAATTTCCCTAAATACTTTGCAATAAAAATTTGCTTTTCTAAGAAACTGAGTCCCAGAATTTTGTAGATGAAAATATCCCTGGCATAAAGTTGTTTGTTCTTTGCCACCTACAGGAACCAAGCTGTGTTGATGTATGGTATTTAGGTTAACAACAAATCCTATGAATATCAAAGTCATAGTCTTGGGGATTCAAAGAAAAAAAAAATGGCTTTTGGATAATAATATTAGTGATGCATCACAAGTCTTTGTTGATGGCTTGTACTTGTGACAAAGAAGATGTCTGTTGATTTTGGGGTTAAAGTTCAGTGTCACTGACAGAAAAATAAATATGTTTTCTTTCAATAAAGATTAAGTTGTCTTCTAAGAATAGTTTTGAGATTGGGATATAGTGTGCTATTATGTGCACTATCTTTAAGACACAGCAAAGCAAAGACCATTCATGAATAGTGTGTAATCCATTTTCAAGCTTCATGACTTTATGAACCTTTTAAAACATGATGTGCAAATGTTTTGACTACAAATAGATGGTACATTAATAACAGATGGCAAGAAATAAATAGAACTGGAATTTAACCATTGCTTACAAATATTATCAAAGCACAGGAGAAGTGTACATGATTTCATAAGTAGCTTCTTTTTTGTCATGAACTAATAATAAATTCTAGTATATTTTATTTAACATGATGTAATTTCAATAATCAAAATGTTCTTACAAAGACGAGATAAAAATGTCTAATTATTATGCATTAAGTGTATTACTGAAGGGACCAAACCTATTTTTGAAATATAGAACCCTGCAAGAGAATATATTACAAATGATAACATCAATGTTTGTTTTCCCATTATTTTTTTTGTTATTTGCTCATTACCAGATCAAACTAATAAATGCAAGTGTGTGAGCGCGTGCACACACACACACACACACCCACACACACACACACAACCCAGTGTTACACCTGCATCCATATGTTTATGTATTTCAACCTACCTACCTCAGATTCCTCATGCTGATTCAGATGAGACCATAAAACGACATGGAATCAGCCGATTCACCATCAGACATGGCCATTGTTTCAAAAATTAATTTTGTTTGCTAAAAATTACTTCTTAAAAGCACTTAACAGATTTTGATAAGTACTTACAAAAAGCATTCAGGCATGAAAGGCTTTTAAATGTAAACACAGTAGGCCAATCCACCACAAGATATGTTAGCAGAGATAAACTTTTAAAAACTATTTCTCAGAAATGACGGAATGCATCATAGTTTTTGGTAATGCCAGTTAACGAAATGCTCCTATTACTAAAAGTAAAAGAACATATAAACAACCTTTTATCTCGAAAACAATTCCACAGAATTTGACCAACTTGACAGAAATTAATATGGGATGGTTTGTTGTCCATCTGCCATGGACATCCATTAGCAAAATCCATCCATCCATTAGCAAAAGTTTACTGTTAATATTCCTCCTAAACTACTTGTATTCCCATGAAACCATACACATATATTAATCCCCATGTTTAGCTGGACCTAAATGGTGCTGCTTGGACATTCTCTATGGACATTACAGTGGCTTTTTTTTAAAAAAATCTTATTGCTACTTCTTTTCATTGGATGGTCATATCAACATATTTCACTAAAAAACTTAAAATGATGTCTGGTTGGTCCTAAGTATAAGTGTCCAGATGACAAATATGGCCATCATAGCAGCCATTTTGAAAATCTTGTATTTCAATGCATTCCTGAGACTTTAACCCTTTGAACCCTAATCTCCCCCATATTTCGGCACAATAACCATAGCCTCCCCGGCAATTTTTGACAATTTTATAAAAAAGTAAAATTTTGCAAAATAAAAGTAATATTATGCCTTAGAATGATAATCCACTATGATATAACAGCAAATATCAAATTGTCTCTTTTCAAACATGCTTATAAAATGCTTTTTATTACTATGACTATGTAACAAACTGTCTCGAAATTTTGTTCATGTTGTACCATTCATGCAAGATCTATATTTCACTGACCATCTAGCGAATAACATAACACAGGCCGGTATACCGGCCTGTCGGGTTATGGCGTTAGATAGCTGGGCCGGTATACCAGCCTGTCGGGTTATGACGGTAGATAGCTAGTCCGGTATACCGGCCTTTTGGGTATATACACCGTTAGAACCGGCCGGTAAACCGACCTGTCGGGTTCAAAGGGTTAATTTCCACTCTGCAACCTTAAATCTTAGATGTTTGAGGTTATGGGATGAAACTATGCATATTTATACATCATGACTTGAAGGTGTTGCATACCACATTGGGAATCTTATCTTCAAAGTCAAGGTCACTGCTGAGTATTTTCCATTCCACTCTCAAATATTAAAGCCATTGGAGATTTAACTTTTTCTACTTGCACATTATTAGAATGTATGGTATATACACTCAAGGTCAGGGTCATTATTGAGTATTTTACATGTTCCAACATAAATTCCCATTCATCCTGTAACTTTAAAGCCCGTGTTTTGATTACTGAATGAAACTTGGTATACTTGTACATCATTACTTGAAGGTTTGTCACCTACATGTACTCTTTTGTGGGTTCTGTCTTCAAGGTCAAGATAACAGCACAATATTTTATGTTTTCCATCACAACTCTGACTTTAATGTTATTTGAGTTTAAGGGTATAGCTTACTCTTAAACATCATAGGTCTTCATGGTCAAGATCACAGCTTATTATTGTATGTTTCTGGTCACAATTTATGTTCTGCTTCAATACATTACAGCTGTTTGAGATTAAGGTATGCAACTTGGTATACATGTATGGCTATCAGTGTGTTGTATGCCATGGGTGGGGAGGGGGGGTCCTGTCATCAGTAAGTGTCATGATATATGTTGAATTTGTCTATTACACTTTCCTTTCCATTATAATTTTAAAGGCATTTAAAATTAAGGAATGAAACTTGGTATAGCTATAGATCATCACTGAAAGGCACATCATGTTATAATCACTGAAATGTGTGTAGTGTTGGGGATGCTATCTTTAAGGACATGAGTTGTGATGGCTCAATGCTAACCTAGCACTCAGATTGTGCAGTTTGTATTTATTCCATTGGATAAACCTGAGTCAGCTACATTAGAGTCCTTGGACAAGGCAGTATACTCTAATTGCTTTAGGACTAAATAACCTACTTGTGTTTTTTTGGATTAAAAAAAACATCAAACCAATGCCACAAGTTAGTATTTTAGATTTCATTCACATTTGTCATTCTGCTTTTTAATTTAACAATTGTTTAAGATAAATTGATGAAGCTTGGTATAATTATATCTTATTACATTTGAGGTTTTATCATCAAGATCAAGGTCAATTTGTTTTGGTTTATTTTCCTGTGCTTTATCATTAATGATGTTTGAGGTACAGGGATGAATCATGGTACACTTGTGTTTCTGAGTTTGATGGCATCTCATGTATCGTGACTTAGGTCAAGGTCATTCATTTTTTATTAAAAACCCATTTTCATGCTTTTTAAGAAAGGGCTGTGAAACATGGGTACTCTCCATTTCAGCTGAGTAGTTTGAAGCTACGTCTCAAAAGTCGTATATTTCATTATCAGGAATTTCTGTGACCTCACTATGATTAACAGGGGACAAAGATTTGCTGAATTTGTTCTTTTTCCCTTAATTTCTAATCTCTGCTATAACTTTTAACATTTAACACTATCATACCTTTGCTTCATCATTTTCACTTTATTTTTTCTTCTCTTACTAATATGTAAAATTGCATATACTCCTTGAAAAAAAGTTCTTTACGATAGGTAGACAGACAGACTGACAGATAACAATACACTAAGTTTGTATAAATGGTATGTATAGATGTATATGCATATTTATTGGATTTAATGGCACATTATCACAATACTGGCTTATATGGTGCAAATTAAAATTTTGTATCCTAAATGTTATGGGACAAATATATAAGTATATATAAAATTGAAGTACTTCCTGTGTCAACATTTTAAAACATTGACTTTCACTTGAAATCATTACCTTATGCCTGGTGAATGTTTTTGGCAACATTTCAAAAGTCTGAATGAAGTATTCGCTAATTCTATCACATTTTTCATTTATCACATGCCCACCACCACAACCACCACAACCACCACAACCAACTTAGATCTAGATCTTCCATCAAATAGTGTATTGACCTTTGCCCTTATACAGGTGATATCAAGTCATCAGATAGCAGGTCTTTTCATTTCACATTTGTGTGGGTGTTTTATAACTAGTAGGATATGGTATTCTGCAAGCACATGTGGCAGGAATTAGGTTATCTTGGTTTAAAAGGTACAAAAGTGCTGATTATTTCAAGGAAAAATGGCTTAAGATAGTTTGTGACCCAGTTTCAGTTTCATGTAAGTGTCAATAAAACTGATAACTTACTTTTGTTGTACCTACTTAATTTTGTGTTACCTAATTTCAGACTTGATGTAAAATGCAGAGTGGAATGTTAAACTGGAGTCCGGAGGGTGGAGTCTTATGTCAGGGGTTTGTCAGTGGGGTATTAATCTAGACAAAATTATATGGTGTTTCTTTGTTGGCACATGTGTATTATCAAATCTGTATCACTTCAGTAGATTTTATTATTATATATTAATATTTGTGTATTGTAGTATGCGTAAGTAATTTTAAAAAATGTCAGTACTAATAGCAGCATCTTGAAATCCACACTTGATTGACAGTTTTCATCTGATCACTGCAACATAAATGATATATTGTAATATTATCTGTAATATAAATGTTGTCCGGTATCTAGCATGAATTTGAGTGTCTTTGCTAATTTGTTTTATGGTATTCTCTTACCTTATGGTAATTTTATAACAGCTATTATAAAATGGTAATTTTATAACAGATTAGAACTGTGTACGGTTAAAAGCAACAAGTTGTCTTGGCCTCAAGACTAATGTCTGATAAACTAAGCATAATATAACATTAGTAAGGATATCTGTTTTGTCAGCATGTGTGTTATTTTCATCCAGTACATTATACCTCTGTTCATATAAGTTTTGATCAGAGAGTATCATCCACATTCCCCAAGACTAACATAATTATTCAAGTATTAGATTGTGTATTAATGATATCTTTTACACAATCTGTTGAATTGCTTCTATTGGATACTGATGATACCCTTTACACAATCTGTGTTGAATTGCTTCTATTGGGTATTGATGATATATTTTACACAATCTGTTGAATTGCTTCTATTGGGTATAGATGATATATTTTACACAATCTGTGTTGAATTGCTTCTATTGGGTATTGATGATATCTTTTACACATTCTGTTGAATTGCTTCTATTGGGTATAGATGATATATTTTACCTAATCTGTGTTTAATTGCTTCTGTTGGTTATTGATGATATCTTTTACACAATCTGTTGAATTGCTTCTATTGGGTATAGATGATATTTTTTACACAATCTGTGTTGAATTGCTTCTATTGGGTATTGATATCTTTTACACAATCTGTTGAATTGCTTCTATTGGGTATTGATGATGTGTAAATCTGTCTTGAATTGCTTCTATTGGGTATTGATGATGTCTAAATCTGTGTTGAATTGCTTATATTGGGTATTGATGATATTTTTTACACAATCTGTGTTGAATTGCTTCTATTGGGTATTGATATCTTTTACACAATCTGTTGAATTGCTTCTATTGGGTATTGATGATGTGTAAATCTGTCTTGAATTGCTTCTATTGGGTATTGATGATGTGTAAATCTGTGTTGAATTGCTTATATTGGGTATTGATGATATCTTTTACACAATCTGTGTTGAATTGCTTCTATTGGGTATAGATGATATATTTTACACAATCTGTGTTGAATTGCTTCTATTGGGTATAGATGATATATTTTACACAATATGTGTTGAATTGCTTCTGTTGGGTATTGATGATATCTTT
The DNA here is from genome assembly GCA_029339505.1 of Unio delphinus. Lineage (NCBI taxonomy): Eukaryota > Metazoa > Mollusca > Bivalvia > Unionida > Unionidae > Unio > Unio delphinus. The sequence continues at coordinate 6,365,315 of JAQISU010000058.1, forward strand.
TTACAAAATCTGTGTTGAATTGCTTCTATTGGGTATGGATGATATATTTTACATAATCTGTGTTTAATTGCTTCTATTGGGTATAGATGATATATTTTACCCAATCTGTGTTGAATTGCTTCTATTGGGTATGGATGATATATTTTACCCAATCTGTGTTTAATTGCTTCTATTGGGTATGGATGATATATTTTACCTAATCTGTGTTAAATTGCTTCTCTTGGGCATTGATTATATCTTTTACACACTGTGATGAATTGCTTCTATTTCTGGTGAATATTCATACCCCCATATTTCTGAACTCTAACATAATATTGGATTCAACATGGTATCAGATATCATAAGAATGGATGAATACAGGATACTGAGAAATATTGAACATTAAATCTACATATCAATTTCAGAAAGGCCTTTGCATGTTTTTGATGTTTTTATATGATTGATTTATTGATTGAATGAGGAAGACACTCTCAAATTTAAAGAGGTCAAAGAGTTTGCAAATTATTTCATAAAGAAAGTATCAGGTGTGTAGAAAATCAGATCATTCTGTATGTTGATGTACTTATACCAATTTAAGACATATCTCAAAGAGATATATAATATCTACCCTTCAGGAGATAAATTGATCAATTTAATGCCTACACGGAAAATAAGTTGACAACTTGGACACTTTCCAGCTGAAACTGAAACTGAAACTGTACACATAACAAACCAAGAATGTAAATAGAAAACAGAAAAGGAATAATACCATAAAACGTTTTTTAACCCAGTCTAACTACAGACACTGCAAATGTAAATGACCCAAGCTGTCATGCTAATTTATGCATCTCCAGCTCTTACAGACACTGGAGGTATCTCATGACAGAACTGGTGGAGAAACTACCTCCCTCATAGGCCTGAAATTCACACTGAGGTGGGTGGGTTGAAATCCCTATGTATGACATTACCCATTTCCTCTTCATTAAATCAGAAATCTAAAATCAGCATTTATGGGGCTCATATATTTAAATGTAGATCAAGGTCAGTCACCCAGTAGAGCCTAAAAGAATTATTTGGATATGAAATATGATGTATCCAATTAGTTTTCACTGTGTGAGCTTCCCTGTAGGGACCACCCATGTCATGTTTTGAGTGTGGGTGGTCATAGATTTTCTTTTTAACCAGACTTTTGCTTTTCATTTTAATTCCAGATAATTTCTTTTTGTCAGTTAATATATAGGATATTATTAGGATTTTATTTACAAATCTAAGCAATAATATTTTTGAAAGCTATTTGGGCAGGAATTGTTTCTTAATGACATGAGAAGAAGGATTATGCCTCAATAACACATTTTCTATGTATCTGTTATGAGAATGCAAGATGACACACATGTACATACAAACAAAAAAACAATGTTAAAACCATTGTAGACACGACTACTTCAGCATGACATAGACTTCAGACTCTTCCAGACACATTCTAAGAATCCACTCTGAATTTTACGCTACACCTAACTCAGAAATACTTCTGAACCACCAAGGATTTTTATTTTAAAAAATTAAAATTAATTTTATTTTATTGGAAAATTAGTGTATACTACAGTGTTGCATATATATTCCTATGTAATATGAGTCTTGCTGCAAAATGCACACTCAGATCAGCACATGCATAATGCACTGGCATAGCTGACTCTGAATTTTACTATGTGTAATTAGTTAACATCACAGAGGTAATATGTAATAGCAGCAAAATAATATTGTAGATTGCTTATGTTGGTCTTATGATTGAGTATACACTGTGTCTGATTAAATTTGCCATTCTCCTAAGGTCTGTTGAGGGTCTGAACCATTTGCCATGATAATCATTTCTTGATTATGTGCTGCAGTTTCTTCATAGCAGAGACATATAAACATTAAGTAATGTCCATCTCTGGCAGCACTGAAAATACTGCACAGTGTCAAGAATAAGTTATCATCATAGGATAACTGTTTATTTGCAGCTGGTGCAGATCTTTTAGAAGATGCCAATAGTTTGTATCACTATAAAATTACATTAATGACTTACAAGTGCAAAATTTACTTTTAAACTTAATATTTTCTTTAGAAAATTCAGTAAAATTAAATATTTTAGACCATTGTGAAGGTATTGAAGTTATATGTGTATTGGCATACATTATAACTTATGCAGTGTTCCCTCCCAATAAAGACCCCCAGTTTACTGGTGACCCTATCTTACCATTGATATTTATTAGCTTGTTAAATCTGTTAAACTAAGCTTTGCCATTACAACATTATTTCACATAATTTCAGCTCTTGCCTAAGGAGAAGGATTTATGATGTGGTTTCATTAAATACATAATTATTTTGTTTTTACACTCAAATATGAGACTACCCAGTGACCGCAGACCACATTTTAATTATTGCTTTCTTACTTATAATGTGGGTCACATTTGTAGCTTTGCTGACAGTATTGTAAAACACTAACACTTTATTTATAGCTGTGTAACTAAAATTCCCTGTTGCTGAATAAGGATTGGCAGTACTGACTCAGCTCCAATAGTTAACCTATGAAAACATGATATTAAAAATTTGATAACTTTAAATTTATGAATGCTCATCATGAAACTTGTATTTACCAGTAAAGACATATATGTGATGAAAGCTTCTCTGTTGAGGAAATCATATGAGTATTTTCTGGAATTGCATGTATTTAAAATGAGTTTTCAAATGAGTCAGGTGCTATTTTCAGTAACAAGTTTTCCAAACACTTCTGTAAAAAGATTCTCTTTACCGAAATTCTGGCCTGCCAAACACACACACACACACACACACACACACACACACACATATACTCTATTTTATGTTCACCCATTTCTAGACTGGTTCCCATTCTTCCATATCATGTACTATGGGTCCTCCAAGGTTAGATACACTTAAAACCAGCCTCTGTTGAGAATAGCTGGCAGACCCATTTGAATTATTGGTATACACAGATTGACTTACAGCTTACATTAGGCCAACTTAAATGGTTTGTCCTTTATTTATCTTTATTATTGCTATGCAAAACACACAATAAATCGATTTACTTGCAGGATGTGGAGGTAACAGGAGATAAAGAAGACAGTAGATCCCTCCATATTACAATCCACAAGCCTGCCAGCTCACAGCATGCCCAGTCAATTCCCCTCCTTGCAGCCAGATTCATCTTTGATGATCACATCCGCTGTATGGCAGCAAAACAACGACTGACCAAGGGCCGTATCAAAGCTCGACATCAGAAAATGCAAATGATTGAGAAGCTACTTCAGATCCCAGTGGAGGCAAGCTTAGTGGCCTCAACACAATCTGGACATTTCACCCATTCTGGACCAATACCTGGTAGGAGCTCTAAAAAGCTTAAGGCCATGAGCATGAAGTTACACAATTTGAATGAATACTGTTGACTCGTACTAAATTCATGAGAATTGGGGTGCTCTGAGTCTAGGGAAAATTAAGTGAAATAAACATGGTGGGAGTTGCAAATATTGATCATAGTTTTCATGATTAGGTTGATGTTGTTGTAGGGTTAAACACCATTTTGCAGCACAAGATAGGCTAAGCATGGTGGCCAGTATTAATGGTGGGTAAAGAACCCAGTAAAAGCCCCGGAAAGAACCACCAACTCACGAGAGTCTACTGGTAAGCTTTCTCATATACCCACATTGGCTGACTCTGAGACTCAAAATCATGCAGTAATCCGTAACAGACAGCGCTTTAGACCACTCGGCCACTCAGGGACCCTAATGATTTGGTTGATTTTTGTGAATTAATATGAAGTCCACTGCACTTGCATACACCTTATTGACTCAAAAGCCTTAGGATTATCCTACTTTCCATGGCAACTGACAGTATAAGCATTTCCTCTGATGAACCACCACTGATTAATATCCAGTATGCATCCACAGTTGAATTGATGGAAGCTATAGTGGCCAAGTACCTTGCTCATAAAGAATCAGGGGTCAAACTCAAGCTTGGGAGATGTAGAATAGGCCTGATACAGTCTACAGCATGGTGTAAAAGGTGATAAATTGAAGCAGGAGCCATGCTAATTTATTGGTTAGTGTGCTGTACTTGCAACTAAATTTGATGTGGGTTGGAATCCTGCAGTCAGACAAGCAGTTTGGCTGTTATGTGCATCCTTTGGAAGGTACTACTCCTATTGCCTCAGCACTAAATAACCTACTTGTGTTGCTTTGCCATAAAATTCCAAAGAAACGATTAGTTCTGCATCACAAACTTGGACCAGACATGGTCAATTGTTGGTACTTGAGGTAAAGAAGAAGTCAGTTGAAGTGGGTGTCCAAATATCACTGCATCGGAAATAAGAAAAATGATTTGAACACAGTAACTTGAGTTCCACATTACATGCTTAGTCCTTAAATCGTTAAACATTGCTCGGCATTACAAGTATGAAATGCTACTCCAATGTTGGAAATCTTACTCAAACCAGATGAACATTTTGATTTGGTCATAATATTTATGATGTTGTCTTGGCTGAACTTTGTGAATGGCTTCAACTTGGTGGAATGTAGATGCCTGTTTTTGGGGGAGTTATGAGGTCAAAGATTAAGGTCACATTGGCCACCAAGTTTTAAAAAAAAATTGTGCACAAAATTTCAGTTCTTGACCTTGTACCCTAACAAAAGTCTGTCAATAACATAAAAATCAGTTGAGAAACAAGCTTATTTTCTTTGGTGTCATAGGTTCAAAGGCCCCTGTGACTGAAAGAAGACAGTTTTTGCAAAATACCACTTGCCTTGGTCAAAGGTTTTGGAAGTCCTGCAGTTAAGATATTGGGTCAAAAGATCAAATGTTGGGTTCCTTATGACTCGAAGATAATGACCTTTGCACAGAAACTTTTGTTCTGGAGTAAGTTCCTTGACAAGACATTGATGAATGACCACAGTCATGGCAAGTCAGATCAGAAAATATGATTTTGATACAGCAAGTTTAGTTAAGACTCCATACCATGACTAAAGATCCAGGCCAATGAGACCCATTCTCCATACCATGACTAAAGATCCAGGCCAATGAGACCCATTCTCCATACCATGACTAAAGATCCAGGCCAATGAGACCCATTCTCCATACCATGACTAAAGATCCAGGCCAGTGAGACCCATTCTCCATACCATGACTAAAAATCCAGGCCAATGAGACCCATTCTCCATACCATGACTAAAGATCCAGGCCAATGAGACCCATTCTCCATACCATGACTAAAGATCCAGGCCAATGAGACCCATTCTCCATAACATGACTAAAATCCAGGCCAATGAGACCCATTCTCCATACCATGACTAAAGATCCAGGCCAATGAGACCCATTCTCCATACCATGACTAAAGATCCAGGCCAATGAGACCCATTCTCCATACCATGACTAAAAATCCAGGCCAATGAGACCCATTCTCCATACCATGACTAAAAATCCAGGCCAATGAGACCCATTCTCCATACCATGACTAAAGATCCAGGCCAATGAGACCCATTCTCCATACCATGACTAAAGATCCAGGCCAATGAGACCCATTCTCCATACCATGACTAAAAATCCAGGCCAGTGAGACCCATTCTCCATACCATGACTAAAATCCAGGCCAATGAGACCCATTCTCCATACCATGACTAAAGATTCAGGCCAATGAGACCCATTCTCCATACCATGACTAAAGATCCAGGCCAATGAGACCCATTCTCCATAACATGACTAAAATCCAGGCCAATGAGACCCATTCTCCATACCATGACTAAAGATCCAGGCCAATGAGACCCATTCTCCATACCATGACTAAAGATCCAGGCCAATGAGACCCATTCTCCATACCATGACTAAAAATCCAGGCCAATGAGACCCATTCTCCATACCATGACTAAAAATCCAGGCCAATGAGACCCATTCTCCATACCATGACTAAAGATCCAGGCCAATGAGACCCATTCTCCATACCATGACTAAAGATCCAGGCCAATGAGACCCATTCTCCATACCATGACTAAAAATCCAGGCCAATGAGACCCATTCTCCATACCATGACTAAAGATCCAGGCCAATGAGACCCATTCTCCATACCATGACTAAAGATTCAGGCCAATGAGACTCTTTCTCCATACCATGACTAAAGATCCAGGCCAATGAGACCCATTCTCCATACCATGACTAAAGATCCAGACCAATGAGACCCATTCTCCAGAATTAACTTTGGCCTGCTAGTTCCTACATAGAGAACTTCAAAGTATGTGATAGTTAAACAAGTAGAGAGGCATAAATTCTGTTGCTAGGGAAAATTGTATAGCACTGTTTTCTGATGAGAAAAGAAAAATCCTATTTATTAATAAATAGTTGGAGAGAAATCAAGTAAAGCATAGAAGGATAATACTAAAATTGAAACAAGAAAAAATTGGAAATAAAATTGATTTCTCATTTAATAATTAAAGTTTACTCATTTATGCAACTTTTTATCTTTTGAATATTTGTTGCTCACCTCTACAAACTAGCAGAGAACTATTATATACAACCCTGTGTTGGCATCAGCACCATAATCCACAAATCTATAGGCATACACATAAGTACAGCCTCGCTGCATATCAACCAATTCTTTTCTTCCCAAGTCCAAGACAACGTGTGAAGTGGGTTTTACTGCACCTACCACCTGGGAAGGGGGCTATCTTTTTTCATATGTGTACATTAGTTGTACATTCTTGGTTATCGTTTTGCAATTAACTTTTTTTTCGTACACTGTGCAGACAGTTACACCAAGAATCATGAAATTTGATGAGGGGATGCATCTTGACAAGTACAACACCACTGGCACACTAGACTGAGAATTTGGTTAAATCTTGTACTTGTGCTTTTGTCAAAAAACTCTGCTCATGCTAGAATCATGAAACTAACTGATAATATGCATCTCTTGTAGTGCCATCACTCGTGCAATAAAATCAGGTTGCTGTGACCAACATTCAGCATTTTACAGGTGTAGGTTAAGTTTTTTTTAAAACTTCAGACCTTATAGGTTTCTGGCACCCTTAATACTCAACTATTATTTTTATTATCATGAAATTTAGTGTTAAATGTTTAGGCTGCAATAAACGGTAACAAAGAAAGTGTGAAAACAACAAGCTTAGTAAATTTTAACATAATTTATTTCCCTGGAAAAACAATGGAAAAAAGATCTTACAGTTTTAAGAATCAAATCCAAAAATAATCCAAGAATAATCGATGAATTAATCCTTGTAATGAATTGTTCTAATAAATTCAAGTTTGAGTCCCAAAGAAAATTCCAGACGGAAGATGATGACTTAATGATGTAGTCTGTATAGTGTTGTATCTACAGTTCTTTGTAGAAACACAGGAAATAACACTGGTGTTGGAAATCCGAATAATGTTTTCAGAAACTGTCTTTGTCCAAGAATTCTGTATGAGCACTCAAATATTTCCAGAGAAACCTTTTAATCTTTTAAAATCTAAAATAAGTGGAAGAAAAATTAACATTTAATTCGAAAACTGGCTGCAACAGAAGACAACTACTTGACATCAAGTGTTCTAAGCCGAAATTGAAATTATTTCTATAAACCAAAGGTTATTCAGTAATTTGAAATGCAAAATAGATAGCCATGTTAGGGTCACACAATCATGTTTACATCACATATTCCTAACATGACCCTGACAACAACCAATCATTTTAGTCTAAGAATAAAACAAATTTAAAAATTGTTTACTTCACCAAAACTATTTACAAGTCAAGGGTCACGTATCCAATATAGCCACGATCTCGCTTTTATTATTCTCACAATCAAAATGAATTTAAAAAAGAACTTATGTGGCTGTTACTAATATTGAATTAAGGTCAGAATCTAGGTCAGCCTTAGATGTTTACAGAAAAAGTCAGGTCATCTGATTAAAAAATTAAACTGACAAACAACCAATTAAATTAAAATAGATATAAATTAAATAATCAGATATATGTAACATTAGCAAAGGGATGCATCTTGATAAGTACTACACCCTCGTCACAATATTAGGGGACCATGACCTACATGCTTTACTGACTTTGTTCAGTTTTGTGTTGTAACTGTTAATCTTGAATCACTAACCTGAAGAATTTATTAGTCTGTATTAATACATCATTTATACAGAAAATACCCTACATTTCAGATTTGTATGGCTTAAGTTAACTTTTCTGCCATTAGCTTATGGCCAAAAAGATTTTTAGTCATTCTATAAATATACTGTCATGTCTAGAATTATGAAACTTGGTGGGTGGATGCATCTTGATGAGCACTACTTCATTTCACTGACAACTCACATTTAATGCTTCAAGAACATGGGCTAAGTTTGTGTTTAATTTCTCATGCATTCACCATACTTGACTCATAAAATTGATGATTATATGTATCACTGTTAGTAGCATAGCAACTCAACAAAAAAACTCATTTTAACCTATATTTTTTCTTTTATTGGATTTGGTCCAACTTTTACGTAACAATATACTATCCTGACCTAGAATCATGTGATATGGTGAAGGGATGCATGTTGGCATTTTGTTCATTTCTTGGAAGCTGTTTGTTTTAATCATGAAATTTGACAATTGGATGCATCTCTCTGAGTACTACACTCTTATAAACAACAAAGGTTTTTGCTACCCTCAGTTTATCATTTTCTAACATGTGTTTTTGTATTATACCATGAATACATGGATGTTTCCATGCTATATTGGTCCTATCACACATGGAAGGATCTTTCAAACCAATGAGTTGGAAGCAAGAATTAGCATTTTCTTTCAAGGGCAAACATCCCATTTAAATGACTATATTGTATGTTACCCACAACAGGTTGTTTTATAGTGTGTATTGTACCTGAGAATGATCATAAGGTTTAGGTGAGTGAACTGCATGCTGCATACTTTTCATGTGAAGACCTAGTTCTCATGCCTAATCCATGTAATCACTGATGCATGAACTGTCATTCTATTCTGATGTATGAACTGTTTGAAAAACTGGCTGTCATTCTATGGTTACTCAAAACCTGTGCCATTCACCCAGTAAAACCTAGCTTGTACAGGTATGTGCAGATCATAGCTTAAAAAGTAGAATTTAAGTTAAAAAAATTTTAACAAATATTAATCAAGTCATTGATTATTTTCATATCATGAAAAAGGGAAAAAATATTCTTGTATCATTTTGTGTCTTTATGCCTTGTCATAGTATATCTGGGTACATATGTATGTTTTAACAACACAATGCTGCCTGTATGATGCTTATTAAAAGTTCTAAAATTTTAAATTAAAACAGCAAAACTTTTTTTAGAAGAAGAACCAGAAACTATTACAAAATCAACTTAATCAGAATCTATTTCTGCATGACAATTAATGTTTCATTGGCTAATTGAAATTACCAATAGCTTTGTAGAAGTGAACTATTTTTTTAATATTTATTGCATTATGCTTTCCTTAGTTCTGGTATTAGTCTATCCAGTTATTGTTATTTATATATTATAATGGGGGTCAAATATTCTGACATAATCATTGTTATTTGCACTTGCTATTTGGGTTAATTTCAGGACGGAGTCATCCTGTGAGAGTTTCAAACGTAGTACAACAACGACCAGCCAGCACAGCACCATCAACTAGTGACCTGACTCTGCCTTCACAAAGCCAGACTGCTCAACATACTGGGCGAGTCAGCAACCCAAATGTCTTACGCCAGCAGTCTGAGATAACCATCCGACAAGATCAAGTTCAAAACCAGGATTACAATTCTAGTGCTGGATCTGAACACACAAACAGCACCATGTATGGAGATGTAGAAGTAGCAGAGGAAGCCACATCAGAGATGGCTTTTCAAAAGTTGAATCAGTATCCAACTACACCAACACCCAACCGTCTAAGTCCAGCCTCTTCAGACAGTGGTACTCTGGGACAAGACATTCCACTGGAAGACCTTTCTAAAAAGAAAAAAGCGAAGAAAAGAGCTCGGATTAAATTAGAACAGGCTCGCCTTCAGAGGGAATTTGAGGCATATTCCCGCAGTCAATCCCAGAGTCCTAACCATGAGTATGGTGAAAATTGTGAGAAAGAAAGGGGCAGATCACACTCACTGATAACAGAAGCAACACAGACTGTTCGAAGCCGCAGTGGAACTCCTGTGGGTAGAACACATAGTCAGAGTAATCCTCTACCACGATCTGCAAGCCCGTCTCGATCAAAGCAGCCTTTTAATGCATTTGCAAGTAGACCTCATTATAATCATAGACACAAACCAAAAGGCAAGGAGAGCTCAGAGTCCTCCAAAACTCTAATGCCAGCCATGTCTCCTGCATTGTCCCTTGCAACATCAGGTGAAGAGACTCCAAATTCTTGTCTGATTCCATCACTGGACACACCCCAACTCATCCCTCCATTTGGGGTAGAGAAAATTCAAAGTGTTAAAAGCATATCCGCTACCAGCAGTGAAGGAGAAGACTCAAACTCAAGTAAAAGCGATGCTGACCTTCCAGAACAGCCAAACTTTAGCACAAACAAAAAATCTGGCCAAGCTGAAATGTCATCTGCTAGTGTGAATCTTCAGCCTCTATCCCAACTTGACTTTCAGGTTAACTCAGCCACTCAGCAGCTGAGACAATTAGCTCAGATGGTGCACGAACACTATAAATTCTCAGAGGTAGATGATGCTACAAGAGTAACAGAGTCAGAATTGCTCTTTCATCAGTAGTTTTTTTTTTAATGAAAACAGTACAGTCCCTGTCAGTGAGTAAAATTCACATTGTTGCAATGAACTTTCAGCCTGTGTGGTTTGTTGATTAATAAATATACCTTTTGTCAGTGGGTAATATAACAAGTATTACAGTTCACTCTGAGAAATATTGATTTGGTTTGGTTTGCTTTGTTTGTATTTTTTTAAAATTGTAGATAATTGATGAAATTTGTTCCCTATTTTGTGATAACATTTCATATTTTGAATCGAAACTGTTGTCATGGCATGTGCTTTCCAAACATTCCTGCTTGGATCTTTCTGTAGCAATAATTGAGATGCAATTAATGATGTTTATAGTAAAAGATATTATTTATTGGGACTTTATTCTAGTCAAATATCATTTCTTGTAAACATTTTCAGAACAATAGTCAAATCCTCCAAAAAAGTTGGTTCTGTTAAGTAACCACTTGTCTGAGGAAGCCACAGTATCTGTATATGTTACGCTATAAATCTAGATTTACACTAATAATCACAATACCATCAATTAGGATAGATTGCTATAGATGATATGTTTGGATCAAGTCTCATTTGGAAACTTAAATATATTTTCATATTTGTTTAGCCCACATCAATAGAAAGTGAAACACAATAGTCATGTCTCCTGTACCAGCAGTGTCAACATTGTTTTTGGTTGCTTGATTAAAGTTTTTGAAATGCAATTCATAAACCCGTCAACAGACCCTCTGGCATGAATCAGCATAAAGCTTAATCAGTTATCTGTCACAAGCAACTTTTACCTCGAAGTCAAAATAACACAACTTATGTTAAGGTTTGGCTTAAAGTTTTCTTATTTGCTTGTGTTCTCTAAGCCCATTGGTAGTTTTTCATTGTACTTGGTACTTGGTATGAATCATTAGGAAGATGTTTCATTCATTGATGCACATGCCTGTCCCTTTTCGCCCTGTAATCTAGGTTACAGTCAGGAAAGTTTTGGTTTAAGTTGGTTGTTTTTGCTTGTATAATTCTGTTATTATCAGGCAAAACAAGGGTTGAATAACTGCCAGATGTGTTATGCCGTGAAGCCCTGTATTGGGAGAATAATGATGAATGTGTGTGTCATGGTTGGTGGGGATAAACAGAACACCAGTCGCATGTATAATAATGATGTTAGCTTATATAAATCAAATGTATTTATTCACATCAAGGTAGTTGTGCATTTAAGATGGGAAATAATGTACTACAAAAGGAAAAATGTAATGCCATGCTTTATGTAGTATATGTTTAACCAATTTAAGGCAATTCGTTTCGTGACACACTTGCCCCTTTTAACCTTGGGTCAAGGGCACAGTCCAAGAAAATTTTCATTACAATTTTTATTGGCTTAAATTACCTAAATCCTTTGATTGTTTTGTTTTTTTCATTGTATTTTATAATTCCCTTGATGTATTTTCTTCATATTTTAAATGAATCACTTTAAAGCTAAGAAAATTCAGTCTTTTTCCTACTCACTTTGATTTATGACCTTTGATCAAGGTCACATGTTTTATGACAATGCTTTATGGCCTTCATGTGCTTTAATCACTACAATTTGTGAATAAATATTGAGATTTAGTCACAGATAACATTGATTATCCAGTTCTAGTAGTCATGAAGATATCAATGTGTTGTTGTTAGTAGTCTCCATACTTTTGGCTGTGGCTTATCACCATCACTGCAGTCATATGATGGGTGACCAATCTATCCAATTATATAACTAACAAAACCTTTACTTGATTTGGCTCAGCTTTTGTCCAGAGCGACTTAGAAAGACAACACAGTGAAAATAATGGACTGCAGTCTATATCTTTTTTTGTTTTTTTAAACAAACCAATGTGTTAAAAGGGCTGGACAAAGACACAGCCATATGTTGTTACAGACCCTGTAATAGGTTATTTTACCAGTAAAATGAGTCTGGAATGTAGAATGAATAGAAACAAAAAGGATGAATACAATTGGAAGAAAATGGAGGCCACAGTTACAGGATGATAATTGGTAATCCAGGATCATATTGTTTGCATTGAAACAAAAAAAAATGTTCACATTTTATGTCATAATATCATCACCAGAGTTTGCATATGTACAAGTCCTTATCTAAGTGAAATGAAATAGGAATTAGAATATACTGACTGGTAACCTAAAAGCACAATATACAGACAGGTAATCTAAAACCACAATATACTGACATACTCTAAAAGATGTATTTGCAGACTGGTAATCTATAAGCACAAGATACAGACTGGTAACCTAATTGTACAATATACAGACTGGTAGCCTAAAAGCACCATATACAGACTGGTAATCTATAAGCACGATACTGACTGGTAACCTAATAGTACAATATACAGACTGGTAACCTAAAAGCACCATATACAGACTGGTAATCTATAAGCACAAGATAGAGACTGGTAACCTAAAATCACAATATACAGACTGGTAATCTAAATGCACACTTTAATAAAGCAACTTACAAACACATTAGTTCTGTTTGTTCATTGCTATCAAAAACTTCAATCCCAATTTTGAGGATTGCATTGTAAATGAACAAAAAGCACAGGGAAGTGTGGAATGGAAGCATTAAAGTAAAAAATTAAATGATAGCTTGGATTGCAGACATAAATGGAATGCAGAAGAAATCCAGAATGCACACAAATGCAAATCTGTAAATGAAATACAGGGAAAATGAAGATTTCATACAATTACTATAGGGGCCTCAAGTGGCTGAGTGGTCTAAAGCACTTTCCATTACGGATCACTGCCATCTCACCTCTGTCTGCATGGGTTCAAGTCTCAGATTCAGCTAATGTAGTTATGCGAGAAAGTTTGCCAATAGCTTCTCGTGGGTCAGTGGCTCTTTCCAGGGATTTTCCAGGGTTCTTCCTCCACCAATAATACTGGCGGCCATGTATAGCATATCGTGTGCTGAAAAATGGCATTAAACTCTACAAAAACAAAACAATTACTATACATTCACGAGTCTGTAAAAATCAGCATCAAACAGGGTGTTTTTTAATTCTACATTCAAGTGATTTTTTTTTCAATTTATGATTTCCCCCCCTAAGATAATTTTAAAGCAATATTTCTGCAAATGCTAAATGTTTCAAATTTTGCCATAAGAATTTGACAAATCTCAGACCGGTATTTATTATTGCTTATTTTGCCCAAGTTGTAAAATCTTGATAAATAATTGTCTTGGTAGATGCTACATTTTAAAATTAAATGATAAAATCACCACAATAATGGACAATCTCTTGGGATTCTCATTTATCAATATGTATCTCATGGGATTCTCATTTATTTTAATGCAGCAATGTTTTGTAATAAGAGCAAAATTTTAGTTAACTGACAAAAATTTCCAAGCAAATCATATTGTTTTAAAAATGTCAGTGCTTCAAATGGGGCTTCTAAGAATTGTATTATTGTGTGAGCCATCTTCACTAGCCATAATTCTGATAACCCTGTCTACACCATGGCATATCGATAACCCTGTCTACACCATAGCATATTGAGCAGATATTTGTGTGCTTCGGGCCCATAAATTTCATTGGATTTAGTGGCAAGCCACTGTATCCAATCAAAATTAAGTTCAAATTTGAACACAGTTTCTACATAACAAGAGGAACACACAACTTCATTAAACTGATAAATACGCATTTTTTGAGTGACAGTCTGTGTTTGGATGGAAAAATACCTTTCACTCAAATTTGACCTGTTATGGCTTGCCTTTGGTACAATGTACATAGTCATATTTTTTTTTGTTAAACTTACAAGTATCCCTTCTAGGTCAATTGCCACCACCAATTTTGGCCGATGTACAATGCAGCTTGCTATTGGTTAGTTGGAATTACTAAGGGAGCAACACATGAAATCCAATAGATGTTGCTAGGACAAAACACCGATATAGCTTTGCATTCTGCCAAGGTGTAGATAGTTATTGTAACCCTTGGGAGTGAACATGGTGTGAACCTAGATAAATGAACATTATAAAGCAATGATTAATCTTAAGAAGACTGAGATTCATGCTACTCAAGTCTGGTTTGAGTCCATGTTAACATGGAGAAAGTCCAGTCTAATAGAAGCTTTAGAGACATATAATGGCTAATGGGAACCTGCTATAACATGGTAGTTGCTGGTATGTAACAACCAGTCATGTTGTGTATCAAACCACTATTCAGAAAAGAACGAACACAAATTTGCTGAGGATGGGGTGTGTGTGATATAAATTAATTGCAATTCAGATATTAAGTAATCCTCCTGCTTCCTGCCAATTTATATAACAGTGAGGATTAAGATTTATATAACAGTGAGGATTAAGATTTATTTATATAACAGTGAGGATTAAGATTTTCCTATGCTTGATGAATAATAATAATTATGCAGAATGAACACAAATTATCTGTAAGCAATGAGTTGACCAAAACTGAACTAAATTTGTTTGTTTCTCACCATGACTGTTGTTTTGAGTCTGTTCAGGACTATGGGACATCTGTGACTATTATATCCAAATTCATTTTGTAGCACCATGCATTATAGAGGGGTTCCTTTTGTACAGGGTGATGTGCATAGACTTTCAGTGTAGCTCTTCTACATGCTGAGAATCGTCTCCGTATTCAGTTATACATTCTGTTGGTTAAGATGTTTGGAAAATATTCCTTTTGAAGGGACATACATGTAATTTATGAGAATTAAAGCTCACTTAGAATTACCTTGTTTTTTCTTAAGAAAATTGCTTCATGATCATTCCTGTATTATTTATTATTATCAATGTGCATGTATATATAAAATGGTCACTTTTTTTGAATTTGCACGTTTTTAAACAATAATGACTTTATAATGGCATACTTTTTCATCAGCAGTTTATGTCCTGTGATCTTGTTGCCTAATGATTAAATCAATCACACTTTCCAGTTGGCTAAATTTAGACTTTTCACTGACAATGAAACTGGGCTAATATGCCATAGTTAATTAATGCTGCCCCTGGGCTGTTAACTCTGGAAAATTTAGTTTTTGTAAAGCTTTGAAAGAAAGAGGCCACTTCTAAGGTTTTAGTTTTCCTTGTACCCATCCAAAATCATAACTATTAATCTGTATGCTTTAGGTCAAGCATAACAGTGATGTCAATGATTACAATACATTCTCTCTAGATTTACAGTGAACTGCATTAAAATCTATATAAAGAAACAGTGTGCAACTGGGTACATTGTTTCACCATTTATTACTGTATTTTTTAACAAGGAAGTAAGCATGTATTCTTAATTTTTTATCATTTGTTATGATGTTGAAAACATTTTGGCAAGTGCGATATTTGTATTGTAATATTTTGTATACAACTTCAGGCATGTACATACATTTGTAGTATCCAACATCAGAAATGGGCATGTAGATGTAGTGATGAAAATGGATTTATCTACAGCATCAGAAAAGTAAATGAATTTTTTTTATAGCTTCAGACATATATATGAATTTTTACAGAGCTTCAGACGTGTGTATCGTACTTAACTTCAGGCATGTCCATAAGATGTTTATTCATCTTGAATGAGATGAATCTGTAATTAAAATTTTGTAACATGCATTTCAAATATTTAGATTGGCTAAAATGGCATTACATGATACAGAAAGCCAAAAGTTATTGGTTCTCAACACCTGAATGGAACTTCTATTGTATTCATCCACTTTTCTTATGTATTTTGATGCTATTTGTAAAGATAATTGAAGACATGGTTCTTTTATTTATATCTTTTGATTCAGTATTATTTGGAACTTTAATAATTAAACTTCATATGTTAAAAAGATTCAGGAAGTAATGAAGCGTACAAATGAATTTTATACTGCATGTGTGGTCTTAGCAATAAGAAGATTTGTTCATGGATATAACGTGTAAATCATACAGGGTTCACTTCTTAAATGAATGTATAGGTGATTTGGATCTATTTACTTGTACCATGTTATATTCATTATTTATTTACTTAACTAAAGTTATTTTTAATCCTTTAAAGACCTTGGTCTACAGTTAGGATTGATTGTGTATACATGGAAGAACCTTATTTAAGAGACACAAAATACATTTGTTGATTTCACTTCCTGTCTATATTTTTGTTGGTTTGAAATTTACCCATGCCTAATTCCTGATATGTATAAGAACACTTTTTAACATGGATTCATGCATATCTAGAAGAGTGTAAAATAAAAACAACTAAATTATATCCTTCTAAACTGAAATATTTGTTATTAGTAATAGAATGTGAAGCAGTTCTTTGTAAAGACCAGTAGTGCACACTCTAAAGAGAACTAATGATCACAGTCCACATCCCATGTCAAAATACTTACATTGTATGATGTACTGTGATTCACAGAAAATTAAATCTTCCTGTATTAATTCTGATTTAAAAAACAATACATTTTAGCAAAGGTTTTATTTCAGGCATAGTGAGTCAGAATTCAGTTTTAAAATGTTTGCATGCAGGTTCCACCTAACTTCTTTTTTCAAAGAAATTAATGTGCTCTACAAGCTGAAATGTAATGTGTACCAACATATACATAAAAACAAGCCTTTGAAGATCTGAATATGTGATACTGAACAGTAACCAAGGGTTGCAAAGTTTATAAATGTGTAGGAAACCAATAATAAGTGTCATCTCACTTGCAGAATTTGATTTATTGATTGATTGGTGCTTCACACATGAAAGGTCATGTTGTAGCAAAGCAATTGAATTAAAGTGTTTCACTCAGAAACAAGCCACAACAGTTGAAAAGCTCTGATCTGAGCGAGTTTTTAAAATGTATAAAGGAATAACTTAGAAAACAGTAACTGGCTAAGATTTGTACAATTGAAAAGAAAGAAAATGAAAGAAAAATTAAATATTCATTGATGAACAAAGTCATCTAAAATATTTTTTATCAGATGTCTTCATCACAGTAGTTATTACTCTGGTGAGTATTTTTACCAGTTGATGATTTTAACAAATATATAGAAATAAAAAATGACGTCAGATAGGATATTTTCCCAAGTTTATAACATTTAAGCTGGGGTTACTTCTGTTTGCATTTTTCTGTTGGGTAAACTACAGTCAAATATATATAAAAAGATAGGAGAAATAATAAAAATGAAAAGGAAATGAGCATATATTGGCTGTTTTGTTATCATTGTTTTAATTCCAACAGCTATGACTACTGAGGTGAAACAATGTACTACATTGGTAAAATATTTAAACAGAATTTGTAATAAATCTGATTTATAATCTCAATAATAAAGTCAGCCACCTTTGAAAGTTTCTGCTTTTTGTTGTCATTTTATATATCCTTTTCAGTAGACATTTTTTTAAAACCAGTATTCACTGGCTTTTATACGGTTAGATCCATGAAAACATTTTTGCTGTTATATCAAAAGATGAACATGAATTAAAGCTATGTTTATGTCTTATCTTCATTCACTAACACCTTCAAGCTTTGTGAAATTTAGCCATCTCTTGTAGAAGTTCACTGATGATAACATTAAATAATTTAAAAGTTATATCTGCTTTAGCAGTTTGCTTTGTCAATTGTAAATTTGTATTTATTGTTCAATGAGTTATTCCAAAATTGCCATCATTAGTTCTGCTTGTCAAAGACCAGGAGAATTTGAGGGGTGGTCTGTTTTCCATCGCCTGTCTGTTAGCACAGATTTATTTTATAACTACTGTACTCCTCCAAAACTACATGGAGCACAGATTTTTTTTATAACTGTTGTACTCCTCCTAAAGTACTTGGAGGATTGCCATAAAACTGTACACACACACATTCACAACAAGGTTGTATTGGCCTAAATCGCCACACACACTCACATTCACCCCAAGGTTGTATTGGTCCAAATCGCCACACACACATCCTCCCCAAGGTTGTATTGGTCCAAATCACCACACACACATTCTCCCCAAGGTTGTATTAGTCCAAATCGCCACATACACATTCACCCAATGTTGTATTGGCTCAAATTGTCACACACACTCACATTCACCCCAAGGGTGTATTGGTCCAAATTGCCACACACACATTCACCTCAAGGTTGTATTGTTCTAAATCGCCACACACACTCGCATTCACCCTAAGGTTGTATTGGTCCAAATCGCCACACACACATTCTCCCCAAGGTTGTATTGGTCCAAATCACCAGATACACATTCACCCCAAAGTTGTATTGGTCCAAATCGCCACACACACATTCTCCCCAAGGTTGTATTGGTCCAAATCGCCAGACACACATTCACCCCAAGGTTGTAGTGGTCCAAATCGCCACTCACATTCACCCCAAGGTTGTATTGGTCCAAATCGCCAGACACACATTCACCCTAAGGTTGTAGTGGTCCAAATTGCCACTCACATTCACCCCAAGGTTGTATTGGTCCAAATCGCCACACACATTCACCCCTAGGCTGTATTGGTCCAAATCGCCACACACACATTCACCAACCACCAAGGCTGTATTGGTCCAAGTTTCTACACATGCACACACAGTCACCCCAAGGTTGAATTGGTCCAAATTGCCACACACATTCACACAAAGTTTTTATTGGTCTGAATTGAAATTGGTGCCACTCTGAAGTCCAGTATGGCCACAAATGAATGTATTGTCATTTCAGCATGGGCGTTTTCGTTAAAATAATTTTTTATTTCTAGTTGGTCATGAATAAACATGTGCCAAACTGACATCCAGTTTGGCCACCACATCAACCATCATGAAAATCTCTTTATCGCAACTCCTCTTGAATTGAAAGTCAGAATGGTATGTAGTTTTCACAAGAAGACTACTTACATGGTCTAGTAGGTCCTAAATGAATTGCTCCAAAATCTAATTCCCACAGTGGCCTGCTTGAAACTGAATGGATTGTCATATCATGAGGGAGTTTTAATCAGATGATTTCTTATAATACCTAGTTGGTTTTAAATTAAAAATGTTTTGATCTGATGACCAGTATGAGTGCTGTAGCAGAGATCATGAAAATTATCATTAGTCCTCCTGAATAGAAAGTCAGATTGATGAGGGATTTTCACCAGATGAACATCTGCTTCATAAAAAGTGGTATCAATCACATGACCAATGTAACCACTACAGTGGCAATTTTGTACGTATTTTGTAACTTTTTTTAAAAAAAAAACTATTCTTGATAAGAAAACCCTTGTTAGCACAACTAAACATAAAGCACTTGAGAGCGTAAAGAATAAAGAAAGGAACACCAGAAGTCCATGTACATGTGAATCCAAATAAGTCCATATACATATGAATCCAAATAAGTCCATGTACATGTGAATCCAAATAAGTCCATCAATTTCAAATGTCTGAGCAGCAGAGAGGGTGAGCCGGACAACATTTTTAGACAAGTATTCACTGAAATCACGCTTAAAATCAATGAAACCAATGACATCAGGCCTCCAAATGTGTGTGTGAATCATGGATTAGGTCCAAAAAAAAATATGAAAAAATCAATGAAATTAATGAAATCAAAAACTTTTCAACTATTACATTTTTTGGGAAAAGGGACTACAACGTCGTTGTCACTACCCTCTCTGCTGCTAGAACTTTCAGTTGGGGTTAACCGAATATTTGATCCAGTCCGATACGATATCGTGTTCGAGGGTCATGTAAATTTATTGTTACAAATCCGTGGGGGGCAGACTGAGCATGACTAAAGAAATTTCTAAATTGATTGAAGTCCATATCAGAACACCATGTCTGCCAAATATTTCGTAGCGTATGTGTATCAACGCCGTTGAATACAGCAAGCATATTACAGTTATCTCTAATCACTTTTGGAATCTGAGTGTATCATTGAGTGACATAGATCACGTCCGTGTTTTTATGCCTGCCTCGGGAAAATATTCTAGCAGGATTTTTTTGTTTATCTAACATGACATCATCGTATACAACTAAATTGTTGATACTTCCATCGAGGTCTTCTACTGATGGCGCCTCGTCAATATCGGTTATAAATTCAATAACATCCTCGCCGGCAATCTCTGAATCGTTTTCATTAAAATCTTTTAGCACTTCATAGCATCGTTGGTCGTCTACGCTAGGGGCAATTAAATACAACTTATCCCACTTCATCCATCTCATTATTAAATTGAGCAACAATTGCGTTTTACCGGATCCAGATGGTCCGATTATAATTGCGCGGATAGAGTTTGGTAGCGCTGCATGATGCTTCACTGGTTCTCTTGTTTTAGTCGCTGAAAAATCAATTATATTCATATCTCTATACATAAATTATGGATCTATATTGCGTGAAGTGTAAGGCGCGTACTGGCACAGATGACTTGACGACGATTACAACTAAAAATAACCGATCAGCGCTTTCTGGTAAATGCGTACGGTGTAGTACAAAGAAATTTAGATTTGTTTCTAAACCCAAGGAACCCAAGGAACCTTTAAAAAAAAACGAGGAGGTGATATCGCTGCCAAATTAGCAAAACTCCCTGGAACCCCATGGGGGAAATACCCGGGAGAAAAACACCTTCCAGGGTATAGTTATTGTGGACCGGGAACAAGACTTGATATCAGACTCAATGATCAAAATCAGCCCCGACCCGGTGAGGAACCAATACACGCTATTGATAAGGCCTGTCACCTTCATGATGTTGCTTACAAAAGTAGCAATTTGCAACACAGGCATCTAGCAGATGTGAAATTAATTCATGCGTTGAATTCTATCACTGATAAATCCTTCAAAGAAAAATTGGCTTCATTTTTGATAAAATCGGCAATGAAAAGTAAATTGATGTTAGGTGCTGGTAATTAATAACAACATGGAATCTATTTACTATTCCCCAAGAGGATACTGGAAGGGTAACGCTGCAATCAGTAAACTCGCTAGCGCCGCAAAAGTGAAAAAAACCACTGCGGCTCATTGGTTATCCAAACAGGCACTATGGCAAATTTATCTACCACCGCCTAAACAAATTCAATTCTCGCATTTTGATGTAACCGGACCCAATGAAGTTCATCAGGCTGATCTATTATTTCTGCCACATGATCGTGGTTACAAATATGCGTTAACTGTAGTTGATATTGCAAGTCGATACAAAGAAGCAGAACCGTTAAAAACAAAATCGGCCACTGAAGTCGCTTCTGCATTTGAAAGGATTTATCGAAGGAGCCCTCTACACTGGCCAAATCTGTTACAAGTTGATCCGGGCAAGGAATTTCAGGGTGCAGTGTTATCTACAATGAAATATCACAATGTCGCTATCAGACGAGGGCATACTGCACTGCATCGTGATCAGGCCATTGTAGAACGATTTAATCGGATTCTTGCTGAACGGTTATTTGGATATCAATATGCAAAAGAATTCATCCAAGAAAAAAGATCCCGTGAATGGGTTAAGAGATTACCAGGTGTAGTTACCGCACTGAACAACGAGATTACTAGAACCATCAACATGAAACCTATCAACGCGATTAAAAAGAAGTCGATACCTGAAAAACCACAAAAAGATTTCAAAGAACCAATTCTTGGTAGTAATGTCATTGTGAGGTACTTATACGAACCAGGAGAGCTTGAAGGGGATAGAAAAAGGGCTACTGATCCTATTTGGAGCGTCACTACGCATAAGATATCTAGTATAACACGATCTACGGGTAGACCTCCAATCTATAAACTGGATTTAACTGGCCCTCAACGGGGTTTTACTAGACAACAATTACAAGTGATACCCGAGGATACTCAATTGCCACCCCATGGGCTTAACTAGCACCCTTGCGTCTATTGCACTCAAGACAAGTCAACATCACATTATTTCTGACATGACCGAGATTGTTATTTTTTCTGTCTACGGTGAATTGGCGAGGATCCTTATCCGAATACTGCCAACGCATTATACAATTGCAACTCGCGCAGTGATTATTCTGTTGTTTCTTCAAAGTGATTATTAATTCAGCATCAATATCAAATTCTCGTTGTTTTTTTTTGTCCTGTTGTTTGTAACCGGAGAGTTTTTTATCAATAATATCATTATCGTCACCAATGATTTCATCATCGCCAATGATTTCATCATCGCCTGACTCTGTCAGGACAATTCTTCGAAGTTGATTTATTTTTCGTACTCTAGACACTGCGAGATAGACTAAATTCGACCATTCTATGCGATTATCTACCATCCAAAGAGTTGTATCCGATATAGTCAATCCCTGTGAAGAATGTATCGTCGCTGCATAACCTAGCGTCCACGGGGATTTATTAGCACGCAATGCATCTTCAACAACATTGATATCAACCAGCACAATATCATTTAATACTAAATTCTGTTTTTCACTTTGTCCTGGAATATCAACTTCGATGTTCTGTTTTCGCGTATCCGATGGCCTATAACAAAGAGGCACTGGAAGTGTTGCAAATTTTTGTTTATGCAATTCAAATAACTTCATCTGAAGTGTGTCCCTGACTATTTTTCTACTTGCAATGATTAAATCATTTGGTCTCCACGCTTCCCAAAACTCATTCATGGGAGTTTCCGAAATTATTTCACGGGTTATTTCACACTGGATTCTATCCGGTTGTAATCTAATTAGTTTCTTCAATTCTTTTAATTCATTATCAAGTGATCTGTGATCGGTATCAATTTCTTCATAATAGTCTACAAAACCCTTTAGCCATTCATGGGGGGATGCACCGACAAACGGTGGTGGTTGGCCGTGATCACCGCACATGACGACTTTTGTATTCTTCAATAACAACCACTCAAGAAATATTTTTAAGACATCTTCTGACACTGTGTCTATTTCATCCCAAATCATGATTTCAGGAATAAATTTCTCTCCCATGCGCTCAGGAGTCCATTTATCTCCCTTCCATCGGAAAAAGCTGTGATAAGTGCAAGCATTTACCCCTCTCTGTATCATTTCTCTTGCAAGTCTATGAGTCGGTGTTAGCACAATCATGTTAGAAACGCAAGCGCTTCTACGGAATAACTCAATTGCCCGGGTTGTTTTTCCTGACCCACCACAGCCGTTTAAATAAACTGTTTTATACAGGCATATTGGATCAGAAATCGGTGGTGCACTAGCAAATTCTGAACACTGATTGCTTTCTAAGTAATTATTTTCAATGGTAACATCTGCTGATGGAATATAATTATGAATCATTTCTTTCTTAATTCTCCATGATCCCCATTTCTCGTTGCCAGTAGCCTTAAAATCAGCCATTTTGCTATTTATGTAAAATGAGTCAGTAGCAACTCTAACTGCGGTGGTAGGAAATCTATTGATCATTGAAAACAGATTGATAGAAGCATAACCAAGCATAGAAGATCTCAAATGTGTGTACTGCGGATGGTATCCATCAGTGTAAGTAACAATTGTACCCAATTTGGTTCCATCGGACATAAATGCGTCCTTACGATTGACATATAGGCCCTTATTCGTTAAATCCGCCATTACAAAATCGTATTCAGCGTTGTCTATAATCAATCGTGAAGAATATTTCGTATTATCATCTTTGCCACCTTGGGTAAATTTACCGATTATTCTTCGTCCAAGATTTTTTGCTTCATTGTTTCTGATTTCAAATAACTGTCTGGACCAATCCATGATTTGTTGTTCATTAAAATCAGGAAACAGTTTTCGCTCTTCGCTAATTATTTTTTCTAGATCAGGTTGTGGTAACCAGACTGATTTCTGTGCCCGATAGGATATAATTGCTTCACTGACAATTAATGATTTTAACATCTTACAATCAAGCATATACCGTAACAACACTATTGGCATCCAGTGTTTTTCAGACATGTGTTTACCAATCCAAAGATAACTACACGGATGAAGTCCTTCAGCCATTTCAAATGATGCCACACAAGCGAATCCGGTTAAATCAAAATCAGGAAGTGGTCCATTAATAGCAACACGGGTCATTTCGTGTGTAGGGTGTCCAAATCGTTTGAAATATTTCTCGCATTCTCCATACCCAAGAAAACTTCCTGGATAACACGCAATCATATCAACGGAAATAACGGTATCAGCGGTGTATTTTGTGTTCCTTAATCCGCCGTGGCTGTATTCAAGACAGGATAATTTGACATCTGATAAAAACTCACTTCGTGTTGGTTTCCACGCGTTTTTCTTTCTAGCAAAATGTGCTGCAATGGATGGTACTGTAAAACAGTTTGCTAATAATTGATCGTCTTCTTCTCCGTCCTCAGAAAACTCACTAGCTAGTTGTTTCATTTGATTCTGCAGTTCTTCAGTACGGTATAATTCTCCGTTGGGCCTTACAAACTGATCAAATCTGCATTCCTCGTCTGAATTACTATGAAATAGCCACGCTGACACAGGATCGTTTTTACTCAAATGGTAAATAGCATCAAATAATTTCTGCTCTGAAAAAAACTCTTCGGTTTGGGATAGATATTTTACGGTTCTATCCCGTGGGAATATTGTTACTGCAGATGACCACGCGTGCGCGTTATGATCAATAATTTCAATGGGGTTTCCTTTTTTTGATTGATATTTCGGTTCTTTTAATACTTCACCGGTGATTGTCCTTACCGATATTGGAAATCTTAATGATGTTTCTAATTTAGTTATATCCTGAATTGTTGCTCCATGCTCTTTTACCGTGAACTCCCACTCGGTTATTTTTTTTCGTCTTAGATCAGTTAGTTTATTTCCCCGGGATGCATTTGTGAAGTGTTCTATTATTCGTTCTGATACACAATTGAGGCCTGTCGAATATTTCATGGGTGCTAGTTTTGAAATATCAGGTTTTTCATTGAGCGGATAGATCCCGTAAACAACTGCTGTGACAGGATAAGATCTTTCGTAGTAGGGTTTATCAATTCCAGTCAAAATTCCCGGTTTGGAATCCTGGTTCACGGTGACAGTTTTTTTGCCCTTGAGAATGGGTTCAAATTTATCCTTAATAATCCATTTGCCATTCTCACGGATAATGAATTTGATTCGGAAAAAATGACTTTTTTCCCCAACACGTGAAATGATCACTGCTGCCTTTTCATCATTCATGGTAGCGTCAACAACACCATCAATTCGAAATGTTGACCAACAATAAGATGCTCCATCACGCTTGAATTCATTAAAACAGTTTCTGATGGGTTTATCAAGAATTTTATTCTTGGGTGTATTAGAAACTATATCAAGATTGAATTGAGCATCCTTCCATGATGATCTCATGTTTCCGTCTCTTGGACGTTTGTTACGTTTTTTGGGTCTATCGCGATTAAATCTAGGATTGATTTTCAATAATCTCTTAAACTCTTTCATGTTTCCGTCTATTGGGCGTTTTGGACGTTTTTTGGGTTTATCGATATTAAATTTAGGGTTAATTTTCAATAATCTCTTAAACTCTTTCATGTTTCCGTCTCTTGGACGTTTGTTACGTTTGTTTCCGTCTATTGGACGTTTTTTGGGTCTATCGAGATTAAATCTAGGATTGATTTTTAATAATCTCTTAAACTCTTTCATGTTTCCGTCTCTTGGACGTTTTTGACGTTTTTTTGGTCTATCGAGATTAAATCTAGGATTGATTTTCAATAATCTCTTGAACTCTCTATCAGCATTGAATTTAGCATTTTTCGAAGTCAATCTCTTGAACTCCTTCATGCTATATAAAAAACAAACATTTAAATGAAAGTTTTATGTATAATGAATCACTGCAAATGGCTCATGATGGGAAATGTAACCCCGTGTAACAAATCATGCAGAAAAAATGAATACTGTAGGTATCATATGCAAAGTTTTCGACGTGGAAGTCTTGGTCCGTTACCCTGTATTCGATGTGGGGTTGGGGTCAAGGGAAGATCACAATTGTGTATTGATTGTGGTGGTAAGCGATATAGGGAATTGAAGCGTTATTATGATAAAAGAATAAAAAATGGACAATCCATCAGAAATTATGACCCTGAAAAAGCCCTTGACCCTGACAACATCAAGGATAAAATCATAAGAACCCCGCAAGACTATATCGAAAGATTTTCCAGTGATGTAATTATTGAACCAAACACTGAATTAGACAAACAATAGAATAGTATATATGAACCAAGAATTCAGACCACATCCAGTGATTACAAAATATGAAGCATCCAGTGATGGTGTTGTAAGACACTGTAGAATGAAGAAACCGGTCGGTTTTGTGAGTAATCAAGGGTATTTGAGGTTTACTGTTAGGGAGGGAAAAGAAAAGAAAACTTATCTCAATCATCGTTTCGTGTATGAATGTCATTATGGATTGATCGAGAATGGTTTTGTTATTTATCACAAGGATTCTAATCCAAAGAATAATTCTGTATCAAATCTGCAGGCTATCACACTGAGTGAGAATTCCAAACGAGGAAGAGCTGGCACTTGCAAAACGGTTTGGAAGAGACCTGTGACATCTTTGAATACAATAACTAATGAAGAAAAAATATTTATGAATGAAGCCGGTAGGCACTTCGATATTTGTCCAACTTCTGTTCAAAAAGTTGCAGGGAGGATTTATCGATCGGCTATTTCAAAAAAGACGGGGCAAAAATTTCAATTTAGTTATGTCTAATGCATCATAATTTCCAATTAGAGATATGTCATTCTTATAGAATAATGAATTCTGAAAACATGAATAGCATCATAGTTGAAATAGCAAAATTGAAAAATCAGGATATCAAACTATCAGATGGATTAAATCCTGATCAAATTGTGTCTGATTTTCAGGATATAGAATACGGGGTTAGCACTAACAAATATATGCTACCCAAGAAGTATGCACTCATCAAAAAAATTCAGAATTCTATTGAAGACTCTCTTTCATTTTCCAGTGACATCAGTGTGTTCGTCCCGTTGTATACTATCGTAGAGGGAATACGAAAAGAATTAGGTAACGAATACGAATTGAAAAAAGAAGTCAACTCTAAAATTAGAAACCTACGAGCATTAATTCAAGAAAATGAACAATTTTGATTGCCCGACCATTGATTGCCTGACCATTGATTGCCCGACCATTTTATCATTCCGACCCTCAAGAGATTTTCATTTTTTTTAGCATTTTTGGATTGAAAATGTCAAAAATAGAATGAGGAAACTGTGGTATTAATTATTTTATATACAATTTCCACACTTTCCTCATCAATGATAGAAGCTGTTATAGGATGAAATAACACTTCCATGACCGTATCAAAAATCATCCGACATGTCATTGATGTCAAAAAAGTGGAGAAACTATCAGTATTATTTTATTTATATACAATTTTGATACTTTCTCCATCAATGATAGAAGGTGTCTCACGATGAAATAACACTTCCATGACTGTGTTAAAAATCATCCGACATGTCAAGTGTTTTGCAATTGAAAAATAGTTTGCGATTTCAAATAATGGTCAATGAGGCATTAACAACCCGATTGGCTCGTGAGCGATTAGATGCAATTAAGAAATTTATACCAATTCGTGACTCTGTAAGAAATAAACTGCAACAACGACAGAGTCTTCAGACTGATTTTGCTCTGGGGTCTGAAGAGTTGTTTAAACCAGTAACCACAGCAACGAAGGGGGTAGAGCGTGCTATACTGGGAGATGATCCTGACGGTAAAAGAAAGGAAGAGGGTCTTATTTCTGTACTCGAAAAAATAGCAGCGAAAACTGAACAAACTGAAAAAACTGATCCGAAAAAAACGACTGTTTCTCTGTTGAATAAATTTACTGATCATGCTAAAATATTAATAAAAAAACCTAGTCTATTGAAATCAAAGGATTATCAAGCCTTTGGTAATTTTGCTGCTCAAAGCTATAATTCAAAAAAAGATTTTTTAAAGGACGAGTATAAAAATGATAGAATATCAAGTAATGATTGGTTCGATTATTTGTATAAACTAAATAAAGGGATTGGTCGTTTGAATAAGGATGAGATAGGATACAAGGAATTTCAAAGGGGAATTAGTAATTATAAAAGAGAACAAATAGAAGAGCGACAACGAGAAATAGAAGAACGGCAAGAACTAAAACGTCAAACACCAACACGTAGACAAACAAGAAGACAAAAAAAACAACAACTACCACCTGATGATGATGATGATTTAGAAGAACGACGTCAAACACCAACACGGAGACAAAAAAAACAACAACTACCACCTGATGATGATGATGATGATACTCTTGATTATTTACAAACCACGGATACAGACAAACTAGATGAAGCAACT
Source organism: Unio delphinus (assembly GCA_029339505.1). NCBI lineage: Eukaryota > Metazoa > Mollusca > Bivalvia > Unionida > Unionidae > Unio > Unio delphinus. Next base: position 6,394,209 of record JAQISU010000058.1, read on the forward strand.
GGTTATAGCGGAAGTGGATTAGGAAATCCAAGGATTGGAAACACTTGTCCTGATAGTGTTATCAATGATATATCACGATTAGATGTTCTCATCGGAGGAAAACGAGCTGGAAATAACTCTCCAGAAATAATTAATGAAGCAGCTGATATCTGTAGACGGTTATTTGCCGGCGGTATCATGGATATCAAAACCTATCGAGATTTCATTGACGAGTTAGCAAATGGGTATCATAGCGATTAAATAACAATTGAAAACACTATTGTTTTTATAATAATGATCATCCATTACAATCATGATAAACCAACCCTCGTCTATGTAGTTAATTCACGGTTTCCAGTTTATAGAGCATACTACGGAGATGGCCTCGGCAATACCATTTTAGGATTCTTTTCAAGAATGGCCCCAAAAGTGATGCCGTTAGCTAAACAGTTATCAATGAAAGCCATTGATGTTATTCGTGATAAGGGTATTAGTACTGTTGGAAATCTTGCCGGGAAAGCGTTTTCAACTGCGAAGGATAAAATAACATCATATGTGGGGCGAAAAAAGAAACCGTTACCGTCTACAGAAGAAATGCCTGCAAGTGTTAGTAAAATAATAAATAACGCAGTAGATGAAAAATTAGCGTCGATGGTAAATCAAGGGGACCAAAGCAATATTGCAAACATGATAGCAGGAAGTGGCCTTAAAAAACTACGTCGATGAAAATGGAAAAATCGTTTACGATTTCACTATTTAGACTCTGATAAATAGAATAAAATGTTCAAAAAATCATCTGATCCAGCATTTGATATAGACGCCCCAGTCCCCAAGAATGATTCTGTACGCGATTATCAATATTACGCCTATCATGCCATAGACTCAAATAGTCGAGCAAGAATTGATCTTCAAGTCCATGATACCAGTAAATACTTTTTACCCTGTGAAGCATTTATTGAAGTAGAAGGAGAAATTGTAACAGCTGCTGATACTACTGCTGTACCAGCACCGTATCCAGCTGGTACTCAAGTCGGTTTTGTCAATAATGGTATTATGGCGCTATTTGAGAGTGCTAGATATCTCATTGATGGAAAAGAAATTGAGTCCATAGATCGTGAAGTTGATGTGGCCACAACAATCATAGGGTTAGCGAGATATTCTGATGATTATACCAGATCAGCGGGTCCATCTATGATGTTTGCAAAAGATGGTAAGAATACCGCTGGTGGAAATCCATTTGTTGTAAGACGACCAAATGATCGTGCTGCTCCTCCTGCTCCTGCTGGTATCGAGGATATGATTATAAACAACGATCCTAATTTCAATCTAGGAGCTGAAACACGAAACGCAATGTTGCAAGGAGCGCGTAAATCATTTTCATGCGCGATTCCACTGCATCACATATTTGGATTCTGTAGAAACGTCAGAAAAGTTATCTACGGGGCGAAGCATACAGTATCGCTTGTACGAAAAAGTGATGATAATGACACAATTTGGAGGATTCCAGCAGATGCTGCAAATCCAAATGCTGATGCTGGTAAAGTCAATTTAACAAAAATATCATTGTGGATGCCAGTGTTGACTCCAGCAATCACCGCAGAAGGACGATTACTATCATTTATGGACCAAGGAGGAAAGTCGTTGTTGAGTTGGCTAACCGTGAGTACAGATGTCAAACAATCAAATATCAACGGGTTATTCACTTGGAACCTAGCATCAAATCAAGGCGTTTCCGCGCCACGTCATATATTTATTGCGTTACAGGATACCACACGAGTTGGCAATCAACGTTTCAGTCATATGATATTTGATCAATTAGGTGTGAAAGACGTCTCACTGAGAATAAACGGCCAGCAGGAACCATCTGAGGATATACAACTTAATTACACAGAAAATCATATTGCACGAGTTTATCATCGTCTGTTGTCATTTATGGCACGCGATCAAAATGTCGATACTGGTTTGCAAATATCACAATTTGATTTTAAGAATCTGTATCCGATCTATTACTTCTCACTGGAACATCTCGATTTGATGAGACAGTCAGTTGTTGATATACACTTTAGAGCTAATGTGACTCGTGGTGCTATTGCTGATTATAGAGCGGTTGCTGTCATTCTCAGTGATAAATCAATGTTACTCGAAGGTGTTGGTGGACGAATGAGAGTGGTAGATGCCCCAGTAGAAAATCTTTGATTGATTTTTCTCGATTTTTCATTGAATTAGAATCAATCTATTATGTATAATGTCATATAGTGTTATTAGTGTTACGTTAACTCCTGGTCAAATCAAAAAATTGCAATCAGAATCAGCTAAAAAATGTGGAACCACAATCACGTTGAAACCTAATCAAATGACTGGTGGTGAAAATAAATTATCGCTGACAACTCGTCAGGTGAAACATTTCAATGATGCTTTCAAGGATAAAAAAGGAGTTCAGATTACTCTCTCTGCGGCTGCTATCAAAAATATGATGAAAACAGGCGGTATATTTCCATTGTTAGCTGCAATACCAGCATTGATTGCAGCAGCAGCCCCAGCGGTGGCTAAAGCAGCGGCGTTAGGAGCCGTTGGTACTGCAGCAGGAATGGCGTTGAAAAAGGCAGCTGGACAAGGATATAAAAAAAAGAGACGATCCGTTCAAGGATTGGGTCTAAGACTACCAGGAACCCCGTATTCATGGTACAGCGGAAAGGGTCTAAGACTACCAGGAACCCCGTATTCATGGTACAGCGGGAGATCCGTTCACGGATCAGGCCTGAGACTACCAGGAACGGTTTATTAATTGAGGAACCTATGGTTCCCAAATCTTCGATGGTTCCCATGTCCAATTTTGATTTAATGGATGCCGCTAAAAAACTAGTGATTAAAAATTTCAGAGGAGTTTTTATGAAAGATCAATTACCACATCAACCAAACAAAACTGAAACAGGTATTATTAATCTCGATAACAGCACCGGACCTGGAACTCACTGGGTTGCATACGCTATTGATCCACGTGGGATTGTCTATTTTGATTCATATGGATTAGCCCCACCAAAAGAGTTTATGCGGTATATAAAAACCCTTCCAATGAAGACTTGGTATTCTACGCTACCAACACAACAAATCAATGACCCACCAATATGTGGCAGTGAAGTATTAAATGTCCTTGACGCTATTTCTAACTCCTTGGGTAACCCAAGGGGAAAACCACCTCATATTGTCGTTAATGACTACACTAGTAATCGCTTTTTAGAGAGAGAAAGAGTTTTACAATAACATGATTGATATTTGGGGAAGACCTCTGAAACCCAAACCCGATGACACTGCAACCCCTGATTCTATCAAGGATATAACAAAAAAAATTAAAGATGAAATCGCTGAGACGTTGAACTTAACAAGTGTTGACCCGAATGAAATAGTTGTATTTCAAGACAAACAGGGTAAATTGAAATCCAGTAATATTTCTCTGGATGATATTTTAGTTAAACAACAAAACGCAATCGAGAACACAGTTGCGTTATTTTCCGATCAGGGTAAATTGAAAACCAGTAATATCTCTCTGGATGATATTTTAGTTAAACAACAAAACGCAATCGAGGATACTATCGCGTTATTTTCCGATCAGGGTAAACTCAAACCGGGTGTACTTTTTTCGACGATTACAGATCGATTTAAAACTCTCAACGATTCTGCGTTAGAACTAGCAACACTTCAATCTAAAACCGAAGAACACATAAAACAGTTTACCGCATTTCGTAGAAATATCATTGATAAATTTATTGGAACTACATTCGATAAAATTGAAATAAAACTCCCTGATATTAAAAAATCCATCGATGAGACGAAAACTTTCATCGAAGGCATCAAGGGGGATGCAACGAGGATGATAACAGCCATTGAAAAAACAAAAATTCCTCATGAGAAAACCAACAACGTAGTATACACGATCCAACACGGATCATTTGAGTGGACACCTACAAACAACAAATTAGATATCACTGCAACCGTTAAGGGTATTTATCGATTAACACTAGTAACACCATTGTCTCAATTTAATATATCATCGTCCAGTTCATCCGGGGTCAATAATACGATTTCAACGATCATCGACAAGGGTACAACTGAAAAGTTTACAATCACATCTACTGATAAAAATTTGGTTAGGGTCTCAACAACGTGGTATGTGGAATTCGTAGCGGATTTAAGTAAATCGTAATTGAAAACGCTAGCGTATTTAAAATAAAAATGATTTCATCATCGCAATATCGCTATGATCAGGTCAGAGAGTATCAAACTAGACTCAAAACCTTGTCTGAGGAGTATGAATTGAAAATTAAAAAATATCGCAGGAGAATTACCGCAATTGATGTTACTGTGTACGCTGTAAGTGGTGTAATCACCGGAGCCGGTATTATACTGTCTTCAGTGACAATGATGGCCCCGATAGCTGTTCCAATTTGCATTTCTGCGGCAACAACAATCGCTGGAATAATTTCAATAATCACAAAAAAAATATCCTCATGCAGCCAACGGAAACTACAAGACTACATAATTCAATTTCATGTTGTGTCCACTGCATACTCGCAATTATCCTCATTGATATCGTCATCGCTCGATGATACAATTATATCAGAGAGTGAGTTTTCAGCGATGGTAGATATATATGATTCTGCGATGTCAAAATTAGAAATACATCATGAATATAATAACAATGACAACACAGATGGAATTACTTCAACAAATAGTGGAGAACACAAACCCAGTACAAACAAGCATGATCTCAATAACCTCAACGAATCCAGAATTCAGTGTGAATTTCCCCTCTCCAGTCCCAGTGAAGGAGATAGCGCTAGCAAAATTACGAGTATACCACAGTTGGCCAAATATTAGGTCAAAATCATTTGGTGGTCAACAACCCAATAATTCACTGGTATTTGCAAATAAGAATAAACCAGACGGCACCCCAGACTGGAATGTTGTTTCCATACCAACCGGATCATACCAAATTGAACAAATCAATAATGAATTCGCGCGTAGAATAAAATCGATTACTGGAGTAGAGTCAAAAATCGCTATAACAGTTCATGAACCAACACTATCATCTGCCATTGAAATAAACTCAGAAGAATACGTCGTAGATATCTATCAAAGCTCAATAAGAACAGTACTAGGATGGCCTGAATTACCACCAAGGGGGGAAACCGTTGATTTACCAGAACCTCAAAAAACCGATTATATCACAGACAGGATAAAATCTGATAATCCAGTAAAGAGTTATAGAGATTACAGTATTGCTAGAATCTTTTTTGCTCTTGGCACTATAGATAAGGGAGGGAAATATCTTTTTGTTAACGAACTTAAAATCGCTGAAAATTTCACAGCAATGAATAATGATTTTTCACTGTTGTTAATACCCCTTAAATCCGGCTCTCTTACCCGAGATGAATTTATCAGTGTCGTAGAAACATGTAACAAAATTATCGACGATATGAAAAAATTTAATTCACAAATTATTCAAGAGATATTAGATGACAGTAATCCTACAACAAGAACAATTTTTGCAGGAGGCAAGGGCATCCCCGTCAAGGATATACCAACAGTCAAACTACCAGGATATAATATCTTAGAACTCCAAAAATCTCTCAGTGATGTCATCGATATTGGTTTTAAAATAATTCATGATGCGTGGAAAAAAGCAACATCACCGGAAATAAAAATCCTGACCCATAATAATGACCCAGATGGTGGTGGCAGGCATATTGCTCCGTTCAATGTGAATATTTCAACGGTGATTGCGCTCAATTTAGTATGTGATGTGATAGAAGGAAGCTATCAAATAAATTTAGAACGATCAAATCAAGCTCAGCAGGGATATATTTTGTATTCATTTGCACCAATAGCTCCTCCAGGGTTTTTAATAATTGAATCCCCGGTGAATCCAGTCTATATGCGATGTCATAATAATTCATTAACCAGAATTAATTTCAAACTCACTGACCAGTCTAATAATCTGATTGATTTACAAGAGGAGGTTTTGCAAATTAGTCTATTTGTGAAATCCTAAGAGGATTTTCGTCCCCCAGACAAAGTCTGGAACACGATATCGTATCGGACTGGATCAAATATTCGGTTAACCCCAACTGAAAGTTCTAGCAGCAGAGAGGGTAGTGACAACGACGTTGTAGTCCCTTTTCCCAAAAAATGTAATAGTTGAAAAGTTTTTGATTTCATTAATTTCATTGATTTTTTTCATATTTTTTTTTGGACCTAATCCATGATTCACACACACATTTGGAGGCCTGATGTCATTGGTTTCATTGATTTTAAGCGTGATTTCAGTGAATACTTGTCTAAAAATGTTGTCCGGCTCACCCTCTCTGCTGCTATCTGTCTCAGGTGCATTATGTTTAGTTTTCTTATCAAGAATAGTTTTTTTTTAAAAAAGTTTAGTTTGAAACGGATTATATAGTTAATGGAAAATCTCCTTTTGTAGCAGTGATGTCATTTATTAATTCTTTTCGCTTTAATTTTCGGGAATTTATGGTCCCGTAGTGATGTGTGGTCATTTCTCGAGACACTCGTGCTGTTTCCACTACAAATCCGATTGTATGCCTTTTCAGTGGCAACAGAGAACAAGGAAAACCGGGAACTAGTAGGAAACCACCGACTTAACATAAGCAACAACATATACTTGCAAATTAAATTTGGTATGCATGTTTGTGTCCATGGATTGATAACTTAGATTTTCATGACATTATAGCATTTTTGTTTCTTTAAAATAATACTTATACGGTTGTTAATTTTGGGAGACTTGGACTTCTGTTGTCTGCAGTCTCTGTAATGGGGATGCGTTCTTTTACAGACTCTACATGTCTGCCATCTCCTATCTAGTTTTAAAAATATTATCCTTTATTTATGTTGAGGTATAGTATAGGTATTAGAAGCTCACGTTTTAAAACATGGACTTATGGTGTTCTATTATGTACGCTTTCAGATGCAGTACTTTATAGTCACCTAGCAACGTGTAGTCATTTTCTCAGGACCACCAAGTTGCTTCTGCTATGAAATTCTAACTGGTGGAGGAAACCACGGTTCTAACATGAGTACCCTCCCTCGCGTATGCCGGAATTGATAATCGAAAATGGAACCCCGACTGCAACAAAGCGCGCTACTGCTACATATATATTTTACATAAACAACAGAATCAAAGTGGAACACGAATCAGTTCCACAATAATATGGCAGCTATACATAATATTTCTACTTGAAGTCATGTACTTATCCTTGCATGTCAAGTATATATCATTATATTTGTTTTTAAAAAAAAGTATTTCCTTTGCATTTCTGTAAGGTTATCTGTCTAATTCTGCTGATCATTGACCAGAAGAACTTAAAGGGACGTCCTGTTGTCCGTCAGTATAAAATTGTATCGCTACTCCTACTAACCTACTTCAAGGATTGCCATGAAATTTAACACATATTTATCCTATGGTCTTGAGAGCAGCGGAAGACCAGGACATCCTACGTGTCTCGTCAAGTTCTTAGCGCTCCACGACTCTTTGCTGGGAATCGCCTTTCTGACCGTTGACCAGTTTATAGTTCCTCCGCGCAGGCTGCCGAAACCATTCTTCACATGCTAGGTAGACAAAGACTAACTCACCGATGGTTTAAGACCCGTCAGCTACCCTCTACCTAGTTTAGCCGGCCAGTCAACGCTGTTTTCCAAGATGTTGCAGTTGCGCACGCTGCAACTTCTTGGAGCCACAGGTGAGAGCTGAGTGCCAAGTGGGGAACAAAGGTGGGAGAGCTATCCCCGAAGGCGTGCGACTGCTTTCTCCAGCCAGAGGTGCTATCCACTCGTAGGACACCCCATACACCCCTATGTCATAAACCCCTATGTCATGCTGCTGAACTCAGATGGTTTTAGGCGAGAAGGCGAGGCAGACGAACTGCGTAATTTTTTTTCACTTAATGCAAAGTCACTGCGCAAGTCATTCTTGTCATCCACCCATCCCATTTCACCACCCAATAAAATCCTGTGGCGACAGACAAGAGATGAAGCGGAAAGTGTGGGTACACTGGCAGCCTTGGCTGCAAACCTCCATGCAGGCGGCTCATACCATTAGGGTGGTACACCACTGACACGGAACAGCCGTGTAGTCTAGCAACCTTCCTGAGCGACTGAGCAGTCCTCTTCTGGAATGCACTGCTCAGCTGCCTGGCCTGAGAAAGGGGCCGGGAAAATGTGCATTAAGCATTGCCAACTCTAAACATTACTAGCCAGCATACAGATGCTGTCGGGAAACCTATTTCAGCGGTCAAAATCAAAGAAGAAAATGAGGATTGTTCCTCTCACACTTGGAGCATGGAATGTGCGCACAATACTGGACAGAGACGATGCGGAAAGAACTCAGATGAGAAACTCCCTAACAGGAATGGAACTCGCCAATACAACGTGGACATTGATGCCTTGAGCGTGCCCGGCTTGCAGAAGAAGGCGAACTCTGTGATAGGGGCTCCGGAGACACTTATTTTGGAGTGGCCGAGAAAGTGAAGAGCACCCTACCCGTAACCGGAAGTCATGTATGCACCTTCGCTCTAAGCACCGGCACCTCATCGACTACGTCATTGTCATGAATAGGGACAGGCAAGATGTGCGTGTGACAAAGTCCTTGTGCGGCTATGACTGCTGATCATACCACCGCATCATCATCACCAAGCTCAACATCCGCATTCATCATAAAAGACTCACACAGGGAAAGAAAACTCCTAAATGATTAAACATCACCACACTGAAATGCACCAGTGGATGCCCTGGAAAAAGTCTGAAATCCACCTCTCTCGACTATCAGAATATGGAGACCGACTAGGCGGCATTCATAGAGCTGTATACAGCACAGCTTCGGAATCCCTAGGACCTTCAACCAGAAAGCGTCAGTACTTGTTTGATGAGAACTGCGACGAGATCAAGCGGTTGCTGCATGAGAAACACCGCATCCTTCAAACCTATATCAACAACCTCAAAGCCACCTCTAGAAAAGACGCGTACAACTATATATGCATAACTGTAGAGCAGAAACTTCGTCAGATGCGATACACATGGCTGAGCAACAAAGCTGATGAGATCCGGTGCTACGCAGACCAGTTTTACATGAAGAACTTTTACAATACCCTATTCCGAAAAGAACGTGGGACCATCGACATGGTGTTTGCGGCGAGGTAGTTACATGACAAATGTCAAGAGCAAAAAACACGGACCTTTTCTCCATCTACGTCGACTTGACAAAGGCATTTGATGTCAGCAAAGCAGGCATGTAGAAGGTAATGGCCAAGTACGGATGTCCGAAAATATCCATGGTGTAGCATTTCCACGACGGCATGCAGGCACGAGTCCAGGACAATGGAGATCCATCTGAGCCATCCCCAGTAACCAACCACATCAAGCAAGGATGTGTTCTGGCACCGACACTGTTCAATTTTGTGTTCTCCGCCATGCTGACTAATGCGTTCGTCATCAGGTACCATACATATGAAAACTTATTCAATCCCAGAAGGTTTCAAGCGAAAACGGTTAAAATCTCAACGTAGTGAACCACTTCACCTACCTTGGTAGGACACTGTCACAGAGCATCACTATTGACGACGAAGTGAACCTTCGCATTGCCAGAGCCAGCGCAACGTTTGGTAGATTATATGCCAGCGTTTGGAATAGAAGAGGCATCAGCATCCTGACCAAACTAAAGGTCTACAGGGCAGATGTGCTCCCCACACTACGTTATGCATGCGAAACAGAGACGGTGTGCCAACGCCATGGTAGAAAGCTGAACCATTTTCACACCACAAGTCTAAGGAAAATCCTAAACATCAAGTGGCAGGACAAGATTCCAGACACTGAGATACTCGCCCAAGCAAGTCTTCCCAGCATCCACACCATCCTGTTGCAATCTCAGCTACACTTGGCGGGACATGTTGTACGCATGCCTGACCACAGGCAGCCTAATAGACTCTTCTATGGCGAGCTGCAGAAAGCACAGAGCTCCCATGGAGATCCGAAGTTACGATTCAAAGACAATCTTAAAGCTGCATTGAAAGCGTTCAACATAAACCCTGATTCCTGGAAGCAAACAGGAAGCGGTCGAGTCACTTGGCGTTCGTGCGTGCACAAAAGCTCAACGTTGTGCGAATGTAGTAGGACAGGAGCTGCAGAGTTGAAGAGGCAAGGCAGAAAAGCACGCGCTATCAACCCTCCTAGAAGTGTCACACTTATCCCCTGTCCCTTATGCAAACGAACATTCCGTGCACGTATTGTCCTCATCAACCACCTGAGCACGCACAGAAGAGAACAAGCCGCTCCAACCCTCGGATGACTAAAGTGGTCTTCGTCGAACCGACAGACGAACAACAATAGTCCGAGGCAAAATTGTGATGTGATCAGCAAAAAGTTTCAACGGCCAAATGAATTGAATGTTACAGAGTTAGTTGGGGCTTATTAAAAAGTTTGTTTTGTATCATCCGATCAGATTGATCCTAACAAATCTGGACAAGGCTTGTTAGGTTACCAATCAAGGATTACAACTGCAATTCAAAATTAGTTCTAGTATTTATCTATTTATTGAATATAATTTGAATAAATAATTAATAGTTTTGTTTAGTGAAATTGTACGTGAAAGAAGTTGTCGAAATTTATTATATTAGAATTGGTAATTTGTGTTCCAGTTCACGTGATGAAAATCTTGTAGCGGTCAACAGTGTTTGCTTTTATTGGCTTGCGAGGATTCCATCCAGGCGTGTGTTGGTATGGGTCCTAGCGCCTGTTTTATGATTTAGGGGTGGAATTATTATATTTGCTCGCATCAATTGTTTAAATGTAATTAAATATGAATATTGAGTTTAAAATACGTTACGACTGTAGATACAAATGAAAAGCTTGCTTTAGGAGTTAATAGGGTGTATAAGTAGTTACATTAGTTGGTTGGAAGAAAAAGCAGCACAGAATAGTTATAACCGCAGGTTTAACAGAACCTACAGTTTCTCTTTGTGTGATAAAATGCCGCGAGGTGTTATTCCTATTTTTGCTAGGCGGGATGCTGGGCTGGCTGTGAACACTGCTAGGCGGGCTGCATTCTCCGGCTGCTAGTGGTAGCTAAAAGTGTTGTCGCCATAAATGATGAAAAACTGAGCTGCTCTTCAATCTTCAATCACAACCGTCTTTGTGATATAACGGCCCACCCAGTGTGAGATGGAGCGGTTATGTGGTCCGTCCTGCTATGCGTCCTCGTCGTGAATGTAATGGAATAGTGGTTGTGTGTGTGTGTGTGTGTGTGTGTGTGAGAGAGAGAGAGGGGGGGGGGTGGAGGTTGAATTATAGAGGCGTTCGCACAAAAGTGTGTGCGCATCTGATTTATACCTGTACAGCAGGATGTTAATTGACCCTGAGGTAAGAAAACAGTGCCTCATCTCCCAGGCATTTATGTGCTGAAAGAACATTGTTTATTTAGCTCGAGGCCGTGGGACCATTTATTCATTAACGTCCTCAATGAAATGCTGTCATGAGTGGGAATGGACAAAATACACACTCACAGTGGCGTAGCGAGGATATTTGGCGCCCAGGGCAAAACACCCAAATTTGCGGCGCCCAGGGCAAAACACCCAAGTTTGCGCCCCCGGCTGCACCTGTTGCGCAGTTATGTTGATACTTTGGGCCCCATTTGGCGCCCTGGGCGAATGCCCCCCCCCTCCCTCCCCCATTGCTACGCCACTGCACGCTCATGTTTCAAAAAGTGGTACCAATCAGTTTACTTAATAAAGTTGTCAACCGAAGCAGTATGTGGCGCCAGTCGCGATTAGTCGGCGACTTGGATGTCGCATTGGGACACATACAATTTGGCGGGTGAAAATTATTTCACGTCTCCGCCAATGTACGGTAGATGCAAGAGAGGTAAAGGATCTGGCAAGAATGGTATCCGAATTAGAGGAACTGAACGACAGCCCGTACTTAATCAAACTTTATTCCAGTTATTTAATGGACACTAACAAAACCAATATTGTGTAAGCTACATGTGCAATTGAGTCAAATCTAAATAAGCCATATCATTTTCCTATCACCTAAAAAATCCAATATGACTAGTACATAGTATACATAATTAAATGCCCTAACACTTTTAATTTACTAAATGTCTAAGCGACGTAAAGAAGTTTAGTCATTATTAGGTAAAATGGTTTAATTTTGAAGCAGGCAATCGAAAGAATCAAGTCAGTTTAAGTGGTTTGATCGAATTGAGAAACCAAGCCAAAGTGGTTCCCTTGAATAAGAAGCATTTGTGGAGCCCTTAGAGATGCTATCTGGTCGGCAGCCTGAAGGTTTTCTTGCGGTGTTCGTCTTCATTTATCTTTGCCGCAGTGCGTGGTTAATTGTACATGTCTTCAGATATTGCCTCAAACCCGTACAGTTTGCCGAACTCAATGGCGGTGTAAGCGAGAGCATGAAGCGGTGTTTCGTGGAATGCCTTGTTGTAGTAGTCCATTAGGATGCGCAGTGCAAATTGTCAATGTCCTGGGGTGGGCTCCGTTTGTTTCTCGTTATATTTCTCCAGGCCATATATTTTACTGCACTGGTATAGTTTTCAGCCTTTTTAGAATTGTACAAGGTTTCCTCAGATTCCAAGCTGAGTGTAGCGTGCTATAAATTTATTTTGACGCATCAGTATCGGATATAGTACTCTCATTATTCCCTTCTATTTCTTGTGAGCCTCCATTTCTACGGTAACTTCTGCTCCAACGTTGTCAATGGGCTCCGAAATGGTGATATCCGTCTGAGCTTCCACGTCTTGCTACCGAGTAATGGTTTGTGTCTGGGTAGATGTTGATAACATTGGGGGGGGGGGGTCTGTATCTGCGCTGACTTTCTCAGTGTACAGCACGAATTATTAGCGGGCGTATCAGAATGGTTTGCCGCTCTGGTTTTTGCACCTTTACTCCTCTCCCTACACTTTCTACTGCTGTTATCCCTAACTAGTCCATAGTCGCCATGCTGCTCAATATACGGTCCACTTCCTCCGTGTTGTTATCCCAGATTAAAAGAAGTGTAGTTCTTTTTGCTCCAGCTCGCAAACTCCAGTTGGTAGCTTCTTTTATTCCAAGGGCAGTAATGTCCCTCAAAGCTGGCGCAGATTACACTGCAATAGCGTACAGCCATCTTGGTACCACGCCACACATTGCAGTGTTGAGTTCCATCACGACGTGCTCTGTTCGCTTGTGTCATCATCATCATCATACTTAAATTATAGATGGCATGCACGTCTGTGCACTGTACGGAACGGACTAATTAATTGTTCGCAGGCGACGGAATTGTGTTTCGTTCCCCTCACATTACTGTGCATAGGAGCACTATTTAATTTTGCCGTCAGATCTTGGGTCAATATGATAGACTTCATAGACCCTAGCGATCTGAAAGTATGGCAGTACGCGAGGTGAGAGGGGTTGAGCCCAGTACGCACTCACGTAAGATTGCGTTTACTGCAGTTTTCTTGTGTCATGAAGGGACGAGAAGTGTGAGTAGTGTCTAGAGAGGGCTGTTAAAATGTTCGCAGGGGGTTGGGGTAGTTCTTGGAATATTCTATGAGAGCGGATCCAGGATATAAAAGGTATGCAACATAGCTGGATATAAACTCGAGATATGTGTATGTGCTGACGTTTAGCAGTACGTCGACACAATAGTTTATGTATGGTGCCAATTAAGATTCAAGTTCTGCGAATATATATTTAAAAAAATATATAATTGCATCAAAAGACTTACTCTGAACATCGTGATTCCATGACTGGACTTAAATTTGAACTAGAGAGTTTCATATTTGGTTTCCACCAATCACAATTAGCCTATTTTTTGACAGGTTGTTTCTGATTGGATGAGAAGGTATAAACTCAGTTCCAAGCTTAAAGTTTTACGATCTCGAGACGGATCTACCGTTCCATGGTGTGTCAGCAGACAAGAGTTTACTCTGCATGAGGCTGAAAGTTGAGCAAACATTGTTGAAAACTTTAAATCTGTCCATGTATTATGCGACGGCGCATCTGCGTAATCGTTCTTAGGAATTATGTGCGCGTAAGAAGGTTCTATAAAACACATACAGCTAGATGTTTGAGGGACGGTATTTTATCTAGGAATAATCAAAATATTTTAGTAATCAAAATCTAAACGCAAAAAGATTTTTCATTCTGATACTTAACAACCAACAAGCTTTTACCTACGTATGCAGAGTCACTTTACCATAAAACGGGAAAGAAGAGAACGAAGGTCAACACTGAATCTCTTTCCACTAAGGAAATTATGCTGTTTTTATTGATTGTGACTTATGTAGTACACTTGAGTACGATTACGGCACTTAACAGTAGATTAAGTTACTATGACTATCGGTAGGTACGTGTGACGCAGATTTATATTCGATACCTTTTTTATGTAGTATTTACAAGCGTTTCAACTGCCAATCTAATTCCTTTTCATGATTTTAAATATGCTTAATTAAGATCAGGCGAATTTGAGCGATGACATTTTTACCATGTCATCCGTCTGTTAGTACATGCGAATGAATACGATATTTTCAAATGCACGATAAGCTGTATATATATATATATATATATATATATATATATATATATATATATATATATATATATATATATATATATATATATATATATATATATATATATACATATATATATATACATATACATATTTATATATACATATATATATACATATACATATATACATATACATATATATATATACATATACATATATATATCATATACATATATACATATACATATATATATATATATATATATATATATATATATATATATATATATATATATATATATATACATATACATATACATATATATACATATATATACATACATATATATATACATATATATATATATATACATATATACATATATATATACATATATACATACATATATATATATATATATATATATATATATATATATATATATACATATATACATATATATATATACATATATATATATATATATATATATATATATATATATATATATATATATACATACATATATATACATATATATATATACATATATATATATATACATATATATATATATATATATATATATATATATATATATATATATATATATATATATATATATATATATATATTGAATGCTGCATCTTAGCAACATCTCAGGCGAGTTAAAGTATCATCGTTCGGTTAGTTTGAGTTTATAATCAAATCTAAGAGCTGAAGTATTCCTTTTTACTGCGCTGCAACTCCATCAGATAAAACGGTGTCTTGGCTATATGTGATGCTTTCGTGCATCATAACTTTATATCGCAATTTGCAAAGTATGTTTAAGATCAAAGCAAATTAGTAAACAAAATGTTTGTTTCTATTATGTCTTGTGAACGAATACAACCCAGTAAATAGTTTAAAATTCGATATAACCAAAAGGTCACCAGACATAGCAAAGGCAACCATAATATACTAGTGTCGTCTGCAGTTGAATCGCTTTACTGAATCGTGCCTAGGCGTTTCTTGGAATACTAAAATTACCGCTAATTCCTACATGAAGTAAAATGTCAGAATGTAGAACGTTGTATTAGAGCTGAGAGGTTTTGGACTGTTGTGCTAGGCAACCGCTTGCTATTTACCGTGCTTTGAAAGCTATGCTAATTGTTACTAGACAACCTGCCAGTTAAATCAACCAATCTAGAAACATGAGTAAAACAAATTACAAATTACATGCTGGACGTCGGGGGGGGGGGGGGCTGTTAATTTGCATGTGCTGTAAAATTGTCGTAGCCTATATACGAAATTAACAAGACCGTCAAGTTTCGCCCCACCCCCTTGACAAAATGAAATGTCCCTGATTACATATTAATTCTAGAACTGTTAAAGGCTAGAATTTACACACTTTGTCTCAGTCGGTATTGCCAATGTTGCCAGACGTCTTTCTCATTAGAATGAAAATTTTAATCTTCCCTATTGATGTTACAATATAAATTGTATTACGAATTAACCTCACTGTTAATATATCAAAATCATGTTTTACAGATACGCCCAGTATTAAATTACCTAACCCATTACTAGTTACAATTTCTAAACCATCTGTACAATACAAATATCGGGTAGATATTTCATTGAACTAAAACGATATTTTGAGTTGTGTATGAATTTACTTTCTATGCAGACTAGTAATAAATACAAATATTTTATCTTCAATATTTATAAGCTGCACAGTGATACTATTTGCTTCTGCTTTAATTTTTTTATCCCCACCCCCCTTGGATTTTTAACAAATAATTTTAATTGAATTTTATTGCAATACAATTTACACGAGACCATACGTTATTTAATGTGTTGCGTGTGACTCGGGTAACATTTGGTTGGGTAATTTGAAATGATTTGAGTATAGAAGGAGACAAGATTTCTTGAAAGAACACGAATATGACTAAATCATTTTTATTTATATTACTAATATATGTGTTGTACAAGGAAGTTGTGATGAGTTTAATAAAATAGTAAACGATTAATAAAATGTGCTGTAAACGAATAACTATGAATTTCGTTTAAACTCGAGATGTAAATACATTAAGACCAATTTTCAGACTAGTTTGGCAATCAATCCTCTGTGACATTGGTACAAAGTAATAGTAGAAACCAAGATGTTTGTTTTGAGGAAAAATCTGAATACAATGATTCAACCGAATACCCGAGCCAAAATATTATTCATTTACATAAAATCTTGGATAAGCTCAAAAGTTAGGATTCTGTCAGATTGCGTTTAGGTTCCAAGGTCATAACATGTGCATTGCAGTATCACAGTTAGTGAACACGATAACTCGAACTAACTTGAAAACATTTTGTTAACACGATCACTCGAACTAATTCGGAAACATTTTGTTAACAAAACAACTCGAATTAGTTTTACAATATTCTGTTAACACGATAACAGGAACGAGTTTGGACACTGGTCTTGCCGATAAATATGATAACCGACTAAATGATCTCCAAAATTTACCGTTGTCACCATGGTTTATGATCCAAGGTCATAACTTTGATATGTGCATATTTATTTATTTTTTTTTAATTTAAAATTTATTTATTTATTTATTTATTTATTTATTTATTTATTTATATTCACATTGCCTTGGACGATTTTAATGCTCTGCATGCGATGCATTAACATTGAAAACAGGTCAAAGGTCATGATTTAGCTTTTTTTCCCTTACATAATTAGATTAACGAAATATTACTCCAACAGTAAGGGATCTTGGCAAAATTATTCACGAATTTTCTCACCATCGTTTGTATGCAAAATTGTGCTTAGAAATAAATTAATCATCAACTCTGATTTTAAGAAAGAGGAAACTAGATTATTATTATTATTATTATTATTATTATTATTATTATTATTATTATTATTATTAAGTCACAAATACCATATATTACATACTTCATCATACAACTGACGTTCTAGTTGCTCAGTAAACATTTCATTTTGAAAATTTAGATATACAAAATTTCTACAAATAAAATTAAATCAACCGTAATATTCTGTTCTGCAGCTAGAAATGCTTTATTCAGTATTATATATGCGTTTCTTGGAATACAGTAAATACGGCAACTCCTACATTACGTTGCAGTTTATTTACCGCCTATTCCTAACTTAAGTAAATGTCAGAATTTATAACATTGAATTAAACAGAGAGGTTTGAAGTACTTAATACTAAGTAACCGCTTTTCATTTATCGAGTTGTTATATCTTCAAGATATATGTTCCATGTACAAGCACTTGCGAATTAAATTAAATGTTCTTGAAACATGACGTACAACAAATCACATTGCAACGTCTAGTAGTACTGTTAATACAAAACTCTCTCTCTCTCTCTCTCTCTCTCTCTCTCTCTCTCTCTCTCTCTCTCTCTCTCTCTCTCTCTCTCTCATTGTTGTTGTTATTTTGGTTTTAACGCCATTTCTCAGCGCAAGATAATCTACACATGGCGGCCAGTGTAAATGGTGCGGAAGAACCCGCCCGATGGAAACCCCGGTAAGAACCACCGACCCACGGGC
The DNA here is from genome assembly GCA_029339505.1 of Unio delphinus. NCBI lineage: Eukaryota > Metazoa > Mollusca > Bivalvia > Unionida > Unionidae > Unio > Unio delphinus. The sequence continues at coordinate 6,412,306 of JAQISU010000058.1, forward strand.
AGCTACTGGCAGCTTTCTCATATACCCACATTTGCCAAGCCCGAGACTCGAACCTATGCTGACAAAGGTTGAATCTGATTAGATAGAACTACTCGGTAAAGGCGAGCGATTTAGACCACCCGGCCACCAGACCAGGCAGAGAGAGAGAGAGAGAGAGAGAGAGAGAGAGAGAGAGAGAGAGAGAGAGAGAGAGAGAGAGAGGAGAGAGTTTGCCCCACAGTGTTTACATATCTTTCATAAATAGCACGAAACTTTAATTACTAATGGGACAATGTAAATTTCATTATAAATTTTTACCCTCACGGTAAATATAACATAAGTGTTGACACGCCCAGTTTACGATTACTTAACAAATTACTATTTGCAATTTACATACCAAGATCCAGCTGTTGATGTAAAATGCACATATTAAATTATCAAATATGTATTTCCTTGAACTATAAAGATTCGCTCGAGTAATGCAGGGGCTTTACTGCCTATAGATATCCGTAATATATACAAAATCTTGAAACTCGTTATTTAGAAGTTAAAAAGTTAATTAAATTTACAAGAATCCTTAAGTTATTTTATAACATTTAGAAAGTTCTGAATAGTACCACAGGAGTCTGACGTTTTATCAATAAAGTACGGCGAAATGTCTGACAACATGAAATACCCTTAACAATAATATATATATATATATATATATATATATATATATATATATATATATATATATATATATATATATATATATATATATATATATATATATATATATATATATATATATATATATATATATATATATATATATATAAACACAAGGAATGCAAGCGTGAACACAACCCTTCGCTCGATTCGAATTTTCTCACGAGTCTTTTATCGCTTCAGAATCGCAAGAAGACTTAAAAACTACACACATGCATTCAAAAGACAGTTACTTACCAACGCATAGCTCTTAAATGACCATGTCCTGAATCCAACCGGCGAATTAACCTTTTTTTCTCACAAGTACGGTCACATTAGCCAATGTAGGCTCATCTCCGGCCGGAAGTAGCCCATTCTTTACCAATTTCTACCCTGCATTAAATACGCTGAATAACATGATGAAAGTAATTTCTCAAGTTAAAATGTTCATCTTGCTTTTTATTTCAGATTGTATCATTTTATAATTTTATTTAAATTTACAGAACAGAAATATGTAGTAAAAAATGTGGTAGTATATATAACGGTTGATGACGTCATCACACTTCAAATATTTACGACTGTTGCTGGATCCGTTAACTTTAAAAACACAGATTCTGCGCCGTGTTCGGTACAATTATTAGACACCAACGATATTTACTGCAGGGTAGAAATTGGTAAAGAATAGGCTACTTCCGGCCGGAGATGAGCCTACATTGGCTAATGTGACCGTACTTGTGAGAAAAAAAGGTTAATTCGCCGGTTGGATTCAGGACATGGTCATTTAAGAGCTATGCGTTGGTAAGTAACTGTCTTTTGAATGCATGTGTGTAGTTTTTAAGTCTTCTTGCGATTCTGAAGCGATAAAAGACTCGTGAGAAGATGTCGAATCGAGCGAAGGGTTGTGCTCACGCTTGCATTCCTTGTGTTTATATATATGTTATTGTTAAGGGTATTTCATTTTGTCAGACATTTCGCCGTACTTTATTGATAAAACGTCAGACTCCTGTGATAGTACTAACTTATACAAAAATGTTCTTGATTAGTGAACAGGACGTCATTGCACCCACTTAAGAGTATCTCTACGCACTTTTTCAGCCTGATTATCCAATTATCAAACACCATGTTTCATTTATCGTCGCTAGCCAAGGTTCTCATATGTTAACCCCTCTCTATAGCTTGGCGGACCGATCAGACGTTTCAGTACTTCGGTTTCTTTGAATTTCATTGGACGCGGTGGCAAGCCACCGTATCCAATCAAAATCAATTTATTCAAATTTGAAAACTGTTCCTACATAATCGAAAAACGCGCAGCGCATAAATGGAATGGACTCACTAATAAGCAATTTTCCACTTTCAGTCCGTGTTGGTACAAACATATTTTCCCTCAAATGCTCATGCAATGGTTTCTCCCTGGTAGTAATACTTTTGATGTGAAACATACAAAGAATACCTTTGAAGTCAATTGTCTTCACCCTTCTCGACCGTTGTACAAAACACCACTGTTATACGCTGTTGTTAGTTGGCATTACATACTAAGTGAGGCAAATATGAAATCCAATAGAAGTTACTAGAACAAAGCACTGAAATACCAATCAGCCAATATGTTGATAGGATTAACATGTCGCAATCTTGCCTAGCGAATATGTGTTGTATTCACGTTTTGTTATATTGTTTATACACTGGAAAACTGCTTCCCAATTGTCTACCGCTCTGTGGATATAGATGATGGTGGAATTCACTCAAAATCAGAAGTTTAAGAAGGTGGCAAAATCAGGATGGTAGACCGATTAGCAAGTCCATCAAAACAGAGCCGGTGCGTTATCAAGGAGTGCATATATTTTTGTTCTTTCTCAATATTCTTTATTAAATGTATTTTATTTCTAAATTCCTATTTTTTCATATCAAACTAAACAAAACAAAACAAACAAGTACATAAATAAATAAATAATATGCTCGTCATTTTTTTATTCGTGCCATCTCTTTTCCTTCTTCCTTGTTTCTTCTATGGCTTGAGGTCCTCCATTTTTGGTGTTTTTCGTTCTTATTTATGATCTGATCTTATTCATCCACCTTTCTCTGTCAATCTGTCCATTCAAGAACGCTAAGTGGCACAATTAAGCACCAAAAGCTGGACATAAACCAGTGTGATTCAATAGGTTTACATGTATCGATGACGTGACTTAAATTTGATTCCTCTAAACATTTCTTTTCTTCATTTTTTATTTACAAAAAAAAGATTGCAGTTTTCGTATTTCATTATTTTTATTAAACGAAACCTTTAATATTAATCACTATTTTTCGAAACCACTTCACGCAGACAAGTGAAAGGTAGGCATGTTGTGTCACTTGACGCAGACAAGTGAAAGGTAGGCATGTTATGTCACTTGACGCAGACAAGTGAAAGGTATGCATGTTGTGTCACTTGACGCAGACAAGTGAAAGGTAGGCATGTTATGCCAATGTAATTTACTTAATTTGATTTCATTACATTGAAGCATTTTTGGAATCTAGAACTTATTTATTTAGCTTTCTGGACTTGTAATCCCGATTAAGCAGAAACCTCTCAATCTTGTAACCAGGGTTAGTTATAATAGCGCGTCGTTGGTTAGTACACTTTACTACTCCTGTTGCATCGGCATGAAATAACCACTTGCTTTGCTGTGCCGTAAAATTCAAATTAACCAACAATTCTTTTTTTTGCGCAATGATTTCCCCAATAAATTCCTTTATTCTTAAACACCTGATGCCCCACATAATCAACGTGATTTTGAATAAATTTGACTTGCGAGAAATAATTGTTATTGAACGAGTAGTGTATATTAAGCAAAGTATGGGCAGTCGCTGAATTTGCATGATATAAAAATGCATGGGATCAAAAATACTTAAAACAGAGGATTAGTGCAAGTCTACGCACTGCAAAAAGGTCACCTGAGCTCCACATATTTTAAAGGCCCACGCATGATTATTATTTACATGGACGATAGCAAAGCTCTCAATGGCCTATTGTAAGTTGCAGACCATTGGAGCCGGCTAACATCTGTTCTATACGTAAAAAAAGACCCAATAAAAAAAAAACAATCAGCTAAAAACAGTCCATGCTCGTACTATTCTCCAAAACTGCACATCAGTGAGGGATATCATCCCTGGTTTTTGTCCGCAACATTCTCCAAAACTGCACATCAGTGAGGGATATCGTCCCTGGTTTTTGTCCGCAACATTCTCCAAAACTGCACATCAGTGAGGGATATCATCCCTGGTTTTTGTCCGCAACACTGGATCATTTCAGACTTGTTGATCTGGGTGGAATAGGTAAGACGTAGGATTTTGAATAGTTACCTTGACGTGTTAAATTTATGTGATATTCGTTTTGAAGACTGATATGGCTGAATTAGGTAAGACATTCGTTTAGTACAGTGAATTCGGTGAAATAGATAAGACTTTCGTTTTGAATAGTGAGCAGGGTGCATTGAAATTTAAAACCATTCGTTTTCAACAGTTTTAAGTTACAATGAATACACCCGTCATAATGATTTATTAGAATTGGCTCGTTTGCTTGCGAATGATTCCAAGCTATGTTACTAGCGGTTTGGTTTGGTGTAGAGGCCATAACAATTTGAACTATTACATGTGTCCATACTAGCGGTTTCGTCTGGCATAGGGGCCATAACAATTTGAACTATTGCATGTGTCCATTTATCTCCACGCTTCCAGTAAGCGTAATGATTATTGGGTGGAAAATCTTAACTCTTTCTGAGTTCTCATTAGGGGGGGGGGGGGGGCAAATCTCCCGGCAGCATGAGCATGACATACGGCATGTGTTGGGTGTACCTTGAGTTTATCTCCTCCTATCCATCAAATGTATTTAAAGGGTGGATATCTTAATAGGTTCTAAGTTAGGACAGAGGTCAAGCCTCCTGCCCAAAGTTCATGTACCAGGGTATTATTGGATGCGTGGCTAATATCGTCTCCTTATATCCTTGAAATTCCTACATTATTAGTATGCACGAACCGCAACAAGTTCGAACGATGATCTATTCTTAGACAAGACCCTAGGTATAAACTAGTTACATACTTTATATTTCTGGTCTTAAGGGTCACCTATGCCAACCTTCAGACCGCCATCTACAATACTTTAGACATTGTTTTTAGATTTTCCAAATATATCACAACCATTTCCACCGCCAAAGATCATATTCAAGATTTTAAATCATTGTCCACATTACTTCGCTCGTCACATATCTAGTGACTACTCCCAACCATATCCCAGAGTTCCAAGTCACACAGTACAGGATGAATTCAATCTACATTATTACTACCGCTTGATGGACGCAGAGAAGTACAGAATGACAGTATGGCATAATCCTACCTATCTCGATTAAAACGCGAAGACCAATTTCTTTGTTTACATAATGCGGCATTAAACGGCAGAGCTTTACTTGTATTGGCCAGGTATGATTGTGTTTGAAGGCGATTTAAAATACGAAGGCAATTTGATTTCAGACAGGGTTATGGCATCGAGAAATCGTTTAACAACTACAACTGACAATACGAAATTCCAAGAAATCCAGGCTTATTATAATGATTATCAACAGAGAGCCCTTATGTTAAATCTTGGAATTGCATATACAAGAAGTATCGCTTGATGTTTTTGAAAAAGACCCATTCCATAACCGAACAAACGGTTTTTCAGACACTTAGAACCGAAATAGAAATCTGAGCATTAATAGCTGCTTGCAAATAAATCGACGCTGTCAGTTTGCCGGCCATTCCAAGAAACGTGCTTCATATCTAGGTTAGTGATTATATTGAAGAATAGGTACACATTAAACTCTCGCTTGTAAGTTGAGTCTGACTGCAAACAACAAAGACGCTGATCTCCCGTAGCATACAGGCAGATCAGGGTCTGTGTAGTTTGTTGTACTGATGATTCATAATGCATTATGAGACGGCTGACCTGGGTCTGTGCAGTTTGCAGTTGGAGTCGTCGTATAAGAGAGTATTTTCAGTCAAGCAATAATTACCAGGTACTTGTTAGCACTTAGCTGAAATTTTCTCGTGGAATTTTAATATATGGACGCCATTTTTAAAATAAATTAAATGATGATGGTACACAATCAGACATGTATAAGCGAACCTTACTTAGAAGTAACCTTTATTAAGTAATTACCTGTTCTAAAGAACCATTCGCGAGATCCTTTCAAACAAATCGAACAAATGACATGTATCTAAGTGAAATGTATCTTGGATGTAACTGTAATCAATATTAAGGGAAGAAAACATGACCCTGCCACTACAGAAAAGAAGCAATCCATAAACATTCGAAACAAATTCAAACTTGGAATGACATTCATAGGCTAGTACATGTAGTAGGAAAGTAGAGCTTTTGGGATTTCATGGCTCTCTTTGGTCCTTGCCACCCGTCATAGTCTCTACCCCATTACATATTAATCCCATATGCGGACCATGCATGTTTAGCAATTTCATTTTCTATGTACGTGACCAGACGTGATTGTATAAGGTACCGATCAATAAACTACAGACATGCCAGTACTACTGATTATAACTATACTTATGTCAGCAGAGGTGTGTACTGATTTCACACACACACACACACACACACACACACACACACACACACACACACAGACACACACACATGCTAGTGATGAGGATTTCCAAGAGCAAGCTAATTAACCAATGCTTTTGGGAAATTAATATGGGTATGTCATTAAAACTCAACACTTCAGGGGATATACGAGAAATGTTACAAGGACACAGTATAATTGTAATGAAAAACAACGACCACAATTATCAGATGCTAAAAGTAAAAGCAGCGAAAAATTCAAAGATTCAGGAAATTTACCAGCGCTATTAGAAATGTTTGATGTTATTAATTACAAAACGCACAAAGTCTGGTCTCCCTCGAGTTGACGCAGTAATCAGTGATGAGTTTATGAGTTTTTTTCTGGGCTGATACAAAATTGGGATTTATCTTAACTACGTTACCAACATTTTAGCTGAGAAAGCCTAATTTAAAATTTCTAGTTACCATAAAGTCGCGTAATGGACTCTGTGAGGCTTACTTTTCGCCTAACCTCATTATCAAGGTACAGTTTGATGTAGAGAAGATAAAACAGGGACAAGTGGAATCCATACTCAATCAGGTTGAAAACATGAGAGAGATGGGTCCATTGAAGTCATGGATAAACCTGAATTAGGGCAGTGTTCCCACCATTTAGATGATATGAATGCATATAACTCCCCATGGCACTGGGACGTAATAAGTGTAAGCTGTCTGCTCTGGCAAATACGAAATCTGCAGCAGAGCTGGTCTTAAAACGATGGTCTTACGCTATGGTCTAGGATCTAGGCTATATTTTAGGGATGGCATCGGATTCAGCCAATATATTCAATTTGTCCACCCTGTTGATCTGCTCGTGTACACTATCAGTAGAGGGGAAAATTGAACTGGCACCACACGTCATTGCACAAACAGATTCAATAAATCACCCCAAACAAAACAGAAATAAAGGGATTGCAGTTTCTGATCCTGATAATATACACAAATAAAAATAAATAATTTACCTAATTATTAATTCATGACGCCTTTCTCCGGTCTAAAGACATATCTAATGTACTTAATCTCAAAAAGCTCGCATTACAGCATGGAATATATATATATATATATATATATATATATATATATATATATATATATATATATATATATATATATATATATATACCAAATCGTGTGAGAAAGGCTGACATATTGGAAGTATTGAGACCAATAATTTCGCTGAATCCACCAACACAAATAGCTGCCACTGCAGTACAACGACTAAAATAATGTGAACGTGAGGATAATAGTGAAACAATCCTGACTACCTGTCAACTTATAATTTTATAAAGTGCAATTGTAAATTTAATTAATGTTTGAGGGAATTTATAATCTTCTTTTATTGTTTACATTCCCTTCATGTTGTAAAGTTTTGCCTGTTTCCAATGCAAATAATAGTAACTGTGGTAACAGTTTTTGTTATATGACCATTGTACAAAACAAAGGTAATCTGATACAATATATGTAAATCATATAAAAATTATTTGTTTAAATATTAATCATCTGGGTAAAGATTTTTGAAGCCCAGAGTGTACATGATAAGATTGTAAATTGTTATTACTTACCGTCTATTTTGAGAGAAAAATAGGTAATTGTATCCATTTTTGTTCTCTCCAGAATTAAGGTAATACTCATGTAAGTTCATAAGTGTCACCAACATGATGAAACTGTTCATCATCAATGTGAATCTTTGTATTATTTATTGTGAAATAATTGTTATTTTTGTCGTTTGAAATCGGGCGCCATGTTTACTACTGTGTATATGGGGCGCTCGGCTTTCCACTAGGAGGCGCTCAAGTTAATATTTCCGAATTCTTCCATATATAGTCATTTTCGTGAAAACATTGTCGTGAATTTCCCGAGTGTGTTCCCAAAACCTATAAATAGGGGCGAGATCCGCCGTTTTGGCAGTTGTGGTTCTGCTGGACTCCAGTAAAGGTCTCAAGATCAAACAAAACAAAAGTTTCTAGATAATTTCAAGCATTAATAGCAAGGTAGACTACTTACTACCGACATATTAAATTTAGTACTCATAATGACTACTATAATGTTTCTCTGATATTGTTTCACGTTTATTAACTTGTGATATTAAATGAAAGTCCTCATAAAGTGATTAGGCTGACGACACACTGTCACTGTGTCGTCATCAACACAGCCGTCTGCTATCCATTGGAAATTTAGTATTCGGATTGGCACTATCGAAGTTCCTACTCAATTACATGTATCATTTTGAGATATAAAATTCCCATCCAATTTGTAGTGGTTGTGTCGTTTCGATGGCGAAATAATATACCCGACACAACGACACACTTTGTTGTCACAAAACGACACACATTGTCGCATTCAATTCAGGCGCACATTATTAACATCCGGTTGCTCCAGTCTGTGTCGCTCAAAACGACAAACTGTGTCTCAGTCGAGAATGCGACACACTTAACATCCGGTTCCAGACTGTGCCTCTAACACATTTACCATTGTACTATAAACAAAAACCCGGGTCTGGTTCCGAACATTGATTGGATGCACAAATATCCTTACCACTTCGGTACGTCATACAAACACATTTTGATACATACTAGCTTATTTTTGTTGTTGGTTTTTTTTGTGTGTGTACAAGATTAATTTGGAACAACGGGAACATTGCTGCTGACTTTTACATGCAAAATACACTGAAACTTGTGTTTTAATAAGCTTTATCAAAACAAATGTTCTGAAAATTAGTAAATATTATATTTCAGCATTTTGAGCCCTTAAGTTTGTGAGCCCACACATACAATCCTGGAAGTAATATAATAAACTGTGTTGACTATTTATATTTGTTTTCTTTTGTGTGTTTATTGTCTAAATAGGACCATTGTGGTGAACACAACATTTATTGACATTGCAATTCACTGGAAAGATCTAGTAACTGAAAAAGACGTTGAGTTGTCCATCTATTCCATTTTATTTGACCTTGACCCCTTGGCACGTTACAATATGAATTTAAAACTAATATGCCGGGGACTCATGGTGGTGCCCTCGTAATCCTGAACCTCAGCGACACAAGCATCTTTAGCGATGACAATTGGTAGAGGCATTCAAAAGATTCTCGAAACATTGGAGATATACACCAGTGCAGTATCGGGGTGGACTCTCGAAAGATATACATGGTCGATATAGCCGATGCACATCGTCACCGTATCATCTGTTTCATGGTAAGATCAGCGTATATCCCACCATGTTCAGTTATAAACGTAAATACTTTTGACAATCGATGTTTTTTGAATGGCCAATTTTGTCAGCTTTATGTCAGGATAGTGACAATAAAGACCTGACTCATAAATACCAGCAACACCTGGGGGAATTTAACTTTCGTGGAAATGAATTTCTCGTGCAGGTTCCCAAAGCCACACTTGAAATGTGAAACACGTAATCCACGTATCTCTGTTATTGTGTTCGCTTATGATACATGATTTCATTCGCATGCAAACGGAAACCATGGACGAACTCAGATTGAGCTATTGTTGCTGCGTCAAATGCATTGCATTATGTATCGATATAGAATCTTGCTTGGCTGCTTAACAAACACAACAAGCACTAGGGTAAAACAAATATAATTGCAGAGATTGCATGCATGCATTTAAGACTGAGCAAATGCTCACCAGTCATCCCTTTTACTTTGGTGGTAAAAGTGAAAAAACCGTAGCGAACATAGCCAGAACCTGGTACAATATTGTTAAATTTACTACTGTACAAAGAAAGACGAAAGTCCCTTATATCATATACGCGGATTTTGAATGCCGGAATGTTTCAGTGACAGACCTGTTCAGCGCTGCTATCAAAGACACAAGAGTGCGTGGTATCGATCGAACAGTGCAAATTGCTGAACAAATCTCATGCAGGTTCTGTTATGTAGTAGTTCGATGTGATGGAAAACCAGAGTAACTAGACCTTTATTGCGTCCAGAACGCCCGTGCTCAGAGCATCGGTCGTCCAGAAATAGCTAGGATGTTTCGAAAGTCGATGGAAGTTATAGCAACATAGATTCAACAGCACCTCTATTCCCCCCAAGTGATAATATTGAAGGATTATATTATTATTTAGTTTTCCGCGACCACTCATTGCTGGATTTGTGAAGGAGCTTATACCGAAAATGTTTTGCCTCGAAATATGTCAAAGTTGGTGGTTCTATAAATATCACTGGTGCGTACATAGTTACTGCACACAATGAATGTAATTTGTAGCTGACAATTTACCGAAACAAAAATAAAATCCATATGTTGCCTCATAACTTGCGTGGGTACGATGGTCAGTTAATAATGCAAAGCAGTTGCCACAGCATCAGGCTAACCAACAGGCGTGATCCCCATCAACATAGAAACATGCATGACATTTAGGCTGAGGCAGTTACAGTTCATCGATTAATTACAGTTTATGTATTCGTCCTTGGACAAGATAGTAAACAATCTGATGGCAGATAACATTGTAATCATTCGGAGATACTGTCTAACCAACCCAGAACTGATGACAAATACGGCGCGTATCCAAAAGAAAACATGGGAGACGGAAACAAATTTGCTAAAACTCAGCTGTAACCGATGGATGCACTTCATTCATCGCTGTCACCTTAAGGTAATTAAGAAAAAGATTACCAACATTCGAGTGCAAAAACCTTGGCAACTACTACGATCTCTATCCGCGCACGGATGTGATGTTGCTCGCTGATTTGAGAATTTTCGTGACACTACCATATACATGTAAAGCTGGATCCTGTACTTTACCTTTTCGTCACCGAGTATAAGATGGAATGCATTGTTGTCTAAACCAAAATCGAGCTGTAATTACTTATTGAATTTGATTAGCATATATTTATCGATCAATCAATTCGTGACGAAATATTTATGTCAAGTCAGAGATATGTGGATCCTAACGGTTACATGATGGTTCTAGATACCAATAACATTTGTGGATGGGCAAGGATGCAACCACTTCCTGTTGGTGCATTTCAGTGGATCGGTCCTGCGCACATTGATTTACAAAATCACGAATATCATGAGCATTTACATGATGCACACAAATATTATCCGCTAGCACCAGGAGCGTTGTTGATACCTTTTACATGGTTGTTTCCTTAACAGTGTATAATCGTCGATGACTCAGGACGCAAATAAAATGAATGCACCAAACTACTACCACGTTTTAGGACCAAAACAAAAATACACGTGCGAATTCTGAAGTTATTATTGTGATTGGGTATGTGTGTAACCAAAATAAATCGAGTGCTTGGATTTCGTCATCAAGCTTAGATGGCCCCGTATATGCAGACGAATACGGATTTGAGAACTAAGGCCAACAACAACGCGAGTCAATCTTGTCTGTGATAGCGAACAAGACAAACTTCGAAAGATAAGCTTCGAAAGCTTATCGCTGACCCAGATTTTGAATCCAGAAAAATCTTTGATGGCGGATATTTTGCTTTCACAGTAATAACAAATACAAACAAAACCAACCTATGTTGGTTCGTCCGTGCTGGACTTGTCCAAACTTCTCACGTATGAATTCTACTATCACAAGATCAAACCGTTCTAGCAGGATCGGGTCGAGAAGCTTTATGCCGACACTTACTCGTTGTTGATGCTATCACCGATGTTGTGTATGCGTGACATGGCGCAACCATGTTTGATCAACGAGTTTGATGTTTAGGAACGCCAATACAGTGGTTGCTGGTATGTTCAAAGATGAATACTCGGGTAAACTATTCAAATAGTATTTGGGACCTAAAATGTACTCCACTGTAATCAGTAGCTCCAAAAACATTAATAAGGCCAGAGATGTTCCACGTGTGATTGTACAAAAAAGATTTCCAACGCAAACTGCACGTGGAATGTCTTCGAGACGGACGCAGGTTCGCGCACACAGCGAATTTGATATGGGGCCAGAAACATCGGATGAGTGTATACTGATGCATTATGGTTAATCTTTGCACGCTTGATACCAAGTGATAGATACTCAACTAAGGAATTGCCACTTTAACGTTTGGCATCCTGCTGTTATAAATAAACTTAAGATTGTTACTGGTTAACATGTCAAGAACATACTCGTGGCCGTTTCTTTTTTGATTGAAAGACTTGCAATTTTTCTCGCACAAATGCACAGCCGGTAGTCTTTGACCGACCAGGTGACTGTCAAACTTGGTAATGTGTTGGATGTCTTGGAGCATGAATCCGCTCCGACATATTAAGCACAATCAGAATGGATAGACGAGCAGGTGCATAGCAGCCGTTACGAAGACGATCGCCCACAAAGCAAGGAAAAGGCCTTGGTGAGCTTAATAGTTTTAATATGATTAAACCTTTTCTGATTTTGTTTCTGCTCTATTGAGCTCATTCATTTAGAAACATTTAGATATTTACCTTTATGGTTATTGCTTTTGCATAGTTTAGAAGGTTTAATCTGCTTTGCGTGGTTGTAGTCTTTATCTAAAATTTATGCAAAATAATTTTGCATAGAAAACGGCATGAACAAATGCGTTGTACTGTATCGATGGAGTAGACCATTCCGTGTAATTTTCATACATTGTTATATCTGTATGCACCACCACGAATGGAATCCATTAAGAAGTGAGGGAGACTTTTCAAAATGTATTTCATTGATTGAAAACGCATGAAGCTGTTATTGAAAGGGATATTCTTAAAACGTAAATAATCTTCTGGGGAATGGAAATCCTCAAGCCATCTTCTGGGCAACGGAAATCCTCAAGCCATCTTATGGGCAAAGGAAATCCTCAATCCCATCTTCTGGGCAAAGGAAATCCTCAAGCCATCTTCTGTGCAAAGGAAATCCTCAGCCATCTTCTGAGCTAAGAAAATCCTCAAGCCATCTTCTGGGCAAAGGAAATCCTCAAGCCATCTTCTGGGCTAAGAAAATCCTCAAGCCATCTTCTGAGAAAAGGAAATCCTCATCTTCTGGGCAAAGGAAATCATCAAGCCATCTTCTGGGCAAAGGAAATCCTCAAAGTTCATGTTTGTTCCAAGTTCAGAAAGGCGCTGAAAATTTATCATTTTCCTTGCTAAAGAAGGCTTAAAATAAATGTAAGACATTTCGTTCCCAATATTGATCTTCAAGGACTATCAATTACAGTCTTCAAAATGAATGCAATATGCAGTCAAGACAGAGATCTGTATAATGGCGGATAAAGTCTTCGTTATAATTTTCACTCTAGTTATCTCTTTGAAGTGGCACGTAATATATCTGTGAACAGGGAACGACACGTGCAACCAAACGGTCTCCAATCCTTGGTAAATTTATTGATGTATAGTTGAAAATTCATTCGATTTTCTCACTAAATGTATGAACATTGCGTATAAACTAGTGTAATAAAAGACAATAAGGACTATATCGTACTCGTATAGAAACTAATGAACTAAAGACTGTAAGATTTACAATACGGACTCTTTGGTACTCGTATAGAAGCTATTAAAATGTAAAAATGTAAGGATTGCAGAAAAGACGTTATGGTAATCGTATAGAAGAAGATTGTGCATGCAAGAACGCAAAACTTATAATAGATAGTTTGTGATACTCATATGGAAGCTAATGGAATGTAAGAATGTAAGATTTACAATAAGGACTTTATGATACACAGAAGCTGGTGGAATTTAAGGCTTATGATAAGAACTTTATGGGACCGTATGGTACTCTGCAGATTGCGATAGACTTTGATACTTTTAAATATTACATAAGCTATTATTGTCTTTTGCAATTTCTGCATCAGTACTTGACACTATGTTCCTAACATAAATGTTAACGACGGATAAAGTATTATTTTGAATTATCGAGTCTATGGCAGTTAAGTCTTGGAAATGCTGCATACATGAATGGTTTAAAGTGCCTCAAAAAATTATTGTACTTTACATAAAGTGACTTCATTCAATATTTAATAATTTCTCATGTACGCTTAAAGTATTGCATACCTGTTGTTTCTTTGTAAATGCAAACTTTTAAATAATATCCCTGTTGTTTCTTCAATCCATAAATTTTATTGCATTGTTTTAATTCTACAAATATTGGTATGTAGCCTTGTTATCTCTGGAAGAAAAGATTCATAGCTGTATACTATAATCATATAAGTGTCTGTACAGATTACATACTATTCACCAGTAGTGTTAGCTGAGAGTGCACCAGCAAGAGAAAATACCCAACTGTACATAGTCTCTCTGAAGACCTGTTTTTGTGCTTGGTACCTGAGGCTCGGTATCTGGTGACAAACACTCGGTTCTCCTTTAATGGTTAACCAAAATCGAAAACTGAAGATCAGCACTATACCCAGTCATCGACACTGTATCTGGTGCTCACTCTCCGATAACTGACATTCGTTGAATGTCATTTATGACATCATCCGGTGACCCGTGTGAGATGTCAAATCCCCAGTACCCGGGCCAAAATGTGATATGACTATCACTTGACATATATCTTGGTGACCGGAGAAAAGCCTCGGAAAACTGTCACCGGTCACATTACTCGGTGATGGTCTGTGGTCACCGTTCAACAAGCAATGGAAGGTCAGATAATGTGGAACTGGGCAACTTGTTTATTAAGGACATTTCTCTTACGGACGTTGTTGAGATTCCTACACCTAAAAGTTCAGTATCTCACTAATGGAAACGGATGGGTCATCCAGGGATGAAGAGAAAGAAGTAGGCCCCTTCTTCCTGGTCCTATCGGCGCAGCGACTTTTCGTCAATCCCGAACCTCGTCTGGTCACAAAGAACAACTAGTGCAGCCGTCCGTGAGTACGTTACGCAGATGCTGTCTGTCCCACGCTGGTTTTTATCTTCTCATATAACAACACCTTTAGTCATTATTGATGGCTGCCTTGAATATACGAAATAAAACAATAATTGGAACACCCACATTTATGAAGCAGTGGAAGCACCGCTTCGCTTGCGATGTACTCAGAACCATCAAAAGCAACCAAAAAGATCACAGATACACGAATATAAAGCTATGAATAGGAGAAAAGTATAAATACAATACAAAAAGGATAAGACTGACAACGTAACTGCCAGAAAAGACTTAACCAATGAGATGTGAAGCGTCCAAGAGTACTCGTTGCAGATACGTACATAGTCAAAGGAAAGGAAAGTTGGTTTTCCGATTATTGGAAGTGATCTGAGCTATCAGATTGCTGTTTGTTTTGTTTTGTTTTTTGTTTTTTTTGCTCTGTAGTCTTGACCTAAACTTACTAGTCAAGAGATTGAATAAATTCATCTCTCTATCTCTCTCTCTCTCTCTCTCTCTCTCTCTCTCTCTCTCTCTCTCACACACACACACACATTTTTTAAGTTCAATACGATCAATTTTAAGGTGGTTGTAAACATAATGATTTTCATTTTGTAGGTCAATCGGAGAAACATCCTTCCTAATAGATTTGAATTGTTTCGGTTATTTCGAGTGTCTACTCACGTATCGATACATAATGTATATTAATTTAAATGTTATACTTTATACTAACTTAAGGTCGTTCTTGACTTTCTGCAACTATAGTAGCTGAGTTCATTTTCCTGCGAGCATCTCCAAATGAAGCTAAAATTACTGAATTCGTTCTGTATACAAATGATTTGAACACCATATGTATTGACATATCGAGTAACTCCACTCATCTGATACAGTATCAAAAACAATGGTCTGTTATGCAGTCGTGTGTTACAGATAAATAACATAACATTTAACTAGTGAGATGGAGACGATGTTTGTTGACCACTGACACGCGACGGCTCCCATATCCTTCGATCTTGTATCAGAAAAAAGCTCTTTCATAGCTCCATTTTTACCAGCATGAATGACCGGTATTTTTTTGTATACTGGTACAAATGGTGTTGAAATTATACGTGCACGAAACTAGTTAGTTTATTTTATTTACACTTTTAGACGATGACGTGAAAATTCACTGAACTGCAGACACTGATATTACTTGCGTTCTGAACGAAACGAATTATAGGCGGATCGATCGGTTTATATTGTTTGATCTGGATGGTGAGTTCGCACTGCCATCTACATCACCGGCGAAAGCATCTAGACCACAGCTTCCAGTCCGGCAATTGTAATTTCTCAGTGGGCCACGCAAAAATGATGGTATTGTTAAAATATACAAGTCCGTTTGCACTGTCAGCTACAATCTGTTGTACTGATTTTTCACGAATCTGTCCTTCCAGTGTGTGCCATTACCAATGGCGTGTGATCTGTTTTAGCAACAGTTTTGTCATCTCAGTGAATATGAAAAACATCACACATGCATTCTTAATGGACTATACTCGTCACACATAAATTTTTAATGGACTATACTCGTCACACATGCATTCTTAATTGACTATACTCGTCACACATGCATTTTTAATGGGCTATACTCTTCACACATACATTTTTAATGGACTATACTCGTCACACATGCATACATAACAAACTATACTCTTCAGAGACATGCTTTATTAGCTATACTCCCCAAAGATAGCAATAAATGTATCATATGTAATCGTTTATAAGAAGAATCCAACAACAAAGTGCTCAGATCAGATCTGCCGTTGCATAATGCGATTTCAGATCATTGATCTATTCATTTTTCAATGATTACTCAGTACGATATATACCATAGACCATGATCGGCCGGCACATTATGCAACGATATAGCATTATCTATGTTACTGGCAGTTGGATACGACTTAAAAACGAGTATATAAGTATAACAATTGCTTTTATTCGTAAGAAGATCTGGAATTGATAGCATCGTAAGAACTCTTCAGTACGCATAGATCGTACAATCTACACTCTCGAAAAATATGTGTAATTAATTGTCTTCACTGAAAAGTTAGTCACATTTTTTATTTACTAATTATGCGAACTGCACTAATGAAAATTTTGTTTCTAATTATTTTCGGACAATATTCTTAAACTGTACCATTTTGGAGCAAACGATATTGAATTGGTTACTTTATTGTGAAAGTCTTCCTTTGCAAAATGGCTGCGTGAGGTACAAGCTACTTAATGGTCTCGTAGTGCTTATCTGTCATACTGCCAATGACATTTACCTTCATTTCTTTGTCTTTTATTATACGATCTCCCTCTTCCTTTTTCGATAGATATCCCTCTTCTATTTCGATAAATCTCCCTCTTCCTGTTTCGATAAATCTCCCTCTTCCTATTTCGATAAATCGCACTCTTTTTATCAATTCCAAAATTGCTGAGTAATATTCATTTTGAAATTAGAAATTCGACTTTTTACTTTAAATTTAAGCTGCCTTTGTATAATGATTACCTTTTGTCTTACCCGTAATGACATCGAAATCTGTATAATGAGTACCTTTTGTCATACCCGTAATGACATCGAAATCTGTATAATGATTACCTTTTATCTTACCCGTAATGACATCGAAATCTGTATAATGAGTACCTTTTGTCTTACCCGTAATGACATCGAAATCTGTATAATGATTACCTTTTGTCTTACCCCTAATGACATCGAAATTTGTATAATGAGTACCTTTTGTCTTACCCGTAATGACATCGAAATCTGTATAATGAGTACCTTTTGTCTTACCCGTAATGACATCGAAATCTGTATAATGAGTACCTTTTGTCTTACCCGTAATGACATCGAAATCTGTATAATGAGTACCTTTTATCTTACCCGTAATGACATCGAAATCTGTGTAATGATTACCTTTTGTCTTACCCCTAATGGCATCGAAATCTGTATAATGATTACCTTTTGTCTTACCCGTAATGACACCGAAATCTGTATAATAATTACTTTTTGGCTCACCGATAATGATATCGAGACTATTATCGTAATGCGTAGACATAATTTCCCCTGCTTTTATCGTTTTGAATTAATAATATCATCCACTTTTTTAACATGTCATTTTGTCAGCTTTTCAAGTAGAAGTATTAGCTTTAACTGATAAACATGTCGTTGGTATATATTTGTATGAGGACAGTTTAAATAAAGATAGTATTACAATGTACTTTTTAAAATTGCTTGGAAGAATACAAAATGAGATTTATTTTTTTTGCCTAAACATAGTTGTTCAATCTATGTGCACGGAAGAAACTCGTCTATCAGATAGGTATTAATTATCACAGAGACAAGAGCCGACATGTCGTAAAGCTAATTCAAATGGGGAATTTGTAATATTGGACCTGTTCTAAAATATATGTTTACATCAATTGTGTTGGTGTTGATATGATTCGAATGGTGCTGATATGACATGATTGGTGTTGAGGTTACTCGGTTGGTGTTGATACATCTGGATTGGTGTTGATACGACTCGATTGGTGTTGATATGACTTGATTGTTGATCGTATCATAGTTGATAATTTGCGGATGGAAAGTGGGCGTAACTAAAATCCTGTCCAGCCAATACACACGGTACGTTATTTGTACCATTAAAGTTTGCGATTAGAACAAACCCAAAATTAGATATAGTTTCCGTTAAATTTGCCGATCGTGACCAGAGTCAATTTGTTTCTATAAAAAAGGATTATTCTGTGTTGATATTTTAAAATTCATAGTAAGTAACATTTCACCACAAAATGTAGTGAATTCAGTGTATACTTTTAGCTTTCTAAGTAAATGAAAACAAAACCGACTTAAAAGCTAGTACAAGACGGTACATGTGTAAGCTTTTCTACATTACCAATAACCTTGCAAATGTTATATGGTCTAACAGTGTACAAAGGTGGGTCTGTATACAAACTGTTTAACTGTCTTTACACTATCTTTGAACTACACAACACGAGCACAGACCTAGATTCCATGAAATAAAGAGATTAATCTAGATGATCTTTGGTTTGTAGTTATCAGGTTATCATCTTTGTTTCTTATGAACACAATACATACATACATACATACATACATACATACATACATACATACATACATACATACATACATGCATACATACATACATGTGTATTGATCGAGTAAATGAACTCATATCCTTGCCCTTGTTTTATTTTAAAAAAAAATTATTTTTATTCACATTGATTAGATCAATATAAGACACATTTCTGATTTAGAAATTAAATATTGTATTTATGAAGAATGTTTTGCATTACGAACAGATTGGCTTCTTGCACACACTGATTACAAGGCATTCACGTACTGGCGTATGGAAATTAGCGTGGAATTGCAACGAATTGAAATGACGATACAAAAAGTGGTAATTAAAACATTTTAATATTATATTTACAGTTGATCTACGTTATTTTTCTGCTTTAATTAACATCTCTCTCTCTCTCTCTCTCTCTCTCTCTCTCTCTCTCTCTCTCTCTCTCTCTCTCTCTCTGGACCATCATAACAAGATAGGGGCGAAATATATGAAAATGCGAGCATTTGGGGGATTTTTACTTGTGTCATGCGGCGATGTCTCTAGACCTATAAATGATGTAAAAACTTACAAAGGAGAGAGAGAGAGAGAGAGAGAGAGAGAGAGGGAGAGGAGGTATGCTGGAGTGGACATTTTCATATTTAACTAATAATAATCGATTTTAGAGCATTGTAATTTATTTAAGAAACAATAAAGCATTAAATACATTACAGTATACGTGCCTCGTATCCGACAAATTTTACGTATAGTGTAGACAAGCTAGTGAAATTATATTTCATCGTTATTATGAACTTTTTAGTTACATCCAAAGGAAAGTGTATATATACTGTTACGACGAACCATATGTCATTATTGATTAATGAGTGAAAATTCATCATTTATGTATAAGGCTTGCAGTTTAAATAATATTTACATATTCATATTATTGCACAAATTGACATACCAATAGTAATGGTATATCAATTTACTTTACGCAACACTTTAAATGTCATGTTTATATCTAATGTTCTGACGTTTACAAAGTTACTATTCTACATAACTCCCTGGAATGAACTGACATTCTATCTCTTGTCACCCTCAAAATTTAGTCATATTGTATTACAATAAATGCTAACCGCTAATTTGGTTTCAAGACAACCTTTGCATACCATACACATATTTGTTTACATGCCGCCTCATTACATAGTACAGGAACTTAATATAGTCCCTTAATGCGTCCACCCAACATTACAAGATGATCGAAATCATAGTCTGCTCTCGCCTATTAACAAATATAGAGCCCTGCATCGTGAACCATAAATCCATCTAATGACTAATGTCAGGCATATCCACATACGGCAGACAAGAAATAGTCGCATGGCCGCCAATGATGCACCAGTGCTAATTCAACTGATTCCGACACTTCACGTCTTAGTTATACAGATGAATGAAACAATCTCACTTCTTATCATAACTATCTTATTTGCTAACAGTTTATCTGTATAAACATCCATTAGATCCATTAATAATCAATGACTAGCATACTTAATTGGTATACCATGTAGGCGTATAAATTCAAACAAATATATCAAGACCAGTCGTCTTTTAATACAAGAGTTACATAACATTTGAGACAAATGAATTCAAACATTACCTTAACTCATATCAGAGAAAATGAAGATTTTAAGACAAATCAATTTAAATAATTATTTTCAATCTCATATCAAAGATAAATTGCATTAACAGAGACTTACTAATTTTTCGGTATATGACATTTGAAAGAAAGACTTCGCAAGGAAACACACCCAAGGCCCTTACTTAAACAATATGATTTTAGGTTTATTTAACCTCTATAATCAACAGATTCCCGTCCAGAGTTTGTAAAATTACATCTCGCATTCCTTAATAACATGTCACTGGAATGTTTCAGCTTATGTCAAATATTTCTCAAAGTACAAACGCTTTTTAGGCTAAATTTGAAACCATTGCGTTTCTGCATTCATGAAACCATTTTATCTCTTCTTTACCAGTTTCCTAAAACAGTTATCAAACGTAACTGTCTTTAGAAACGTGCCAGTACCGGATGTTTAAAGGAGCCAACACATCGTTAAAACACACACACACGTACGTATGTATGTATGTATGTATGTATGTATGTATGTATGTATGTATGTATGTATGTGTGTGTGTGTGTGTGTGTGTGTGTGCAAGAAATCTAATGTCCATATAAAGTGGTCAGTTTCAGTAATAGTTGGTGGTTGGTGCTAGGGTGTGCGGGTGATATGATATGTAATCCTCTCCCACAAGTTATGGTGTTATCTTTTCATGGCTAGCTATTTCAAATGACACGAGATTTCTCAAAATTTCTCCCTAGTTTATCTCTTGTATATGACGTTAAATCAATAATCACTATTCGTCAATGATATATTATTGAAATTAAATCAAAAGTCATTATTATTCATATATTGTATATGAAGTCAAATCAATGATCATCATTCTTCTATGATTTGTATATGAAATCAAATCAATAATCATTATTATTCATATATTGTATATGAAGTCAAATCAATAATCATTATTCTTATATGATTTGGATATGAAATCAAATCAATAATCATTATTATTCATATATTGTATATGAAGTCAAATCAATAATCATTATTCTTCTATGATTTGTATATGAAATCAAATCAATAATCATTATTATTCATATATTGTATATGAAGTAAAATCAATAATCATTATTCTTCTATGATTTGTATATGAAATTAAATCAATAATCATTATTCTTCTATGATTTGTATATGAAATCAAATCAATAATCATTATTCTTCATATATTGTATATGAAGTCAAATCAATAATCATTATTCTTCTATGATTTGTATATGAAGTCAAATCAATAATCATTATTCTTCTATGATTTGTATATGAAGTCAAATCAATAATCATTATTCTTCATATATTGTATACGAAGTCAAATCAATAATCATTATTCTTCTATGATTTGTATATGAAATAAAATCAATAATCATTATTATTCATATATTGTATATGAAGTCAAATCAATGATCAATATTCTTCTATGATTTTTATATGAAATCAAATCAATAATCATTATTATTCATATATTGTATATGAAGTCAAATCAATAATCATTATTCTTCTATGATTTGTATATGAAATCAAGTCAATAATCATTATTCTTCTATGATTTGTATATGAAATCAAATGAATAATCATTATTCTTCATATATTGTATATGAAGTCAAATCAATAATCATTATTCTTCTATGATTTGTATATGAAATCAAATGAATAATCATTATTCTTCTATGATTTGTATATGAAGTCAAATCAATGATCAATATTCTTCTATGATTTGTATATGAAATCAAATCAATAATCATTATTATTCATATATTGTATATGAATTCAAATCAGTAATCAATATTCTTCTATGATTTGTATATGAAATCAAATCAATAATCATTATTATTCATATATTGTATATGAAGTCAAATGAGTGATCAATATTCTTCTATGATTTGTATATGAAATCAAATCAATAATCATTATTATTCATATATTGTATATGAAGTCAAATCAATGATCAATATTCTTCTATGATTTTTATATGAAATCAAATCAATAATCATTATTATTCATATATTGTATATGAAGTCAAATCAATAATCATTATTCTTCTATGATTTGTATATGAAATCAAATCAATAATCATTATTCTTCTATGATTTGTATATGAAATCAAATCAATAATCATTATTCTTCATATATTGTATATGAAGTCAAATCAATAATCATTATTCTTCTATGATTTGTATATGAAATCAAATGAATAATCATTATTCTTCTATGATTTGTATATGAAGTCAAATCAATGATCAATATTCTTCTATGATTTGTATATGAAATCAAATCAATAATCATTATTATTCATATATTGTATATGAATTCAAATCAGTAATCAATATTCTTCTATGATTTGTATATGAAATCAAATCAATAATCATTATTATTCATATATTGTATATGAAGTCAAATGAATGATCAATATTCTTCTATGATTTGTATATGAAATCAAATCAATAATCATTATTATTCATATATTGTATATGAAGTCAAATGAATGATCAATATTCTTCTATGATTTGTATATGAAATCAAATCAATAATCATTATTATTCATATATTGTATATGAAGTCAAATCAATAATCATTATTCTTCTATGATTTGTATATGAAGTCAAATCAATAATCATTATTTTTCAAGCTTTAGTTCAATACTAAACAAAGTCTGCGATCTCCATCATGGAACGTTTTATTCGCTTGTCGTAATGATGAACACTGGAAATGTTAGCAGATACTGGTGTCCTCAGAAGTTTGGGGGATATTACCGGTATATAAACGTAGAATTGAGACATGAAAAGAATGTGCCAAAAGTAGAAATATGTCAAGACTTTATTAATTCATCCTTAAAAAGGCATTGATGCAGTTTGTAAACGGATATAAGGAATGTAATCTGTCGGTGTTTTCCTCGAAATCATTACTTGTAACACTGTAGTCATATCCTTGTTTATTTGGATCGAATTACTTGGAGTGACGTTAAAGAGTAAGAATCATGATACGTGGGATTTTTAATATATTTAAAAAAAAACGTATTTCTCTGTTTTTTTTAATACGTGTCACTTAGGGTTTCTTATTTAAACTGTATTATTTGATCAGGTACTTCAAACGATTCATCCATTCTTTGAAGAAGATTCGAAGAAATTTAAGCCGAGTGTTTCTTGAAACGCTATTTGTTGAATGATAGTCTTGAAACGTCATTGTTCGTTTATATTAAATAATTTATTTGACACAGTGAATAAAATGTACAGGCGTTAGCTTTTTATTGCTCGGCATTTTGAACCTTCCTTCGCTGAAAATACCCCGACAAGATGCATATATAATGCACTGTACTGGATAAACAAAGTCCATAAAGTAAATAAATATAATTAAGTACAATGTATTTGCACTAATATGATCCTTCTCCGCCCATCTGCAATGTAATTCCTAATCTGTCCTTGTAATATATTATAGATATTATAGGATGGCGCTCTTTCTCTGAATTGCTTGAAATCTCAAGCATGTTCTCAAATCTAATGACTTATTATGAGAGGCAGATGTACAGTAACTACAATGTCTTGAGTCGTGTGGGTGTCATACACACTTAAATGTACTATGTTTCCATGAACACTATGTTTGATGGACAATATCTTTGCTATTAATTGAAGAAAACATATTAGCGATAAAAACTGAATACAATAAGCATGATATACTTTTGAAGTTATTTCCAAAATGACATACAGTTTCTTTACTCTAAAGCTTGACTATCAAGGCACGCTGTCCGATTAGTACAGAGGTCAGTTGAACCTATGAAAAGAAAACACATTTGATTATGTTTTTACTAACTGGAAAATTCTGCCGTAATTGTGTATTGTCTTAAACGTATGTTTAAGGTACATGTGGCACATATAAGAATTCCAACAATTTTTAATATAAAAATGTAGGTTTGTAGGAGCTGTATTATATCAATCGACCTTCATTTTGACTTTCTGGCCTTAACGATAGTGCCAGTGAACACGGTAAAGACCATATTAACCGGTTTCCGGTTTTGATCAGACTTGCCAAATCTGGACAATATTTCGAATGAATCTGCACTCCATTACCTTAGGTTCAAAGTAAAATGTGTGACAATTAAAATGTTATTTTGCTTAAATTAACTTTGAAACAAAATCAGTTATATGAAGTGAATATCAATGTATATTAACCAAACCTGGTATAGAAGACAAAGGAGCATCTCAGCCGTATCTCGATTGCACACAAAACTTGCTACAAAAATCTTGATTTAACTTTTCTAAACTGACAAGGTTGTTGAAAACAATGACATGTAACCGTATTACATTAACTGCATTACATTAACTGTATTACATGAATCTAGACATGTCAGATTTCTACAGTTTCTTCAATGCTTTCAGGACCAGATCTCAATAACATTGAACTCAAGAAAAAAAGCAAATGTTACATTTTTGTAATATATTCAGGCTGAGAAGACACAAACTCCAATAAATGCGATGACCATTTGACAAAGTTTAGGTACTAGTATATCCCAATGCAAACATCGGACGAATTTAATTATCACCATTTTCAACCGTGCGTTCAAGAGTCAGGGAAAGGTGTGACGACTATGCTTTTATAATCGTCTGTGAACATAAACCCTGAACGAATATACACCAGGAATAAATCAGAAAATAAATTACTGATTAATATGCGTTATCCACTACCCCGTTTAATCATGGTTTATAAGTACAATAGGGAAATCTTTCGCGACAATTTATATGTTTGCATTATCAAAGCTTTTGAAAACAATCATTTCAATAAATAGACATGAATATTTACCAAAATGAATTGTGGAGTGTGGTGGTGTTTGTTATGCCGCCATTATGGTAGGTGTGTTATGGTTCGGGTGGGGTGATCCCAATATTTTATTTAAATTATTTTAGAAGTCCCACCTAAGTTCGATTTTTGTAGGATTGGATGTCGATTCTACCCTATTTTTTTCAAGGTAGTTGAGATTGTTTATGTGCCTTCTGTTAACGTGTTGAGATTTACGACGCTTATAAGGATCCGTTGTTCTTGAACAAAACGTTCAACGTCCACGTACGACGTTTCACACCCAACAAAGCTGGGTTCTCGTACCTTTACGAAGAGCACCAACTGCAGCCGAAGTGTCTAAAATATATATATACATGGCTTCTAACCATTTTTTGGTTCCCCTGACTTACGCTATCGCTGGCAGAGCAACTTGACGTGTATATTTAGGCATATTTCACAAGATCATTGACTATCTTCGGGGTCTAAATTCTGTGACATTGTGATTAGGTTCAAAGGTAATGACTTGGGTTTGAAACATAACAACTCAAACTAGATATCATTTTTTATTTTATATATTGTTTGAAGTTTTGTATCGTCACCTTTAACACAAAATTTACAATGTAATGGCAACGGACCTATTCATTTTAGCAAGGTCACAACGTGACAGTCTACCTGTTTTGGCCTACAATACATACCATGAGGACACATTTTCTGGACACCTATAAA
Organism: Unio delphinus; assembly: GCA_029339505.1. Taxonomy (NCBI): domain Eukaryota; kingdom Metazoa; phylum Mollusca; class Bivalvia; order Unionida; family Unionidae; genus Unio; species Unio delphinus. The sequence goes on from JAQISU010000058.1 coordinate 6,438,597, forward strand.
ATAAGAACACTTGTTTTTATTTACATTTGTTTCACATTTCTGATGTAAGTTATGTACTGAACTTTCTTAAAATAAGAATTGTGCCCCATTTCACGTTTCATCCAGTTAAAGGGATGAGATGCAATAGTTACTGGAACTGTTTTCGAGTAAGATTTATACTATATTTTCCTCCTAATTGTACCGTATAGAGTGTTTTGTGATCCTGTCACCAATTTTGAATTAGCATTTGTCTGACTCCTATACAAAATATAAAATTCTCTTTTGATTGACAATCATCTCAGACGGAAAGAAAAATTATTTCTGTACCAGGTAAACTTAAAATGTGCGCGGTTTTGTTTGCATGAACTAGGCTGCACCCTTTTTGAGGATGACTTAACAATTTAAAAAGGATAAAGAATGAAGAACCACTTAACTGAATGCATGATTATGATGACCGGAAAGCATGTCATATGATGTTGTTACATTCAGTTAAAATCCATACGTGTTTGAATGCTTCCAGATAAATGTTCCTCGTATTCAAGTTTGAACCCATTAGAGACAGTGTCGTGAAATTTAATTTGAAGCACTGTCATTATATTGTGTTTTTTTTCCCCGTTTTTCTTCTTCTATGTTTTTTTGTTTTCATTGGAAGCAGAGTACGTTTATTGAGATTTTCATGCAAGTTTAAAAAACAGAATATGTATTACTTCCAACACAGCCTGGGTGGTTTTTGTGGGTATTTGTATATTCTATGGTAGCACTTGCACCCATTCCATTTAGTTACAACTCGGACCCATTTTACCCTGTATGCTTTCAGACACGATCAGTTTGTAAATTGACCCTAGAATATACATTGATTACCACGATATAAATATGTTACAGCAATTGAATGCGTATTCTAATTTAAAGACGACTAACGCTGTGTGTGTTTGTGTGTGTACTGTACATTGATTAGAGCTACCTCGCTGTAAAAGATGACGTCACCTAAACTACAAGCTTTACAGGTAATGTAGGCGTTCCGTATCAAGTACGCCCTATGTGTACTTGTTTGGAGAATGTGATTATTAATACTTTTCAGTGAGGATTGTTCTGCGTACATTGCTCATCGTCAATCAATATGGAAGATTGTAATATAAACACCCCCAACATTTATGCGACAAAATCAATGTAAAATGACGTCGGCATTTTTAGACGAGGTCAACCAAAATATGTGATCCGGGATAGACTGAGTTGATTGAATTGAAAAGCTAATGAATAGTCCGATGTTGTTTATTTTTGTTGTTTTTTTTGGGAGGGGGGGGGGTAACCCAATTGTGAAGTGCCAAATTTCAGTCGATCTATTAATAAACCATTAGGAGAGACCAGATAGCCATTAGTTAGATTTATAGAGACACGCTGTGTCAAAGGGGAGTCTGTATAGTAGGATGCGACCGTTGTACTAATTAAACCGCGTTTACTCAGCAGCCCGACTGACTGCTAGCGACATTTTAAAGTTTCATTTTATCACGAAAAGTGTCAGAGTTGAGAAAACGCAGGGAATCTGTTACTTAAAAACAAGCATGTCATATTGACCATGACGTAAGCGACTTTTAGAGAAAAGCGGGAGAAAATACATTTTGATTCTGATTGGTCACGGTTAAATAAGGGATGTGCTTTCACACGAAAATTCGTAGGACATAATATCGCACTAGCTAAATTAGAAGTTAGTCTTGAAATTGCTCTGTGAGAGAGAACCAGGGGTAGAATTATTCAGTAAGGACTTCGGACGTTATTTGAGAGAATAGGTCCGTTAAAGAATCGTGGTACAGAAAAAAAAAAACTCCAAACTAAGGAACGGACACACCAAAAACACAAAGGGAGAAATTATATCTTTGGAAGATCGTGAAGTTACGTGAGTTACGACGTACACTTTGGAAAAGGAATTGGGAAACGGAAATTGCAGTGAACGCATGATACAGTGGACAAGTCCGGAATCGAGCGGAAACATCCACGGGTGCAGAGTATCTAGAGAATGGACGAGACAGGGTCATCTAGAACAACATTGAATCGAACAGTGACGGGATCGAGAATAGCAGGTTATGAAAATCTAACAAGTCATTGATTTCGATTGTACCACTCGATCCTATGATGATTTAAAACTATCAGTATTAGAACGGCTAATTTGTTTAATTCTATTTCAAATCTTATTGTAATTCGGTGAAAGTTTTATTTCTAAACAGCGTTTATTCCTAATGAAAGGAAGTTTCGTAATTGTGTATGTATTTGATTAAATTGTTTGTTTATCTTTACGGGGGCTCGTAGTTGTTTGTTCAATATACCTGCTCAGTTTACTCTATCTATTCTCATACTCGAACCGGGAAATTATATCGAATGCGGTCATCTCTTGGATAACGAGTATCAAAAGGGAGTGGATTATAGATATTATTATTATATGTTGTACAATACCCCTTGACAAAGTGGGACTTAACACTTACCCTTTGACAAATGGGGGTTATGCAATACTATACGAATAACACTCATAACCCGCGAGTAACCTGACACCAATTTAGTATCATGGTACCATTATCAAAATCCATAGCGTTAAATAAATTTATATGTGGATGTTCTGTGATAATAACAATTATGTGCAGATCATTAGACAATCAGAAATAAAACTGGTTAACTTCTCGAGTAATACATTCTACGAGGACAGTAAATATTTTAAAATCAGTAAAGCTGTCATTACGACCATGTTGACGTCCACTTTAACAAAAGAAGCGTTAAGGGAGTTGAAGGATGGAATAAAAAAAAAACAATAACAACATAAGAACTTTTTTAAAAAAATATGAAATATACGTTAGGCCTTTTTGTGTATTGAATCAACACGTCATCAGAACAGTAACTCAGTGTAAATGCTTGTATCGCGTCTCAGTGGATAGCTGTTTTATGTCTCTGGAGATCCAATGACTCATCTGCTAGCAAACAAGAATTGATGCAAGCATCCAGATAATCTGAATATGTCTGCATTTCTCCTTTGAAATCTCTCGTATTTCAATGCATTTATTTCTTATAAGCCTTCGTAAGTTGAGTGTGTACGTGCATTCCACTTGAGACATTTTGTGAATAAGGGGCTTGAAAGAAAACCTGTAGAAATCTTCATATGCATACAATTGTTATGAAAAGACATGTCTACTTTCTTGGGGAGGCTTAACGAGAGGTATTAGGAGAGACTGTAAGGAAAGACAGAACCTTCTGATTCTCGATGAACGAATTTATTTAAATAATTGATATATTTAGAGATACAGCTATAAAACGTGATTTTTAAAAACACACGAAATACGCATAAAATTATACTTTTCATTCGAGCTTAAAAAAAATTGAATGTATCTAAATTATTTACTTATTAATTGCACATACTGCGCACAATCACTGTCATTCATATGGCAGCATAAATATCAGAGAAGAATCTGTTACAATTAAGTTAACCGGATATAAAACTGAAAAAAATTAACTGACGATAAGATATCCGGAACTTGTGTGCTTTCGCTACCATACCACACCCCATAATGGAGAAGCGTCATTTATAGGAAAATACAAGTTTTTACAAGATATGATGGAATTTCTGTAAAACTAACATATTTACACTGCCTTATACAAAACTAATATCTTGTTTTCTTTGTATGTTATACTTAACAATGAGGATGTAATGGGGAGTGGGGTGAGGTGGAGACAATTGTTTATATTTAACAATAAGGATGTAATGGGGAGTGAGGTGAGGTGGAGACAATTGTTTATATTTAACAATGAGTATGTTATGGGGAGTGGGGTGAGGTGGAGACAATTGTTTATACTTTAAATTATCTGTGATGTCATTTAGCCAATGATATGATATCTACAGCAGATATAGTCACTCGATAGTTTAGTCTGTCTTAATGACAACAGGGAGATAGGGCGTGAGGCGCCGTAGCGGACAAAAGCTGAACGTTGCAGCTGAATATCTATGTCGAGTAATCCAATATCCTGTGTTCGGTCAAAATGCATGTCCTTAAAGTTCCATTTTCTAGATCGAGATTTTTGATTTTATATTTTGAACTGTACAGTTGTAACGGGGTGTTTCGGTATCAAGGGCTATTGGTACAATATTGCACAAGCCACTGGTCAGAGGTATTGCGCAACTTAGAAAATAATAATAATAATAATAATAATAATAATAATAATAATAATAATAATAATAATAATAATGAGGACTTTGCATAGCGCCTAATCTTTAAAAGCTCTAAGCGCCTTACACCATCAATAATGATATGACTACACTACAGAACAACAAATGACAAAAACAATGAAATTGGAAAACAAAAACATGCTGAAAATATTTAAGATACAAATCATGATTAGGTCGCTAAGTTTGTCCCTGAAGTCGAAACAGGTGAATCTTGAGAGCACTCTTAAAAGGGACCACTGTGTCTTTGTGTCTAATTTCAATGGGCAATTCGTTCCACGTCGCCGGGCCCTGGTATGCAAATGAACGTTGTCCATATGACTTTGTTTTCACCTTGGGAACAACGAGTATACGATTATCAGAAGAAGAGCTTAAGGATCTAGCTGGTGTATACACATGGGTGAGGCTGGATAGGTATGTTGGACTGGAGTCTGTAATTGAAATATAGCACAGAGAACAAATTTTGTGTTTGATTCTGTATCGAATTGATAGCCAGTGTAGGGTATAGAGCAGTGGTGAGGTGTGCTCTGATCGAGGTACTCTAAAGATGATCCGTGCAGCTGTGTTTTGAACTTTTTGAAGTTTCTGGAGTAAATATTGTGACGAACCAGACATAACTGAGTTACAATAGTCCAGTCTTGAAAGTACTAATTAACACACAAGTGTTTTAGTGGCATCAACAGAAAGATATTTACGAATGGAACTGATGCGTCTTAATTCAAAATTTGCAGCCCTGCAGATGTTCATGACATGTTGGTGCAATGTGAGAGTACTGTCTAGAGTAACACCTAGATTCCGTACTGACTGTGAGAATTTAATGATGGTGTTGCTGATATTTATTGTCTGAGGTAAAGGACGTGGATGAGAAAGTCTTTGTGTTGTGATCAGAATAGCCTCAGTTTTATCATCATTCATCTGCAGCTTGTTACTTGTCATCCATGATTTCACATCCGAAATGCACTTCTTTACTCCATGGATGGTAGCATCAACTTCAGTTGGGTGGCTAGACTTGTATATTTGGGTGTCATCAGCGTACAGTTGGTGCGAAACTGGGTGATGATCTATGACACTTGAGAGCGGCTGAGTGTACAGAGAACAGGTCCAAGAACAGATCCCTGTGGAACACCATAACATACGTCAACTGGGCTGGAGTGTATTCCATTTGCAGATATAATTTGTGTCCTGTTGACTAAGTAGGACTTGAACCACTGTAAGGCTATATTCTGAATGCCAAATACATGCTGGAGACGGTGAAGTAAAATATCATGGTCTGTTGTGTCAAATGATGCAGATAAATCCAGGAGAGTGAGGACTGTAATCAAACAACACTCGAAACCGCCTCCCGCTAATACTCGTTATCTAAAGGATGACCTACACAGTGTGATTTGCCTGGTTATAGAATGGATATGGTAATCGGAGTCGGTATCTTGAACAAAGACAACACACGAGCCCCCGTAAAGATAAAATAAGAATTTAATCAAAATAAAATCAAGAGAAGAAAGACACAGTAAATTACAATTTTCTTTCCTTCTGAATATTCTTAGTTCAGAAGCACTCTAAAACCGAAGTTTAAAATAATGGATACATTAATTAAATTTCAAACACTAATGAAATAGACAACATTTAGCCGTTAATAGCTGATAGCAAATTTCATCACGAAATCGAGTGTTCATTAACATTGGACCGCTTGGTAAATTCATATGACCTGCTCGACGACTGTTTTTTTCTCTGCTTGCGTCTCGACTGTAACTTGTCCTCTGGGTAAACGTGGGATTGCCACAACTCTGACTTCTAATTCTTTTTCCCTCCTTTGGATCTCGACTCCTCGTTATTTCTCTCTCTCTCTCTCTCTCTCTCTCTCTCTCTCTCTCTCTCTCTCTCTCTCTCTCTCTCTCTCTCTCTCTCTCTCTCTCTCCAACAAACTATTTTCCTTTGAAAAGAATAGGATAAAACGCCTTAAGTAAATCGTTAGGTTTTAAGAGTTGAGATTGTCCGTCCGTCTTTCTGGTTCGAACAATCAGATCTTACTATCAGTGATACCTTTTATATGGCTAGCAAATACTACACAAGTCTTCAGATCAATACAGCTATACCGCTAATTATCGACATCAGAATTTGGGAAAGTCACATATATTCCCGTAAATCATCACGTAAAGTGAGGCAATAAATCATAGCACACAATCAATATTCACTAATATGATAAATTCAAAATTAATGTAGCACTTTAAAATCAAAATGTACACAGCGGTTTTTCTACAACACCCATTAACCTACCTAAGTATATAAGGTGAAAATTCTAATGCAGAATTCAAAGTACATTACTAAATCCCTGTAAAAACCGAACTATCCATACAAAATCAACACGTCATGCATCTGTAACGACGAAACATCATATAAATTACATTATGATAAATGTGAACGATTCCTACAAAATCAACAGATCATGCATCTGTAACGAAGAAAACAACATATAAATTACATCATGATAAATGTGAATTTGAGTTAAATACCTTGTGTTTTTGGCGTCTTACAATCGTCCCAAATTCAGTTTTTCCCTGGAACCCGATTTTACGGACGTCTTTTCCTAAAGTACGCCCGGAGTCTTCTCCTATGTCGGAATTAATAATACTGACCCTCTCTTGCAGAGGTAATTCCCAGACTGATTAAAATTCATCAGCTCAGAGAATATATTTCCCCCAATTTCAGGGATCGACCCACCCCTGATTTCACATTTGACCAATCGGAATAAACGCTATTCCTATCAAGGTGCCAAAAATGCCACCTGGGGTTATAATAACACCCTACCATTTGTCTCAAATCACTTTGACAGCTTTACGTGAGAATTTCCCCCTTTTTAGCCTGTCATACAACTAGCCCGTTTTTACTATAAACATTCTAACAGTGTGACCCAAGTTAGGAAAACATTCCTTCGCACAAACTCTACCACCAGATAACAGTTAATTGTTGGCTAGACTAAGAATTAATTAATGGATTTCATTCACGAAAAATTTGGCACTTGACATTACCCCCTTGTTAAGAGTAAAATGGGTATTTTTTTTACTCACTCAAATTTTTCGGAGAACTATTCTGCTCCAGTTACATATCCTTAGGTGACCTTTTAACCTCAGACATCCCTAACCGACTTAAACAATCCGCTCCTACATTATCCCTACCTTTGATGTACCGCACTTGAATCTGATACTGTTGTAGAAACAGTGACCATCTCATTAATCGACCGTTAGTTAATTTCGCCTGGGCCAAATACGCCAGCGGTTGGTGGTCTGTTTCCAAAGTAAACTTCCTACCATACAAATAACGTTGGAACTTAGTTATTCCAAAGATAATCGCCAAGCATTCTTTCTCAGACACTGAATAGTTAATTTCTGCAGTTGACAGTTTTCTACTACGATACGCAACTGGGAATAAGCTTCCCTCATGCTCTTGTAATAACACTGCACCTAAACCTTTATCACAAGCATCTGTTCTCAAAACAAAATCCCGTGTCACGTCAGGCAATTTGACTATGGCGTCTGACCTCAGTCTGTCTTTTAGCGTCTGAAATGCACGCTCACATGCGTCTGTCCATACTACTTTGGTCGGCGCTTTTTTCCGAGTCAAGTCAGTCAATGGACTCGCAATAGCACTGAAGTTTGCAACATATCTCCTATAGTACCCTGCCAAACCTAGAAAATATCTAACTTCAGTCTTAGTAGTCGGTCGTAATACGTCCCTAAGTTGGTTGACCTTTGAACTCACTGGGGTTAACGTGTCCTCGCTGAGGGTATGTCCTAGGTAGTCTAATTGTCTGAACCCTATATGGCACTTCGATGGTCGTGCGGTCAGTCCGGTTTGTCGCAGTCGTTCTAAGACGTTTTTCAGGAAATGTATGTGTTCTTCCCATGTAGCTGTAGCTAATAGAAGATCGTCCATGAAGTTGGAAACTCCCATCCCCCGCAATGATTTAAGGAATTTCCGCATCATACGGGTGAAGACATTGGGCGCATTCTGCACCCCGAATGGCATGACTACCCACTGGTAAGTCCCATCTTGAGTTGCAAAGGCGAGTTTTGCTCTGTCTTCACTACGGACTGGGATTTGCCAGTATCCTTTGGACAGATCAATTTTTGAAAACTATTTTGCATGGGTTACTCCTGTAAAAATGGACTCAGGGTCAGGTAAAATTTCTACCTGGAATTCTGTGATTCGGTTTAACTTTCAGTAGTCGACACAAAATCTGTGTGTCCCATCCTTCTTCTGGACCAGTACAACAGGGGAGCTATACGCCGACTCGATTGGTTCGATAACACCTAAGTCTAACATCGTTTGAACTTCCTTGCGGACCGCTTCTAACTTCGCGTACGGCAACGGATATGGTCTTAACTTCACTGGGTTCTCGTCCAGCAGCTTCAAAGAGAACTCCTCCAGCTCTGTCTTCCCAGGTCTCTCAGCTTCAAAGAGAACTCCTCCAGCTCTGTCTTCCCAGGTATCTTTGTTAAGACGTTCGAATACTTTTGAAGTACCGACTCCACCTCTTTACGTTGCTCTGAAGTTAACGTAACGTCAAGTGCAACATCAACGTAGGTTTCCTCCCTCGTCAACGGACAACTAGGGAGTACTTCCGCCTGCCCTGCGTTGTCGTCGGGTTCTTCCGTTACGACGGTAGCCACTACGAACTCTGTGGGTGGTTCTAACACACGATAACGCTTCAGAAGATTCACGTGGAACAACTTGTCCTTATCCCCTACTCGGATACGGTAGTTCTGTCCACCTTTCTTCTCTGTTACTACAAATGGTCCTCTCCATGAGACTTGTAGCTTGTTGTGCTCTAATGGCAATAACAACAACACCTTGTCACCCACCTCAAAGTGACGTTCCTTCGCCTTTTTGTTGTAGTGCTTGGCTTGACGTCCCCTTGCGTCGCAGAGATTTTCTTGAGCCAATTTACAAACTTCTTCCAGTTTGTTACGTAAGTCGACAACATATTGGTATGTTGTTCGTACTTCTTCGGATGCTTGCTCATCCATCCATAACTATTTCAATACAGCCATGGGCCCCCTTACCGTCCGCCCATAAACTAACTCAAAAGGTGAAAAACCCAAACTTACCTGCGGTACTTTTCGATACGCAAACAGTATCGCCGGAAGGTATCGATCCCAATCCCTAGGTCGACCTTCACATAACTTCTTCAAAGCCTGTTTCAATGTCCCATTGAAACGTTCTACCAACCCATTACACTGCGGGTGGTACGGGGTAGTCGTCAGGTGTCTAATGGAGAGTAATCTATTTACCTCTTCCATCACCTGTCTCACGAACTGCGTCCCTTGGTCGGTCAGTATCTCGTCAGGAACTCCGACTCTCGACCACACCCCTAACAAGGCCTCAGCCACCGTGACTGAGTCAATGTTTTTCAAGGCCACTGCCTCCGTGTACCGGGTAGCGTAATCTACGACCGTTAATATATACCGATTTCCACTTTCTGCCGCCGGCTTAATCGGACCTACCAAATCCATCGCCACTCTCGAGAAAGGTTCGTCAATTAGTGGGGTGGTTCCTAGTGGCACTGGGCGATGGGAGGTCTTCGGTGCCACTTGCTGACACTTGTCACATGACAAGCAAAACCTCCTCACATCCCCATGCACACCTGGCCAATAAAACTCCCTCACCAACCGATCTCTGGTCTTCGCCACGCCCATGTGGCTTCCGAGAAGACCCTCATGTGCTAACCTAAGCACTTATCGCGCTTCCCTACGGGTACCACAACTTGCTTAAACGTATCGACCTCTTTCTTGGCGTACCGATACAAAATACCGCTTTTTGTCGCGAACTTAACCTCGCCGTCTGGTAATTTCCGTACTGACCCGTCCGTCGCGTTCCTACGTACCTTGTCAAGAGACACATCTTCCTTTTGAAGCTTCTCTAACTCACCAGGTACCAAAATGTCTATGGGCGAAGTCACGGATCTTAGCGGCTTCGACCCTGACCTTCGCTTCATAGCCCTCGTCTCCACTGACCCGACATGTATAGGGTTACACGTCATAGGGTTAGGTTGGGGCAACACATACCTACACCCTAATATTACGTCATGAGACAGTCCCGACAAACACGCTGCTTGAATTCGTCCTTTTACATATGGCGAATCAAGGTCTATGCTAACAACCGGAAGCGAATCCTTCGTCCTGTTAGCAAACTGGACTTCCACCGTCTCACCTGTATAATCTCCAGGTTTAACGTATCTACGATCTACCAAGGCCGGGTAGCTTCAGCCGGTGTCATACAGCACCGTGGCTTCCACACCATTTACCGTAGCCTTCGCTACATTCGTGGACTCCACTGTTTTCCTTTTCTTAACAGTATTCGGAGTTACCGAATTAACCGTTGTCGAACGATACTTTCTACAGTCCTTGACAACATGGCCTGGTTTACTACAGCCATAACACACTGGCTTACCTCTTCTACCCGAGGTATCCCTATCTACCCCTTGAGTCTTTCCCGACCCACGGAAATGTACTTGGCTGGGATTTCCGGCCCCTGGCCTCCCACCATTCTGACCATTTCGACTCTGGGTTGCCACCTCAGTGGTCTTTCTAAGCTCACCGATTCCAGGTCGGTCCCTACCGTTCCAAGTAGTTGGACGCGCATGCGCGCTCTCATAGCGCTCGGCCATTACCCTTATCTCATCCAAAGTTGAGAATTCGCGCTCCGCCAAAAACACAATTAAATCTTTTCTGTAGGTACTTAACACGCGTTCTTTTAAAATCTCTTCGCGTATACCGTCGTACGTTAACGCGGTGCCAGACATTTTCATCCATTTATCAAAAATAACGTGCACTCGACTGTGAAATTGCTCGTGCGTTTCGGTAGCCCTTTTTGACGATTCCCTAAAAGTTTCCGGAATGTTTCCGCTGACAACTCATAGTGGCGAAGTAAAGATTTCTTCAGAGTGTCATAATCGTCTATCTCGGCTGGGGTCATGTTGTGGTACACATCTTTCGCCGCCCCCTGCAAAAAGGTTGAAATATTGATGGCCCACTGGTCCTTAGGGATTTGGTGGACCAGGGCCAACTTTTCAAACTGCGTCAAAAAGTTGTCAATTATTTCATCCTTGTCGTTAAACATCGGCATGGTTAACTGTTTGGGTCGTCTGTCTTCCAAACGACTACTCGGGGTTTCCGGATGTACGTTCGATTCTTCACCCCTCCTGAACTCGGCTTCGAGCCTTAGTCTCTCCATGGCTAGCATATGATCTCTTTCTCTAGCTTTCTCTTCCGCCTGTAGTCGGGCTAGTTCAATTTCCTTCTCTCTAGCTTTCTCTTCCGCCTGTAGTCTGGCTCCTTCAGCCTGTAGTCTGGCTAGTTCAATTTCTTTCTGTTTCTCCTTCTCTCGCTCCATGGCTAGTTGTTCTCTTTCTTTAGCTTTTTCTTCCTTATGTTCTTTGAAGCTTCGTTCCATAAATTCAGATAGTTTGTCTCCGTCGTACCCAAGTTCGTCCTTGCCAATTTATTCAAATTCCTTTAGTAACTGTCTGTCTGTCGCCATTATGTCCCTTTTTTTCTTTTCTCTTAAACTAAGTCCTTAACTGACCTACAACAACCGAATTCTTCCCTACGAAAATAGTTTGAACCGTAATATAACCTTATCTGCAGCGAGATGTACAGGTCAAATCAGTCACAAATAATTAACCAGGCAAAATTCCAGTAACACAAGCTCCGCGCAGCAGGATACTGCTAACGAGACGTGATTAATTGCTGTCCAAAATACATTACGACCCAAATTGGCTCTTGTCTCAAGAGAATATTTAGGCAATACCGCTCCTAACACTTTATGATAACTTCACACAGAAGGTATAAATATCAAATTCTTACAATACACTTTTAACGCAAGGAATATTCAAGTATACAAAAATAGCAGACAATCTTTGATTCACTCGATTCCTACTTAATAATAATAACAAATTTATGCTCTGTTCAAAATACGCTCAGATTACTTTAATCGCAATGAAAATTTTCAAATCCCGGACGAGCACTCCACTTTGTAACTAGGTGTTTCGGTATCAAGCGCTATTGGTACAATATTGCACAAGCCACTGGTCAGAGGTATTGCGCAACTTGGAAAACAACACTCGAAACCTCCTCCCGCTAATACTCGTTATCTAAAGGATGACCTCCACGGTGTGATTTGCCTGGTTAAAGAATGGATATGGTAATCGGAGTCGGTATCTTGAACAAAGACAACACACGAGCCCCCGTAAAGATAAAATAAGAATTTAATCAAAATAAAATCAAGAGAAGAAAGACACAGTAAATTACAATTTTCTTTCCTTCTGAATATTCTTAGTTCAGAAGCACTCTAAAACCGAAGTTTAAAATAATGGATACATTAATTAAATTTCAAACACTAATGAAATAGACAACATTTAGCCGTTAATAGCTGATAGCAAATTTCATCACGAAATCGAGTGTTCATTAACATTTGACCGCTTGGTAAATTCATATGACCTGCTCGACGACTGTTTTTTTCTCTGCTTGCGTATTGACTGTAACTTGTCCTCTGGGTAAACGTGGGATTGCCACAACTCTGACTTCTAAATTCTTTTTCCCTCCTTTGGATCTCGACTCCTCGATATTTCTCTCTCTCTCTCCAACAAACTATTTTCCTTTGAAAAGAATAGGATAAAACGCCTTAAGTAAATCGTTAGGTTTTAAGAGTTGAGATTGTCCGTCCGTCTTTCTGGTTCGAACAATCAGATCTTACTATCAGTGATACCTTTTATACGGCTAGCAAATACTACACAAGTCTTCAGATCAATACAGCTATACCGCTAATTATCGACATCAGAATTTGGGAAAGTCACATATATTCCCGTAAATCATCACGTAAAGTGAGGCAATAAATCATAGCACACAATCAATATTCACTAATATGATAAATTCAAAATTAATGTAGCACTTTAAAATCAAAATGTACACAGCGGTTTTTCTACAACACCCATTAACCTACCTAAGTATATAAGGTGAAAATTCTAATGCAGAATTCAAAGTACATTACTAAATCCCTGTAATAACCGAACTATCCATACAAAATCAACACGTCATGCATCTGTAACGACGAAACATCATATAAATTACATTATGATAAATGTAAACGATTCCTACAAAATCAACAGATCGTGCATCTGTAACGAAGAAAACAACATATAAATTACATCATGATAAATGTGAATTTGAGTTAAATACCTTGTGTTTTTGGCGTCTTACAATCGTCCCAAATTCAGTTTTTCCCTGGAACCCGATTTTACGGACGTCTTTTCCTAAAGTACGCCCGGAGTCTTCTCCTATGTCGGAATTAATAATACTGACCCTCTCTTGCAGAGGTAATTCCCAGACTGATTAAAATTCATCAGCTCAGAGAATATATTTCCCCCAATTTCAGGGATCGACCCACCCCTGATTTCACATTTGACCAATCGGAATAAACGCTATTCCTACAGACATTTGGAAACTGCCTATCAAGGTGCCAAAAATGCCACCTGGGGTTATAATAACACTCTAACATTTGTCTCAAATCACTTTGACAGCTTTACGTGAGAATTTCCCCCTTTTTAGCCTGTCATACAACTAGTCCGTTTTTACTATAAACATTCTAACAGTGTGACCCAAGTTAGGAAAACATTCCTTCGCACAAACTCTACCACCAGATAACAGTTAATTGTTGGCTAGACTAAGAATTAATTAATGGATTTCATTGACGAAAAATTTGACACTTGACAACAGTGTTGGTTTCAAGTTATATTTCCTATGTCGAAGTTTTACAGTGTATATTGAATTACACAGCAGTGGTTGAAATTTCAATATCATATATAATGAGAGTCCCTAATTCATTCGTTGTATGTATCTAATTGTGATGAAAGTTCCATTGCATATGGCGAGTATTTATTTTTCATCTTTTGAATTTCCCAGCATTAAGTAGCAGCCTCCTTGTTTAAAAATAACGCGGTCCGTTCACAAGAGCGACGTCTAGCGACGAAATTCGTAGTAATGCTCGACCTGTGAATGATAACGTTCAAAACATAAACGCATGAAATGCAATGGCGCCATATAATTGTATACATAAATGATGTATCTTAATACTATTATTTTGCACTGTTAAATTGGACATTGTGTAATGTTTCTTTCAACACCAGCACATAATTTTACCATATAAAAAAAAACACTTCTGACAAGCACAATAAAATGTCCAACCACCGCTGTGTAATTCAACAGATCCAATCTAAAAACTCAACGTAAGAAATGGAACTTTTAGCACAAACAATGTGATTATACATGTTAAATTGAAACTCGACATATGACATTAAAATTTCAACAACCCCCGTGTAAAGCAGAAGATAAAAACTCTACATTAATCATCGAATTTTCAACCAGCGTTATGTAGTTCAACATATGAAATCTAATTATTCATCATATGGAATGGAATTTTGATCAATAATGTTTTGAATCAATATTAGGAATTCTCGACGTATGACATTGAAGTTTCAACCACCGCTGTGTAATTCAAACGCCACCTCGACATAGAAAATAAAACTTTCATCCACTACTGTTTAATTCATCAAATACAATCTAAAATCTCGACCAGGAAAATCGAACTTTATGGGCAAGCAATTTTGATACAAGACGTGAAATTTGAATTCTGAACATATACGTTCTGATTGGACAAGATTTTTTCCCGCTACGGCGCCTCGTGTATTGGGTGTATACGCACGCTTGATAGGTTGATATTTGCAAGTGAGGTTGATATTTGCAAGTGAGGTTTGACATTTGTTAGTGAGGTTTTACATTTGCTAGTGAGGTTTGTTATTTGCTCTGTACAATCTCAAACTTACGAATGACTTTTATCTTAAATGGTATTAGTAAATTAACACTGTATTGCATTGGCATATCCACACAAATGGCTTTCATGTCACTGTGATAGATATGACATATTCACACAAATGGCTTTCATGTCACTGTGATAGATATGACATATCCACACAAATGGCTTTCATGTCACTGTGATAGATATGACATATTCACACAAATGGCTTTCATGTCACTGTGATAGATATGACATATCCACACAAATGGCTTTCATGTCACTGTGATAGATATGGCATATCCACACAAATGGCTTTCATGTCACTGTGATAGATATGGCATATCCACACAAATGGCTTTCATGTCACTGTGATATATATGACATATCCACACAAATGGCTTTCATGTCACTGTGATATATATGACATATCCACACAAATGGCTTTCATGTCACTGTGATATATATGGCATATCCACACAAATGGCTTTCATGTCACTGTGATAGATATCAGAATGGACCATGACTATTGCGTCCTTAAATATAACATTGCCAACTGAGTTTTAACAAAAACATTTTTTGCTTAATTAAATAATATATTAATTAATGTCAGAGACTCAAGATCAACAGTGTCAAGTGCCAAATTTTTCGTCAGTGAAATCCAGTAATTAATTCGTAGGCTAGCCGACAATCAACTGTCTTGGAGTAGAGTTTGAACGGAAAGAATGTTAGTTTACCTCGGTCAGACTGTTACAATATTTAGAGTGAAAACGGACTGAGTGTTTGACACGCTTAAAATTAGAGGATTCCTCACGTAGAGCTGTCAGAGTGATTGGAAACAAATGATAAGGTGACATTTCGATACTAAGTGGCATTTTTGGCACCTTGATAGACGGTTTTCAAAAGGTCCGCAAGGATAGCATTTATGCCGATTGGTCAAATGTATAGGAAAGAGGGTTGGGTCGAAACCTAGAATTGGGGAATATATTCTCTGAGTCAATGAGTTTGAATTAGTCTAGGAAGACCTCTGCAAGAGACGGTCAGCATTTATTAGTTCCAACATAGGAGAAGACTCCGGGGGTAATTTTACAGCAGTGCCTTCGTAATAATAAGCTCAGGAAAGTCCGCCGGAAATCAAACGGCAGAAGCACGCCAAAACGCAAGGTATTTAACTCAAATTCACCTTTATCACGATGTAATGTACATGATGTTTTTCTTTGTCATAGATGCATAATGTATCGATACTATGATACAAATAGTTCAGTATTACATTGATTTAATAACGTACTTTGATATGTTTCTTTGTTACAGATGCATGATGTGTTCATATTTTTGTATAGATAGTCGGTTTTACAGTGATTTAATAATGTATTTTTGAATTCTGAATTAGCATGTTTTACCTTATATACTTAGGTAGGTAAATGGGTGGTGTAGAAAACCCGCCGTGTACATTTATGATGGGAAAGTGTTACATTAATTTGAACTTATCATATTAGTAAATATGGATTGTGTGTTATGATATATTGCCTCACTTTACGTAATGATTTACGGGAGTATATGACTTTCCCGAATTCTGATGTCGATAATTAGCAGTATAGCTCTATTGATCTGAAGACTTGTATAGTATTTGTTAGCCGTATAAATCTCTATTGATCTGAAGACTTGTATAGTATTTGTTAGTCGTATAAATGATAACACTGATAGTAAGATCTGATTTTTCGAACCTGAAAACGGACTTACTATCTCAACTCCTAAAGTAACGAGATACTTAGGGCGTTTTACCCTTTTCTTTTCAAGGAAAAATAGTTTGTTTGAAGATCGAATAAGAAATAGCGCGGAAGTCGAAATCCAGAGACGGAAAAAGAAATTGGAAGACAGAGTTGTGTAATCCCACGTACAACCAAAGGGCAAGCTCAAGTGAGACTAACGCAGAAGAAGAAAAAAAAGTCGACGAACAAGGTCCTTTTGAATCACCCAACAGTCCAATGTTAAATGAACATTCGATTCCATGATGAAATTTACTCTCAGTATTAACGGCTAACTTCATTTATTTTTATTAGTGTTTGGATTCTTATGAATGTATCCATTATTTTAAAGCTTCAGTTTATATATTTCTGAACTAAGTGTATTCAGAAAGAAAGAAATTGTAATTCACAGTGTCATTCTTTCTTAATTGTATTTTAATTAAATTCATATTTTATCTTTACGGGGGCTCGTGTGTTGTCTTGTTCAAAGTACCATCTCAGATTACCATATCCATTAACCGGGCAAATTACACCGTAGAGATCATCTTCTAGATAACGATAATTAGAGGGAGGCGGTTCGAGTGTTGTTTTTCCAAGTTGTGCAATACCTCTGACCAGGGCTTGTGCGATATTGTAATAATAACACATTGATAACCGGCAGCACCATTACAAACAGGCACAGTTTGTTTTACACACTGCATGACGCTGACGGAACATGGATGGTTCACAATACTGCTTAATACTGACAAGCAAAATCTAACCACGGAATGGCAGACGGCTGAAGACAGGTAACAGGTATGCGTACGCCCTTAAGAATCGTGGTGCTGCTAAAAATGCACCTGTCATATGAAATTTTTAAAAACTGCATACCATTGAACCTAATGAGAAAATTGCGCCTTGCCTCTTCGCACTCAGTATATACTTACAATGAGGAAAAGTGCGGATAAGCCTGCAATCATTCTGGAATTTTTAAATGTTTATTCTTATAAAACTTTTTTTTTGTGACAGATTGCCAGATGTTGCAACTCAGACGAGAAATATTGCTAAAAAATGTCCTCTCGTAATATGTACAAATCAATCAGTTTGAGAATTTTCAAATTTAAAACAATGGATACTCATAATTGTTTTCTTTCTAGAATTAGACATGAGATTGGCTGGTTAGAAAAGTCGATATTTAATTTTAAACACAAAATCTTACTCTTGGGCTCTGTTTATTTCAGTGCATCTCCATGGCATTATTCATTTCAATGTATCTCCTTGACTTGTGTCATTTCAAAGTATCTCCAAGTCTATTTTTTCATTTCAAAGTCTCTCTATGACTTTATTTATTTCAAAGTATCGCCATGGATTTTTGTTTCATTTCAAAGCAATACCATTGCATTATTCATTTTAAAATATCTCCTTTGCTTTATTAATTTCAAAGTATCTCCATGTCTTTTTTAATTTCAAATTATCTCCGTTTCCGTTGCTTTATTCATTTTGAAATATTTCCATGGCTTTATTACTTATTTCAATGAAAATGCAATGCCGTATTTATTTTAATATATCCCGAGGCTTATTCCGTATTTATTTTAATATATCCCGATGCTTATGCCGTATTTATTTTAATATATCCCGAGGCTTATTCCGTATTTATTTTAATATATCCCGAGGCTTATTCCGTATTTATTTTAATATACCCTGAGGCTTATGCCGTATTTATTTTAATATACCCCGAGGCTTATTAATTCCATAGTATCTCAATAGCTTATTCATCTCACTGTATCTCAATAGTTTATTCATTTCACAGTATCTTAATATCTTATTCATTTCACAGTATCTTAATATCTTATTCATTTCACAGTATCTTAATATATTATTCATTTCACAGTATCTTAATATCTTATTCATTTCACAGTATCTTAATATATTATTCATTTCACAGTAACCCGATAGTTTATTCATTTCACAGTATCTTAATATATTATTCATTTCACAGTATCTTAATATCTTATTCATTTCACAGTATCTCAATATCTTATTCATTTCACAGTATCTTAATATCTTATTCATTTCACAGTATCTTAATATCTTATTCATTTCACAGTATCTCAATATCTTATTCATTTCACAGTATCTTAATATCTTATTCATTTCACAGTATCTTAATATCTTATTCATTTCACAATATCTTAATATCTTATTCATTTCACTAGGTATGGCAATAGTGTGACTATTCCAAGCTTTATATCAACAATGTATAGTTTGAATTATTTTAATACTATTGTGCAGACAAGTTCTGCAATTGCCAAATACCTGCAGGAATTATTTACCAAAGATATATTCCAGAACCTAAGATGTAAATGATACTCACAACAATCGATAGATGTTGTTTATGTTGTGTATATAATCATGTATATAGTATTGTATACCAATTGTTTATGTCGTGTATATATTCTTGTATCTAGTATTGTATACCAGTTGTTTATGTTGTGTATATAATCATGTATCTAGTATTGTATACCAGTTGTTTATGTTGTGTATATAATCATGTACCTAGTATTGTATACCAGTTATGGTTGGTTACATTATCTAATGTAATGATTCTATGTTATAATGTTTTTATGTATACATGAAAGCCTTGTTTATATCCATGTATTATCACTGGAATTAATATTTAGTTCTTCTATCTGTACGCATTATCCTAAAAGAATAGTCACTATCAAGGACACGTTCGATTCAATGCCGTTATTAAAATTTTAATTATTCAAGTGACCTTTTTGAATGGAGTTAGTAGACTTACTTTTGGATATGTTTCTAAGTAATAACGCGCGGTAATATGACGAATCGACATGTCTCTTCAAATACAAACTTGTACAAACTTAATCTTATTTGATTTTGTAGGGCATGATTACGTACATTCTTATAGAGGTATTTGTTCCGACATAATTCTGAGAATGATATGTGTTACAATTTTCGTTAATATGCACTTTCCCTTTCTCTCTAGGTGTGTAGAACACAGATTTATACTTTTATCCAGTAAACATTTTTCCAAACAATACCCTCAAAGATGAAAGGTACTTCGTTCAGAGTGGATGTTAAAGCAGTAACATTTTTATTTACGTGCCAAAGAGAGCATATAATAAATCTTGTTTGCCTAGCCCTCATAATTAGATGTGGTCGACCAGCCCAGCCAAGACGACGACCAAGACGATGCTTACTACTACTACTACTATTACTACTACTACTACTACTACTACTTGTGGGGGGGGGGGGAATGTACATAAACTTTGGGTCTGGCTCTAGTAGTTTTTGCTTTAAAACTTATTATATTTGTATAAACCAAAGGACCTAGAACATATTTACATATACACGTATTCAAACTTTTTCAAAATATCTTGTATGGATATTCATCTAGGATAATTTCGTGTGGCAACATTGTTAATGCTCAATGATTTATGTTTACAAATTGCTTATCTTTAATAACAGTCATTGAACTATTGACCCCTTAGATCATTACGACATAGAGATCTGCATGTCACCAATTGTTCATTGTTATTTTATACCGCTTAGAGAAACTACACCTTAAGAATGCGCCGTTTAGTGATCTTTGTATAGAACACGCATCATTATCGACATTATACTCAAGCAATGTGATATGATAAACGAAGGAACAAAAAAATAATAGGTGTCCAAATTATATGAAAGATATATTAACAACGAAATCAATTAATAAAGTGTAGGTGATCATATGTTGGATGTTTACTGGTCAGCTTTGAAAGAGGTAAGGTCGGATCAATTTAACATTGTTTGGAGCAAGTTGTTTCAGATTGGGGCAGTTTAGGAAGACGGTTGTTTTCATAATCGTTTTTTGGAGTGGATGGGATGGGCAGGGATCACTATTGGTATGTATGTGTAATTTGTATCGTTTGTTATTTTTTGTTCATGTTGAACTGTTATGAATAATTGTTTTTTTTAACTTGACCTTGTCCAAGTCAAGTCAACTGTGTACGTGATTAAAGCCACTGATGCTGTTTTGAATTTGGTAAATAAATATTACATAGCTAACATTTCCTCTATTAGAGTGGGTTTAATATTAGAATCATTATCAATAGAAGTGAAAATGTTTTTTAGGGCCTGGGTCTAGATTAATGCCACGAAGAACCTGTTTTACCTGATGTTTACCATTTTCTTTATTATTATGTTAGCAACCGGTCCGGAGCGCCCGCCTCAGATGTGCAAGGTCGTTGGTTCGAATAGAGACCGAGTCACACCAAAGACGTTAATTATATAGATGTTTGTGTTAGGATTTGTCGGTCAGGTGTCAGGATAATATAAATGGGTAGGACATGATGTTACGTGTCTGCGACATGATGCCCCAGGGCTAGACATCACTATAAACTGCCACTCTGCATAGATCGTAGCTCACTCAAATTATTAAAAGTACTCTTAAAAAAATCCAACAGTAACAGATTCTATAGGTTTTCAACTTAACCTTTCCTGAAACTATCTTTGGACCTATATATTGGTTCTTCTTTTGTCTTATTCATTATTTTTGATTTAACATCTTGTATCATCAATGCTGGGTTCAGTATTTTGTGGCGGAATTATTTATTCAAATTATTATTCACTGGAATAAAGTGACCATCTATAATATTATTGGACTGGAACATTAAGTTGGAATTATGGTGAATTCAGACAAAGACGTCATGGACTGTATCACTGTGATTCATTAAAAAGATTGTTGGCATATCTCCACGTCACATGCTACTAAAGACACGTACATTTTCTCAGTATTGGATCTTATTTCGAACACTACTGGAATTTAATTAGAACTTTATTAATTAGTACTGGTAGTATAGTGTGATTTAATCCTCAATATTTTCAGTTCTTTTCACATTTTAACTTTGTATTCTATGGAAATAAATTATTTCTTGGATTTTACAAAACCTATTGGTTTTCGCTCTTTTTATTACTTAATTTAAGACGATTGAGTCGTAAATGAAAATTGTGGGCTCGTGTACAGGATACGAACTTCAATAAACTATTTCAGAAAACTGAATTTAAATTCACGTTTCTCAGAATTTATTTAATGTCCCAGAGATTAATTTACATTTTTGAGAAGTCAATTTTGAAACCCACTAGTTTTCAGTCATATAAGGCGGAGGACCTTGTTTCAGATCCTACCCAGGAGGGGGTTAGAATCTTTCTTTAAAAACGGAATTACAGATGAAAAGATGGAATTAGTTACGAAAATGTCAGTTTATGACACAACTGCAGAGAGAGAGAGAGAGAGAGAGAGAGAGAGAGAGAGAGAGAGAGAGAGAGAGAGAGAGAGATATATGGCTACAGAAAGAAAAAAGAGAATTGCAGTTGGGGGGGGGGGACTAATGCAAATACAGATACAGAGAGAAAAGGAAGAAATGGAATTTCAATTTTGATTCAAGGAATTGAAGCTGGCAAGTGGAAAGTACTCCCCCACGGTACATGCAGATTTGTTTTGATGTTATATAACTATCACGTTAGTACACACACACACACACACACATACACACACGCACACACGCACGCACACACACACACCTTCAAGAAAAAAGAAGTAGATCACTCCCCCACGGTACATGCAGATTTGTTTTGATGTTATATAACTATCACGTTAGTACACACACACACACACACACACACACACACACGCACACACACACCCCTTCAAGAAAAAAAAGTAGATCAATATGTTCTTCATTTTCAGAAAATTGCTGACAATTTTAGATAAACTAGGGAGCACTGGTCTATTATTACAGATTGGCTAAGCTTAAAAAATAACATTGTCAGTACAACAATGTGATCACCATTCTATGGCTAAAGGATATATTTAAACGACTGTACCTGTACCGACAAGTGTTTAGGAATTGTTGAAAATCAACTGACCATGCCTATGTCGAACTTGCTTAGGAATAAGCATGACAATTTGATTGGTGGTGTTCTTCCAAATAGGTTGATAAAGATTCTGATAACCTTAGACAACTCTTAATAGTCAAAGAGTTCAAGAATTCCTTCAACGGTATTATCCAGACCTATCTTGATGAAATATAGAAGAAACTACCCGAACAGCTAATGATTTTTTTTGGGATTTGCAATGTTACTTTTGTCCATAAGTCTTCCACTCGGAAGTTTGTAGGTAAAAAGCCATTTACCAAACAATCACTTCCTAATGTTTAACTTGCATAACTTTTAGGAATCAAGTTTCTTTATCTCCTATCGCGTAAACATATTGTAAGAAGAATAGGCACGCTATGTCTGATTGATACAAATAGAAATAAAAGCAATAGAATAAATATAGACCTACTACAAATGCTTTTTCCTCCATGAGGCCAATGTCATAGTCATGTATTAAAAACAATAAATGTGTTGGGACCCGTCTGGTTTTATTATGGAACACCATTGGAATTAATTCTCGTGTCAGGAATGCCAGTAAAACAACTCACATAAAGTCAAACTGCAAACAAACTAAAACAACACAAATTCGCCTCAAACAAATTGAAACAATACGTTGACAGTTCCACTACAAACTAAAAACAATACACAGTTCCACTACAAACAAATTGAAACAACACATTGACAATTCCACTACAAACTAAAACAATACATAAACAGTTCCACTACAAACAATTTTTAAAGAAAACCCACAGACAGTTCCACCACAAGCAAATTGAACCAACACAGAGACATTTACATTACAGGCGTAAAAAGTAACAACAATTTCATGTAAATTTACAAGTTAACTGAATCATACGAAATTTTCATTCACGGAAACTAATACGAAATTTGTTTTATAGCTAAATAAGGCAATTTCCTTTTTAGATGATCCCAGTTACTTATTTTCGCGCATGTATATTATTCACCGTTGTTGTTTGTTGATTTTAATGCTACTACTGCAACGAAAGTTGGTATCGAGTTGTAATTCTGTACGTAATAAATTACATTTAAGTTGGCCTCGAGTTGTAATTCTGTACGTAATAAATTACATTTAAGTTGGCCTCGAGTTGTAATTCTGTACGTAATAAATTACAGTTAAGTTGGCCTCGAGTTGTAATTCTGTACGTAATAAATTACATTTTAAGTTGCCTCGAGTTGTAATTCTGTACGTAATAAATTACATTTTAGTTGGCTTCGAGTTGTAATTCTGTACGTAATAAATTACATTTTAAGTTGGCCTCGAGTTGTAATTCTGTACGTAATAAATTACATTTTAAGTTGGCCTCGAGTTGTAATTCTGTACGTAATAAATTACATTTTAAGTTGGCCTCGAGTTGTAATTCTGTACGTAATAAATCACATTTTAAGTTGCCTCGAGTTGTAATTCTGTACGTAATAAATTACATTTTAAGTTGGCCTCGAGTTGTAATTCTGTACGTAATAAATTACATTTTAAGTTGGCCTCGAGTTGTAATTCTGTACGTAATAAATTACATTTTAAGTTGGCCTCGAGTTGTAATTCTGTACGTAATAGATTACATTTTAAGTTGGCCTCGAGTTGTAATTCTGTACGTAATAAATTACATTTTAAGTTGGCCTCGAGTTGTAATTCTGTACGTAATAGATTACATTTTAAAGTTGGCCTCGAGTTGTTGTAAGAGACAAAGTACCTTATCGTATTTAATGCACGAATTTGCCAAGCAAGCCAACCCTCTTGACTAACCATCCAATACATGTCTTTGAAAGATTTTTACCCCACACTGGTCAACTATTTATACTTTAAATGTAGATTTTCAGTTGAATATAATCACACTTTCCAAGGTGTTGTTGGATATAGAAGTGTATATTCATTGTGACATATATTTACTTATATACTATCAGCAAATCAGTATATGCAGTTAGTCTTGCGTAATTAGCAGAACTCGAATTATAAGTGGTAAACATATTTCACAATCTGTACAAACATCGTAGAATATAGCCGACTTTGTGCATCTTCATTAACATCCATAAAGCTGTCCACTCTTTAATGTTGTAATTTCTTGTAATGATTGTTACGCAGGTTGAAAATAATACTAACTTGAGAAGAGAGTGTATTTTTGGTTGATATGTGACAGAATTATTGACCTATTTGACCTTGATATGCTAAGAAACACTCTTACTGAATCTATTTAGCAAAGTTGATGTCAGTCCACTGTCTATTTTGAAATTATGACCATATTCATCCGATCTTTTCCTGTTCACTAGTACTTTTTAAATGTATCCCTTATCTTGGTTCGTCTGTCTGTCTTTGCGACTTTATTGTTCCATTCAGTAGTGTCACATGTACAGAACTGGTTTTGGAGTATTGAAGAGATAACGAACCATTATGAAACGACATCTGTTTCCAATATAGAATCGCATGCTAATGAAGTGGGTCCTAATCTAACAGATACACTTCTGTTACCGCATAATGTATTGAATTTCGAACAAATACTCCCTTGAGTAAGCTCATATTTGCACTAGATCCTGCTAATTGAGTGGCATTCGACATAACTAAAACAAACGCTGCGTAGTCGATACAAAAGAATGACGTCATTTGTGTTACAATGTCTTTTATGATCTTTATGATGCTTTGCGAATATCCTATAAGTATAAGGTCAACGCAAGAACAGAACAACCTATTCTGTTTTTCATTGAAAATGATATATGACATTTATTCGATATTGAGTCATTAATTAACACAAATGTTGTCAGTGAACATACTTATTTGATGACAAACATTTGTTAAGGACAACACAGAGAGACAGAAGTATTGTATATAATCGACAAATTTTATTTACAATAGGCAATACATGTGTAATGTATAGACAATGCAACCCTTTTTCTTAGATAAACAGCGTGTCACTATAAATCAAAAGAGACCATGATAATTATTGACAGTAATACTATTTTTTAAAAATTTATTTATGAAACTTACACTTCTGTCTCCAATTAAGTGTGTCACTCACGTTCAGCTGGTACATAATCGGTTATCGGTTACTTCAGACCTTTCCATACAGGTTTCCAGCTTATATTGTTTTTTTTTCTACGGTACATAAAGAGAGACGAAAAGAAGCGAAGAAACAAATCGTCACAAGGACTTGATTGTACAAAAGCAGAAAGAATGAAACGAAAGAAGTATACCAAAACATCCTATACAAATAAATTATATATTAAGAGCTGATTTATTAACACAAAGAAGGCTGTGTTGTGCGCGTGTTTTGCTCGCTCGCTATTGTATAAAAGTACAAACCATTAGAGATTCGCTTCACAGCACAATTTCAATTGATTCGTCACCATCCAGTTATGATGTAGAATTTCTACTATGGAGTAGAGAAGTGCATGTCTGATGTGAAATCATGGATGACATGTAACAAGCTGCAGATGAATGATGATAAAACTGAGGCTAGTCTGATCACAGCACAAAGACTTTCTCATTCACATCCTTTACCTCAGACAATAAATATCAGCAACACCAACATTAAATTCTCACAGTCAGTACGGAACCTAGGCGTTACTCTAGACAGTACTCTCACATTGCACCAACATGTCATGAACATATGCAAGGTTGCAGATCTTGAACTGAAACGCATCAGTTCCATTCGTAAATATCCTTCAGTTGATGCCACTAAAACACTTGTGTGTTCATTAGTACTTTCAAGACTGGACTACTGTAACTCAATTCTGTCTGGTTCGTCACAATATTTACTCCAGAAACTTCAAAAAGTTCAAAACACAGCTGCACGGATCATCTTTAGAGTACCTCGATCAGAGCACACCTCACCACTGCTCTGTACCCTACATTGGCTATCAATTCGATACAGAATCAAACACAAAATTTGTTCTCTGTGCTATGTTTCAATGACAGACTCCAGTTCAACATACCTATCCAGCCTCACCCATGTGTATACACCAGCTAGATCCTTACGCTCTTCTTCTGATAATCGTATACTCATTGCTCCCAAGGTGAAAACAAAGTCATATGGACAACGTTCGTTTCCACACCAGGGCCCGGCGACGTGGAACGAATTGCCCATTGAAATTAGACACAAAGACAGTGGTCCCTTTTAAGAGTGCTCTTAAGACTCACCTGTTTCGACTGCAGGGGCAAACTTAGCGACCTAATCATGTTTTGTATCTTACATGTTTTCAGCATGTTTTTATGTTTTCCAATTTCATTGTTTTTGTCATTTGTTGTTCTGTAGTGTAGTCATATCATTATTGATGGTGTAAAGCGCTTAGAGCTTCTAAAGATTAGGCGCTATACAAAGTCCTCATTATTATTATTATTATTATTATTATTATTATTATTATTATTATTATTATTGTGGGGCCCCGAGTGGCCGAGTGGTCTAAAGCACTCACCGTTACGGATCACTGCAATCTCACCCCTGCGTGTGTTCGAGTCTCAGGCTCGGCTAACGTGGGTATGTGAGGCGGTAGCTTCTCGTGAGTCGGTGGTTCTTTCCGGGTTTTTTTCCCGGGGTTCTTTCTCCACCAATAATACCGGCCGCCATGTATAGCCTATCTTGTGCTGAAAAATAGTGTTAAACCCTACAACAACATTATTATTATTATTATTATTATTAGTAGTAGTAGTAGTAGTAGTAGTAGTAGTAGTAGTAGTAGTAGTTACGCACGTTTATTATACTATGTATATTTCAGAGAAGTTTACGCTTTGTGACATAACGTGCAGTTTTTAATATATGTCGTGCGATTTTACGATATGATGTGGATTTCCTATCATATCATGTACTGTACAGCATATAATCATAAATGCCCAACATATAAGAAACGCAGATCATAAAGTATAGTTTCAGCAGCGTTTAAGGAATCAGTGGCGTTACTTGGGATGGTAATGTGATTATGATTTGTAACGTAGCTTTAACAATTTTTAAGTCATATCGCTACAATGTCTGCTCACTAGGGTTGTCACCCAGTGCGGTAACTCATGGTGTCATCCCCATAGACCTATTCCTGCATAATCATTCAAAACGTTTCTAAGCTGTCATGTGCGTTAAGTCATGGTGTCACCACATGGACTTCCTTCCTGCACAAAACTTTAAAAATTGTTTAGACAGTCATTTTGGTATTACTCAGTGCGGTCCACACCTGCCACACTCGCTAGTGACGCCACTGTTGTGAATATGCATCATCGAGTGAGTTTGTGTGGTACAATTAAGTATAATGTGAATTACGTAGTAAGTAGAAAAGATTACATTATTTACTTTAAAAGATCTTAATGAAATGTGTTGGTTCAATCTGTTTTGTGGAATAGGTAATTGTAAGTCGTAAAATAAGGAATTTAATCTGGCATTTTACGAGCAATGGATCACTGCAATGAGATAGAACTTAGCTGTTGCATGGTAATTATCGAGCTGTATAAAAAGTAAACAAGATGTAAACGACGTTACATTTTGCATATGCATTGGGGCTTATGCATACCGCATGGGGCAAACATCACAGTACCTTTTTGGTCTTCTTCCAGTCTTTAGAAAGCACGACATGGTGGTCTACACGGGCAACCAATTAAAAAATATTGACCTACTACTGTAATATGCAAAGGCATTGTACAACAAATCAACATGTCAGTTTAATGTATCTACATTAAATCTCACGCACAAAATACAGTTGTCCATAACATACACGCCTAGAGGAAAACCATCAAACAAAATAAAATTAAATTTACAGAATACAAGTACATTCAATAGTACCTATGTTGTCACAGGGTGGTCAGTTCAGTAGAAGGAAGCTACGTGTAACCTCAGAAATTAACAGACCATGGATCACTGTGCTCTCCCTCTTTCTGGGTCTGCGATGAATAGACGTGAAGCTGGTGTGTCACCACTATGCTATTTAGGCATGGCAAGTTATTCGTATGTGTTATTATCAGATGATCATGGTATAAACACGTGAATTTAATTTCGATGATAACCAGAGTTACATTAAACACAACATCCTGTAGTATTACTGTCTGGACATATTTCTTGTTATGCCTAGTATATGCATATATTATACATAACTGGCAATTTAAAAGTTTTAAAAATTATTTATTGAGGCTATGCCCCAAGGAAGGGCTATGGTGCCGATAAACTGGGCATTGACCCAAGAAAGGGGCCGATAAACGTTGGCTATGCCGCAAGGGAGAGGTATGCTGACGATAAACCGCAAGGGTCGACGTTAGTCACGTGTTTGACTTGGCATTATCAGGGTTATTAACTATATCAAAATATTTGATGTCGTCATCTCAGTTATTTACATATTGTGTCTTTAGGTTAGGAATAAAGACAGTGTACAGTGTTTGCTGCAGTTGGTATTGGTGTATAAACGATAACTGATGGTTCGCTATATAAAAAAAAAAAACAATCCTGAAGCTTCTTGTTCCTTAATTGTTTATGTTACGAGTTCAACAGTAGTAAATGTGTTAACACCTTGCAATGCATGCCGTTTTCTTTTCTCTACGTGTTTCAGTATCAGTTAATGTCCTGTGACATCACATTCATAACGCATGCTCTGTCTGTTTTGGGATGGGTCTAAACATACTCCCCTTCACAAAAGAAACAATAAGGGGAAAATATTAGACCACACTCTAACATTTTCACCTTTAACCCATTGTAAGGACATCAAGAAAAAAATTGTAAAATATTGAAACTCAAGACTCATTAATCAGTAAGAATACAAAACTAAATTATCATTTATGATCAAAAAGATTTAAAATGTTGGACAAATGGATAAAAATAATTATGAACAAAGAACATGAATATATTCCAGACTGACCATTTTGGGAATCATTATAAATGGCTGGGACTGAGCATTGTCATATTGTTATTATTATTATTATTATTATTATTATTATTATTATTATTAATGTTGTCGTTGTTACTATTATTATTAATATTGTTGTTGTTATTATTATTATTATTATTATTATTATTATTATTATTATTATTATTATTATTATTATACAAATGTGTTATTGTATTCATAAATGCTTCTTATGACCACAACTATCTAGGAACTGTACAGGACCGAGACAAATGTATTTTATTTGTAAAAAAAAAAAATATGTATGCAGATATACAGCGCATGTTGATATCTCAAAGTTGATTATTTTAGCAAATCAGCTTCTGGATTATTCATACGTATCAGTGACATTTCTTTTTACGTCCACCCAAACTCCATTATTATTTAGACTGCTGAGTGTTACGAGATATTTAATTTGAAGGAACTGGGACATCACTATTACCATAATATTTAGCCATTTCTTCACAATGAGTGTATAATCTGCCACCAACCTGTACTCAACTGTACCATTGTCCCTCAAACAGTTCTGGTGTTGAAAGGTTAATGTTTACATTTAAGATTAAATTTATTCCTTCTTTCGCCATCATCTTTACATGGTCAGTTTTAGCATGTAAACGTACGAGAAATCAGGCGGAGATTTGTGGTAAAACTCTTTCTCTTAAATACAACCTTTGCGATTTCTTGCAAGTTGATGACTCGTTTGACACGTGTAAAAGGCAGTTTGTACATAAATTAACCGTGTTAAGCAGTGTGAGGATCTACCCACATATCTACATGAATGCACTAAGAGCACCTGCAGTAGATATAAATAACCGACTTCGTGAATGAAACCTGAACCCGTATAAGCTATCTGTAGTCAATCAAAAATTGAGTGCTAAGTAGTAGGATGAATAATAATCCATAGCCAACTCAATAACAACCCATAGCTAACCCAAGAACATCCCATGACCAACTCAATAACAACCCATAGCTAACCCAAGAACAACCCATAGCCAACTCAATAACAACCCATAGCTAACCCAAGAACATCCCATGACAAACTCAATAACAACCCATAGCTAACCCAAGAACAACACATAGCCAACTCAATAACAACCCATAGCTAACCCAAGAACAACCCATAGCCAACCCAATAACTAGTCATGGCCACCCCGTTCAGTTATCAGACAACTATTTATGGTCAACATACTCAACAGGTCTTACGTTATATCTATTTTAGGTACTCAAGTTAAACAGGTCTTATGTAATATTTATTTTAGGTACTCAATTTCAACGGATCTTGCATGATCTCTATTTTAGGTATTAAAGTTCAATAAGTCTTATGTAATATTTTTAGGTACACACCTTCAACAGGTCTTATGTGATGTATATTTTAAGTAGTCAAGTTCAGTAGGTCTTAAGCGATATCTATATTAGGCACTCAAATTGAACAGGTCTTATGTGATATCTTTTCACAACAGAACATATATGACACAGTCTTTTTGACTATTAAGAACACTATTAACAAAATTATTCGAGAAGCATGAGTCAGCAGCATATTTCAGACTAAAACTTTAGACTAGACTATGCCGTTAGGTGTGGTAACATACTTTTATTGCCGCGTGATAATTTGTGATGAAAACTGGTAGCATAGTTGGTTACACCAACATATTTAGAAAGTCAATTCAATGCCAGAAGCAATGAATGTACATTAATATAAATAAAGACAAGGTAAAATATAATTGCAACAGTTGATAAACCAGATTTTCATATGTTTATGTTAGACCCTGAGGCTAATAATTTCGCACTGTAAATATGTATGTAGGTCAAATCGGCGAAAAATGAGACGTGAAGCCAGTTAATTGACATGACCATAACATTCGTAACTGGCCGAATTTTTGGCATCCAGTTACATAATAATTGCGAGAACATGATAACACGATAATAGCTGTTTGTTGCAGGTATCCATTGGTTCATGATCAATTCGTAATGCTTATTATATCGGGCGTTATATTTCTGTTTTTAGACATTTAAAGGTCTGAGTTATGTGATACTAACATATAAAATTCTAGTCTGCTTAGTGATCTCGTTACAAATGTAATCTAGATTTTAAAACAAATCCCTATTTTTTTCTTATTATTATCTTCTATTTACAGGGTTTGACATCTTTAAATATGAAAGTAGTGTTTTGTACGTTTCCCCATAAAATCTGCATTCCTTTACAGAACTTGCAAACCGATCTTGGATTATTATAGTATTTATTATCTTTATAGTTTGCATGTTCATTCTATGTATGTCCCTTTTACCTGCATGTCAAATTAAAAGATCTTATAATTCGTCTTTCTGTTTTACATTGGAGAATTAATTTATGTTGGCATATATTTTATTTTTCAGTACAAAGTTAGTAAATTTACTTTTCTTGTAACCCTTTTTATAAGTTTAAGTTAAGTTACGCTTGTCGTTTTCCCTCACCTAGATATTTCTTCTATTTAGAAGCCATTTTGATTTTGCCAGATTAGTACATTCTATACAACGTGCGCCCTTCCATATGAATTATTAGTATTTTTCCTTGTTGATTTTGTACTCTCTGATAATCAATCTCACTAATTTAATACCTTTACAACTTCTAGACATTACGGATAAAATTAACGTTTTTTTTTTTTTGCTCAATGTGCGACACGTCATTCAAATGTTTGAAGTTGTCAGAAAGTCTATTTATTTAACCTGTGCCGACTTTTGTTTAAAGAGAATTAATTCGAAAGATTTAAAATCGATTTTCTTGGGCTATATTTATAATGTTCTTTTCAAAACCAAAATTATTTACCTGATAATATCTGAGCAGAGATGTCCATTTATTCCGTTATATGTGATAATAAATATTGCATTGTCACCAGAAATTTTGTTGCAGTACCATCCATCATCTACAGTTTCGATGGAATAATTGCATCATACGAAATGTCACAATATCTGGCTTTTTGGTGCGATTGGTTCGATTTTCGTCAGGGTTGTTTACACCAGGAAGTAAACAATTTTTTGTATCTTCCATTTGTTTTAACAACGGAATTTTTTCCACAGGGTTCCTAACTGCTAAACTAATGATCATACATTTCCATTTGACCCGCACGTAACTTTGTTCTTACGTCTTCAGAACCTTTTCAACTTTATCCAAGCCGTCTTGTTTGTCATACAACAACAAATATTGTTAAAATAGACCCTCATCGAAATATTTAAATTTGTTTCAAAACATTAAACAATTGTATCAAAATCTCCTCTGTTGAACTAGAGCTGTATCCATTTGAAAAGATAGAGTTATATTTTGAAATCCTAACCGCCTTACCTTTTTTTCTCTCAAAGTTATCCGTTCTTAGGTAATCTGATAAATTAATCGATTATTTCAATCTATTTTCTGCTTTTCTTCCATTAACTCGAGTCCTGTTAGTGGATCTATAATAAGTGTTATTGTCTCCCTCCAGTAGCTTAAACTGATATCTGCATATTTTCTCGATTTGATTTTTAAAAAAATTACTTCCTTGGTGCTGTTAGATATATATAAAAAAACGTTCTTTTAGTTTTCTTTTTTTTCAAATATATAGTATGTCTACTGACACCTGTCAATTATGTCTTATTCGTATAGATATAGTTATAGGACTTCCTCATATAGTATGTCTACTGACACCTGACAATACTGTCTCATTTGTATAACTCCAGTTTTGTCTCCTTAGTAGTTGACTCAGTTCTCTCCTTTCCTTTGTCTTCCTTCTCCTCCGCACGGATCCAGTCTGGATGGCCTATATGGCGAATTTTGTTTTAGATATTCATGTCTGGATCATTTTTGGGGTGTGGAATATAGATTACTCGTTTTGCTCCACTGTTACCATGGGTTACAAGTGCATTTCGTAAACTATGAGAAAATCTCATCCGGAATACCTACTTATGACCACTTGTGAGCGTGATGAGGTCCATGTATAAGCAAGGTGCGTGACAATTTCGGTATCATTTCCTGGAAAACAAGGCACTGCCTTGACCTTGCACCAGATACATGCACCAGACAGGTTACCTATCTTTGAGTCATCAATTGCAGATAGGTGCACCTGAGTCCAGGTTCAGTGATAAATAAACATATTATACACTGAAAGACTACGTAATAACGCTTAGAGATATGTGGATTTTATTTGATTCGCAGATTGAAATAAAATAAAATGAGATGACAATAAAATATTCAACCACTCTACACAACGGGTTTGGTGAATGTTTTCTGACTCGGATCACGCTATCATCACTGAATCTGTCATGATGGATACTGTCGTGTCGTTTTATCTTATTTCTTGCGTGAAGAGTTGCCAGATTCTTAAGAGAAACACGGGCCACATCATGCATACCAAATCACTCTATAGGCTACAACGTAGGGTAAGATTGCAGGGGACAATTTACATGCAATAATTTAATGTTTCATACACCTGCCTAATGTAAAACAAATTAAAAATAATATATATGAGTGAGGTCAAAAAGGTCCATATGTATAGATAGGTATAATAAAACTAATCATAAAAATATAATTTACTTGACCTGACAAGTCAGTGGAAATTCGTAAAATAAAAAGTTGATTCACCCATCCCAATTTTAAACATGCATTTTTCATGTCCGAAGGCCATTTTGAGAACACATGATGCTCACAATGCAAAAATCACATGCCCTTTCCCAGGGTGATAATTTTTAAAAAATCAGTGATCTAACTGGGCAACGAATATGCATGAGTTGCTCATCTCTCTACACTTCTCCTTTGTTGACCTTTCTAAACATGATTAAATCTAAACTCAGCAGTTAAGATATAAATTTCACTTATGAGATAGTTAATCACTAATTACTTTTTATATCGTGCTATATTTAATTTTTCATTCCACGTCGAATACGTATAATTCGTAATCAGTGTCGATCCTTAATTTATTCGCACAGTGAATGTTTTTTTCTCCCACAAAACTTGAAAATATCAAGAATTTTAACTTTGAGGGAATGCTGATATTAATGAATCCTTCAGCTCATTTTTAATAATACAACTATTTCCTAAGGTAAACTTTTTCCCATTCTAATATCACTACTTCTGGCAAAATTTAATAGGTACAATTTTTAAAAATTATTTTCCATTCTAATATCACACCTTTGGACAAAACTCCCAAGGTACGTTTTCTTCCCCTTCTAATGTCACAATTTTGGACAAAACTTCCAGGTATTTACCCCCCCCCCCTCTAATATCACAACTTTGGACAAAACATCCAAGGTAGGGTTTTTCCTGATTCTAATATCACACTACTTCGTTAATAAAAATCCGAAATATTGACAGAAGTATGGACATAGCAATCAAGATAGCATGCATAAAATCTAAATCCGAAGAATTTTTTTAAAACTATTTAGTGAAACTATGGCTAATAGAAGTGTTGAATAACAGTTGGAGATATTTAGAGAATTCTTGACACCTTGAAATATTAGAAAAGATCCAAATATTGAAGACAGATGGAAAAATTGGGAATGAGGATTTTGTCTTATTATTTTGAGATGCATTTTATATCATAAACTATGAATAATGCTGCATTCCATAACCAGAGAGAGAGAGAGAGAGAGAGAGAGAGAGAGAGAGAGAGAGAGAGAGAGAGAGAAGCTGTCTAAAAAGAGGTGTCACTATGATGACGAACTACATCAGTAGTCACGTGTAATTCTGCTGGACAACAACATACAAGCCGGTGTGTGTGTAATGGTGCAAAAAAGACACAATTACCCTTAGAAATGAAAGTGTGACTGCAATGTTAGTTTGAATTCAGCCCGGAGAAATGACTGTATGTAATCAATTGGAGTATTAACTGTGATCTGATCCCTGAGTTACAATTTATTATACGGTTCTATCACATCAATAACAACGCTACTAGTCTACTAGTCTGCACAATCACGTGTTGTTTTATGGAGAGAAAAACAAAGCAAATCATAAACGTGCAAGATGACGTGTAAAGTTGATCCTTTGTTTCCAAAATAAAAGAAGTATCTTCAGTAGGCTGTATTACAATATATAATGGAAGAAACAAAATGCACGCGTCATATAATAGCAAATACCTACCTTCCCTCTTTTGCTCTTCCCTTTCTGTCTAAATGTAAGATTTTTAATCTCTCAGTTCTGTTGGTGATTAAGCTGTGACGGGAGAAATATAATAAAATATAGAGCCACGATATGTTAAACACAAGTGAAGAGTTGAACTTTTTGTTTATGGCAGATACAGTATTATTGACATTTGACAGGTACAGTATTATTGACATTTGACAGATACAGTATTATTGACATTTGACAGGTACAGTATTATTGACATTTGACAGATACAGTATTATTGACATTTGACAGGTACAGTATTCTTCTGTATGGTCACTTTTAATGCCAGTTTACATGGCATTTGATTCGTTTGGTTGACATTTGACAGGTACAGTATTCTTCTGTATGGTCACTTTTAATGCCAGTTTACATGGCATTTGATTCGTATGATTGACATTTGACAGGTACAGTATTCTTCTGTATGGTCACTTTTAATGCCAGTTTACATGGCATTTGATTCTCTGGGCAATATTTTGAGAGACTTTACAGCGTCCATTTGATTTTAAATGGTTTGCCAACTCTGTGTTGAAATTGTTTCTGATATCGACTGCATCACTTTGCACTTTTTCTTATATTTGCTTTTGAATTACATTTTAATTTCTCAGCTTTCTAAATGGTAAATTATAGTTTCAAATGTTGACTATACAAGCTATATATACCAGCTTGTACCTGAAATCGATTACTATAAATTAGGCAAATACTTTCCTGTAAGTTTACTTGTGTCAAATTGAAGAAGCAAAGGCTGCGGTAAGTAATGCTCATGATGGTGAATGTTCAGGTTGACGTAGAGCAGTTGTCCTTATTACACGGGATCAAATATGATAACTGACTATACATTTTGGTGTATTTCCCCATCTACTGAAAATGATGTGTGTGATTAGGACTTTTTAATGTAACTGTAACAATTTTTCAGTCATATCGCTACGATGTCTGCAATGAGGCAGTTTATAGTGATGTCTAGCACTGAGACAACATGCCGCAGACATGTAGGCCCAGTCACATTATCCTGACACCAGGCCGACCAGTCCTAACACTAACCTCTTAATGCTGAGCGCCAAGCTAGGCATCTTTTAGTACCATTTTTGTAAGTCGTTGGTATGACTCGGCCGGGGATCGAACCCACGACCTCCGCTTCTAACCACTAGGCTACCGGAGCGGTTATTGAAAATGATAATCTCTTCACTTCAATATAGCTTTTAATTAATATATTTTTAAATTTTTTATTACATCAGAGCCCCAATCTTTCAATGTTTGTAATGCCTTAAACAAAAGAATTACAGATAATTAATTTAAAAAGTATTAACTTTTTATAAAAGTATATTTTAAAAAATACTTGTTGACATGAAGGATTTTATTTGTAAGACATATCTATTTCTGTGTAGATATTGTGTTTTTTTTAAAGTGTTTGCCTTTCACAGAGACCTGTATGTCCCAAAATAAATAAGGCAACTAGTGCACTGTGTTCAAAGTTTTTAATGCATGTATTTACTCTCTGAAAAACGTGATTTTAGAGATCAAGTCTATCAGAAACGACTGATAATTGACACGTGATTTGCACGTGTGGCAAGCGTAATAATTGGCAAGGTGTCTCAGTTCAGAGAGAATTGCACAAAAAAGAAAGCAAACAGGAATGAAAGATAATGGTTTAATGCTGAACTGGTAAGCGTGTTGATGAAAAAAGAAAACATTTGATAATTAAATGACGAATCGAAGAAAGCAAGTTGAACATATAAGATAATTAATTTACATGGTTATTGATTGGTTATAGTTCTCGTTTGTTCTGACCAACAGCAATTTCCACTCGTAAAGAAGTGGAGAAACATCTATAGCATTGGAATGACAGATGAATGTAATAGTCTAACGACACGTGGATGGATGGACAGTGCCTAAGCAGTTGTAAGTAAAGTGTCTTACCAAGAAACACTCCATGGTCACCTATCTGACCTGTTCTAAACAGGATTCGAACCCACATTTTTCTGGTTACGAGACTGGCTCACTAAAAACTGACACTTAACTGGAAGCAAAAATTTCCCAGATAACATACACACAATGGCCATTAAAACCTTTTAAGAATGGCCAAATGTCTTTGCGACGTTAGATCAACATAATATAGTTTGTTAGGTAACTGAAACATTTTGTCTTAATGACAATAATTTGTAACATTTTGCATGTATGTACCTTGATGTACTTAATGGTAGCTATTTTTCCTCAGACTGTTACAGAATGTAATTATTGTATTGTTTATGTAATGAGACGATATATATTGGTGTGGCTAAATATATCATATCTAATGTTTACTTCTTTAAAGGGCAAACCATTTCTTCAAAAAAAAAAAGAACCACGCCATAGCAATGGCTGGATCAAGTTTTACTGAAATCTAAAATCATTCATTTTATTTGAACATAAATTTTAATTGGTTTATTGTAAGGGCTGTCAATCTAAAGAACAATATTGTGGACAACCGTCCTGTAAATCAAACACATTAAGTATACAATAACTGAACTGATGTATATATTGTGAAGGTTTTCCTGGTATGCTGAATGTGTGTACGGTTCTTAGAAACAAATCAAGAGCAAATCGTACGACGATTGAGTTGAATCATCACTTTAAAATAACCGCAGAGATTACCATAGATAGACAGACTTGCTAACAGATCGTCCTTTATTTCGTATAATTTACAACAGTATAGTTTTTAGTTTCTAAGTTACAGCTACCAAAACAAGTAAGACAAATATGTACACCTGCTGAGAATTTGGTTACGTATTAATCCTCTCCTTATGTCTTCTTGACTCTAATTTCACTCATGCAAAGTTGGTGTTAGAATATTTTGGTTTTACGTAGTTGTCTTTTAACGGATGATGAATATAAAATGAAGACAGTAACATTTAGTACATGATCTTTTCAAAACCTACACACACGAGCAAATTGTATAATTAATGAAAAGTAAGGTGTTAGGGTCAATGGCCGAGTCGGGTAGACTGTTGCTTACTTATGAACCCAGTGTGTGTGTGTGTGTGTGTGTGTGTGTGTGTGTGTGTATTACATACCTTACTGAAAACTACTGCTCCGAAATCTATATAAAAAAGAACATGTATTATTATATTATTACAATGTTGATTCCGTTGCTCTACCTAATAATGTTGCTCGATAGCTGAGTTCTTAAGAAACGGAACGGTTTAATATTTCTTCTTATCAACAGAATTTAGATTATCGTAGCGTAACAGAAATATATATTCAACCTTATTCTATAATAATAATAATAATAATAATATAACCGTATTCTATAATAATAATAATAATAATAATAATAATAATAATAATAATAATAATATAACATTACTCTATAATAATAATAATAATAATAATAATAATAATAATAATAATAATAATAATATAACCTTATTCTATAATATTCGTGTACCTGGCATGAACTTACTTTGAGACCAGTGGATACATTGGCGCACGAGACTTTTCCATGTTCTGAATTGACAATACTGTTTGTTTCATCATTTGAAGTAAAATAAATTGATTAAAGGGAAATACAATTTAAAGTCAACGACATGACCAACACTGTGACGTCCAGGTAAATAAAACTACGAACACAAATACACCTGAATATACAAATTATAAGACATCAACAGGCTTAAATACAATGTTCATTTTTCAACTAATAATTATTCTCTGGTTTAACAAATATTTTTGGACAAAAGGCAGTAAATTATTAATAAGTAACCGTGTTCAGGAGTAGATCTTAAAGGAATTGAGTACGAAGGCTGCTAAAATAACTAAATATACAGGGTTCAGGAAATGCGAGATTCTTCTCGTCGTGACCTGGTAAAAATTGGTTGCGCCGAGTAAACCTTTACTTTGTATTCGTTCACGGAAAATATGAACGCATATTTACATCTTGATTATGAGGTTTTTTCACCTTTAACATGAAAAATATTTAAATACAAGTTACATTTAACTTGCGTCAGTTATAGATTACTTTTATTTAATACGCCTGCTTGTTATCAGTCTATAAGATATCGCAGTCGAAGTTGATTTTCTTAATGCACATGTATCCCGTGTAAGCGTGGTGCTAAAATTTATAAAAATCACGAACTTGTTATGTTGCAGTTTCAATTTTGCCCTCCGTTTCTCAATGTTATTCATATCTGCCGTGAAACCTTTAATAATTTAAATACTGCCGCTAACATCTTAATGCTGAGCGCCAAGCGAGGTCATTGCAAGTACAATTTTTATGTCTTTTAATGGCTTGGCACGGGTTTCAAACCCACGATTTTTGCATCCGAAGTAAAAAAGTAAACATTAATAAGAAAATCAAACGAATACCTGCCTCTAGAAGTTTTATATTTGGAACGAAAAGGCAAAGAGTTTTACTTTAGCCAAGTAGATAGGTATACGGTTACTGAAGGTACCAATGTAGGGCTAATCATGATGTGGACTATGTAATTTCAATATGACCTAGATAAGAAGTGGATCTGAGCTTGGGCTAAAACTTAACAGGAGGAACAAAAAGGTTATCACTTGTTCATAACCGGTGAACTTCTGACAGATATCACTAGAAAAGCGTCTTCGTTATCTCTGCTGTGGTCGGTCCGGTGGCTTAGTGGGTACAGCGTCCGCCTCGGATACGAGAGGTCGTAGGTTCAATATACCGCCAAGTCATACCAAATACTTCATGGCGCTCAGCATTAAGCGTTAGTGTTAGGAGTGGTCAGCCAGGTGTGAGGATAATGTGACTGAGTGGGACATCGTGCTACATGTCTGCGGCATGATGACCTATTGCTTGACATCACTATAAACTGGGGGCCCCGAGTGGCCGAGTGGTCTAAAGCGTTGTCCGTTACGGATAACTGCCATCTCACCTCTGTCTGCGTGGGTTCGAGTCTAAGATTCGGCTAACGTAGTTATGTGAGAAAGCTTGCCAGTAGCTTCTCGTGGGTCGGTGGTTCTTTCCGGGAGTTTTCCGGGTTCTTCCTCCACCATTAATCCTGGGCGCCATGCATAGCCTATATTGTGCTTAAAAATGGAGTTAAATAATAAAAAAAATCAAAAAACAAAACATCAATATAAACTGCCACACTATATTGTAGCGATATGATTGAATTTTTTTGAAAGCTACGTTAAAAATCCAAATCACACACACACACACACACACACACATCTTATCTGTGTCCGGTCAGAGTTACTAACGGTGTACCGTAAACCAGTCTTTATGAAAAAAAGAAAAATACCTTCACTATTTGTAATTTTAATTTGTCTTTACAGCGAAACATGCAAATTTCAGCCAAGAAAGTTCTTGTTCACCAATTGTTACAAAAGAATCTAAATCATTGTCAATAAAAATGTACAAATTATACTAATTCTGAATGTCGTTTTAAATAGTCTGTACTTAGGTTGGTAAAAGACAATGAATTGTCTATTCTGCTGTGAAGCATCTTTGTAATGTGTCTTACCAAGAAACACTCCATGGTCACCTATCTGACCTGTTCTAAACAGGATTCGAACCCACATTTTTCTGGTTACGAGACTGGCTCACTAAAAACTGACACTTAACTGGAAGCAAAAATTTCCCAGATAACATACACACAATGGCCATTAAAACCTTTTAAGAATGGCCAAATGTCTTTGCGACGTTAGATCAACATAATATAGTTTGTTAGGTAACTGAAACATTTTGTCTTAATGACAATAATTTGTAACATTTTGCATGTATGTACCTTGATGTACTTAATGGTAGCTATTTTTCCTCAGACTGTTACAGAATGTAATTATTGTATTGTTTATGTAATGAGACGATATATATTGGTGTGGCTAAATATATCATATCTAATGTTTACTTCTTTAAAGGGCAAACCATTTCTTCAAAAAAAAAAAGAACCACGCCATAGCAATGGCTGGATCAAGTTTTACTGAAATCTAAAATCATTCATTTTATTTGAACATAAATTTTAATTGGTTTATTGTAAGGGCTGTCAATCTAAAGAACAATATTGTGGACAACCGTCCTGTAAATCAAACACATTAAGTATACAATAACTGAACTGATGTATATATTGTGAAGGTTTTCCTGGGATGCTGAATGTGTGTACGGTTCTTAGAAACAAATCAAGAGCAAATCGTACGACGATTGAGTTGAATCATCACTTTAAAATAACCGCAGAGATTACCATAGATAGACAGACTTGCTAACAGATCGTCCTTTATTTCGTATAATTTACAACAGTATAGTTTTTAGTTTCTAAGTTACAGCTACCAAAACAAGTAAGACAAATATGTACACCTGCTGAGAATTTGGTTACGTATTAATCCTCTCCTTATGTCTTTTTGACTCTAATTTCACTCATGCAAAGTTGGTGTTAGAATATTTTGGTTTTACGTAGTTGTCTTTTAACGGATGATGAATATAAAATGAAGACAGTAACATTTAGTACATGATCTTTTCAAAACCTACACACACGAGCAAATTGTATAATTAATGAAAAGTAAGGTGTTAGGGTCAATGGCCGAGTCGGGTAGACTGTTGCTTACTTATGAACCCAGTGTGTGTGTGTGTGTGTGTGTGTGTGTGTATTACATACCTTACTGAAAACTACTGCTCCGAAATCTATATAAAAAAGAACATGTATTATTATATTATTACAATGTTGATTCCGTTGTTCTACCTAATAATGTTGCTCGATAGCTGAGTTCTTAAGAAACGGAACGGTTTAATATTTCTTCTTATCAACAGAATTTAGATTATCGTAGCGTAACAGAAATATATATTTAACCTTATTCTATAATAATAATAATAATAATAATAATAATAATAATAATAATAATAATATAACCGTATTCTATAATAATAATAATAATAATAATAATAATAATAATAATAATAATGATAATAATAATATAACATTATTCTATAATAATAATAATAATAATAATAATAATAATAATAATAATAATAATAATAATATAACCTTATTCTATAATATTCGTGTACCTGGCATGAACTTACTTTGAGACCAGTGGATACATTGGCGCACGAGACTTTTCCATGTTCTGAATTGACAATACTGTTTGTTTCATCATTTGAAGTAAAATAAATTGATTAAAGGGAAATACAATTTAAAGTCAACGACATGACCAACACTGTGACGTCCAGGTAAATAAAACTACGAACACAAATACACCTGAATATACAAATTATAAGACATCAACAGGCTTAAATACAATGTTCATTTTTCAACTAATAATTATTCTCTGGTTTAACAAATATTTTTGGACAAAAGGCAGTAAATTATTAATAAGTAACCGTGTTCAGGAGTAGATCTTAAAGGAATTGAGTACGAAGGCTGCTAAAATAACTAAATATACAGGGTTCAGGAAATGCGAGATTCTTCTCGTCGTGACCTGGTAAAAATTGGTTGCGCCGAGTAAACCTTTACTTTGTATTCGTTCACGGAAAATATGAACGCATATTTACATCTTGATTATGAGGTTTTTTCACCTTTAACATGAAAAATATTTAAATACAAGTTACATTTAACTTGCGTCAGTTATAGATTACTTTTATTTAATACGCCTGCTTGTTATCAGTCTATAAGATATCGCAGTCGAAGTTGATTTTCTTAATGCACATGTATCCCGTGTAAGCGTGGTGCTAAAATTTATAAAAATCACGAACTTGTTATGTTGCAGTTTCAATTTTGCCCTCCGTTTCTCAATGTTATTCATATCTGCCGTGAAACCTTTAATAATTTAAATACTGCCGCTAACATCTTAATGCTGAGCGCCAAGCGAGGTCATTGCAAGTACAATTTTTATGTCTTTTAATGGCTTGGCGCGGGTTTCAAACCCACGATTTTTGCATCCGAAGTAAAAAAGTAAACATTAATAAGAAAATCAAACGAATACCTGCCTCTAGAAGTTTTATATTTGGAACGAAACGGCAAAGAGTTTTACTTTAGCCAAGTAGATAGGTATACGGTTACTGAAGGTACCAATGTAGGGCTAATCATGATGTGGACTATGTAATTTCAATAT
The DNA here is from genome assembly GCA_029339505.1 of Unio delphinus. NCBI lineage: Eukaryota > Metazoa > Mollusca > Bivalvia > Unionida > Unionidae > Unio > Unio delphinus. The sequence goes on from JAQISU010000058.1 coordinate 6,482,290, forward strand.
GACCTAGATAAGAAGTGGATCTGAGCTTGGGCTAAAACTTAACAGGAGGAACAAAACGGTTATCACTTGTTCATAACCGGTGAACTTCTGACAGATATCACTAAAAAAGCGTCTTCGTTATCTCTGCTGTGGTCGGTCCGGTGGCTTAGTGGGTACAGCGTCCGCCTCGGATACGAGAGGTCGTAGGTTCAATATACCGCCAAGTCATACCAAATACTTCATGGCGCTCAGCATTAAGCGTTAGTGTTAGGAGTGGTCAGCCAGGTGTGAGGATAATGTGACTGAGTGGGACATCGTGCTACATGTCTGCGGCATGATGACCTATTGCTTGACATCACTATAAACTGGGGGCCCCGAGTGGCCGAGTGGTCTAAAGCGTTGTCCGTTACGGATAACTGCCATCTCACCTCTGTCTGCGTGGGTTCGAGTCTAAGATTCGGCTAACGTAGTTATGTGAGAAAGCTTGCCAGTAGCTTCTCGTGGGTCGGTGGTTCTTTCCGGGAGTTTTCCGGGTTCTTCCTCCACCATTAATCCTGACCGCCATGTATAGCCTATATTGTGCTTAAAAATGGAGTTAAATAATAAAAAAAATAAAAAAACAAAACATCAATAGAAACTGCCACACTATATTGTAGCGATATGATTGAATTTTTTTGAAAGCTACGTTAAAAATCCAAATCACACACACACACACACACACACACACACACACACACACACATCTTATCTGTGTCCGGTCAGAGTTACTAACGGTGTACCGTAAACCAGTCTTTATGAAAAAAAGAAAAATACCTTCACTATTTGTAATTTTAATTTGTCTTTACAGCGAAACATGCAAATTTCAGCCAAGAAAGTTCTTGTTCACCAATTGTTACAAAAGAATCTAAATCATTGTCAATAAAAATGTACAAATTATACTAATTCTGAATGTCGTTTTAAATAGTCTGTACTTAGGTTGGTAAAAGACAATGAATTGTCTATTCTGCTGTGAAGCATCTTTGTAATGTGTCTTACCAAGAAACACTCCATGGTCACCTATCTGACCTGTTCTAAACAGGATTCGAACCCACATTTTTCTGGTTACGAGACTGGCTCACTAAAAACTGACACTTAACTGGAAGCAAAAATTTCCCAGATAACATACACACAATGGCCATTAAAACCTTTTAAGAATGGCCAAATGTCTTTGCGACGTTAGATCAACATAATATAGTTTGTTAGGTAACTGAAACATTTTGTCTTAATGACAATAATTTGTAACATTTTGCATGTATGTACCTTGATGTACTTAATGGTAGCTATTTTTCCTCAGACTGTTACAGAATGTAATTATTGTATTGTTTATGTAATGAGACGATATATATTGGTGTGGCTAAATATATCATATCTAATGTTTACTTCTTTAAAGGGCAAACCATTTCTTCAAAAAAAAAAAGAACCACGCCATAGCAATGGCTGGATCAAGTTTTACTGAAATCTAAAATCATTCATTTTATTTGAACATAAATTTTAATTGGTTTATTGTAAGGGCTGTCAATCTAAAGAACAATATTGTGGACAACCGTCCTGTAAATCAAACACATTAAGTATACAATAACTGAACTGATGTATATATTGTGAAGGTTTTCCTGGGATGCTGAATGTGTGTACGGTTCTTAGAAACAAATCAAGAGCAAATCGTACGACGATTGAGTTGAATCATCACTTTAAAATAACCGCAGAGATTACCATAGATAGACAGACTTGCTAACAGATCGTCCTTTATTTCGTATAATTTACAACAGTATAGTTTTTAGTTTCTAAGTTACAGCTACCAAAACAAGTAAGACAAATATGTACACCTGCTGAGAATTTGGTTACGTATTAATCCTTTCCTTATGTCTTTTTGACTCTAATTTCACTCATGCAAAGTTGGTGTTAGAATATTTTGGTTTTACGTAGTTGTCTTTTAACGGATGATGAATATAAAATGAAGACAGTAACATTTAGTACATGGTCTTTTCAAAACCTACACACACGAGCAAATTGTATAATTAATGGAAAGTAAGGTGTTAGGGTCAATGGCCGAGTCGGGTAGACTGTTGCTTACTTATGAACACAGTGTGTGTGTGTGTGTGTGTGTGTGTCTTCCATACCTTACTGAAAACTACTGCTCCGAAATCTATATAAAAAAGAACATGTATTATTATATTATTACAATGTTGATTCCGTTGTTCTACCTAATAATATTGCTCGATAGCTGAGTTCTTAAGAAACGGAACGGTTTAATATTTCTTCTTAACAACAGAATTTAGATTATCGTAGCGTAACAGAAATATATATTTAACCTTATTCTATAATAATAATAATAATAATAATAATAATAATAATAATAATAATAATAATAATATAACCTTATTCTATAATATTCGTGTACCTGGCATGAACTTACTTTGAGACCAGTGGATACATTGGCGCACGAGACTTTTCCATGTTCTGAATTGACAATACTGTTTGTTTCATCATTTGAAGTAAAATAAATTGATTAAAGGGAAATACAATTTAAAGTCAACTACATGACCAACACTGTGACGTCCAGGTAAATAAAACTACGAACACAAATACACCTGAATATACAAATTATAAGACATCAACAGGCTTAAATACAATGTTCATTTTTCAACTAATAATTATTCTCTGGTTTAACAAATATTTTTGGACAAAAGGCAGTAAATTATTAATAAGTAACCGTGTTCAGGAGTAGATCTTAAAGGAATTGAGTACGAAGGCTGCTAAAATAACTAAATATACAGGGTTCAGGAAAAGCGAGATTCTTCTCGTCGTGACCTGGTAAAAATTGGTTGCGCCGAGTAAACCTTTACTTTGTATTCGTTCACGGAAAATATGAACGCATATTTACATCTTGATTATGAGGTTTTTTCACCTTTAACATGAAAAATATTTAAATACAAGTTACATTTAACTTGCGTCAGTTATAGATTACTTTTATTTAATACGCCTGCTTGTGATCAGTCTATAAAATATCGCATTCGAAGTTGATTTTCTTAATGCACATGTATCCCGTGTAAGCGTGGTGCTAAAATTTATAAAAATGACGAACTTGTTATGTTGCAGTTTCAAATTTTGCCCTCCGTTTCTCAATGTTATTCATATCTGCCGTGAAACCTTTAATAATTTAAATACCGCTGCTAACATCTTAATGCTGAGCGCCAAGCGAGGCCATTGCAAGTACTATTTTTATGTCTTTTAATGGCTTGGCACGGGTTTCAAACCCACGATTTTTGCATCCGAAGTAAAAAAGTAAACATTAATAAGAAAATCAAACGAATACCTGCCTCTAGGAGTTTTATATTTGGAACGAAAAGGCAAAGAGTTTTACTTTAGCCAAGTAGATAGGTATACGGTCACTGAAGGTACTAATGTAGTGCTAATCATGTCATGGAATATGTAATTTCAATATGACCTTGATAAGAAGTGGATCTGAGCTTGAGCTAAAACTTAACAGGAGGAACAAAAAGGTTATCACTTGTTCATAACCAGTGAACTTCTGACCGATATCACTAAACCGTCTTCGTTATCTCTGCTGTGGTCGGTCCGGTGGCCTAGTGGGTACAGCGTCCGCCTCGGATGCGAGAGGTCGTAGGTTCAATACACCGCCAAGTCATACCAAAGACTTCTAAAAATGGTACCAACAGCTGCCTCACATGGCGCTCAACATTAAGCGTTAGTGTTAGGAGTGGTCGGCCAGGTGTGAGGATAATGTGACTGGGTAAGACATCGTGCTACATGTCTGCGGCATGATGCCCAATTGCTTGACATCACTATAAACTGGGGGCCCCGAGTGGCCGAGTGATCTAAACCGTTGTCCGTTACGGATAACTGCCATCTCACCTCTGTCTGCGTGGGTTCGAGTCTAAGATTCGGCTAACGTAGTTATGTGAGAAAGCTTGCCAGTAGCTTCTCGTGGGTCGGTGGTTCTTTCTGGGAGTTTTCCGGGTTCTTCCTCCACCATTAATCCTGGCCGCCATGTATAGCCTATATTGTGCTTAAAAATGGAGTTAAAAAATAAAAAAAATCAAAAAACAAAACATCAATATAAACTGCCACACTATATTGTAGCGATATGATTGAATTTTTTTGAAAGCTACGTTAAAAATCCAAATCACACACACACACACACACACACACACACACACACACACACACACACATCTTATCTATGTCCGGTCAGAGTTACTAACGGTGTACCATAAACCAGTCTTTATGAAAGAAAGAAAAATACCTTCACTATTTGTAATTTTAATTTGTCTTTACAGCGAAACATGCAAATTTCAGCCAAGAAAGTTCTTGTTCACCAATTGTTACAAAAGAATCTAAATCATTGTCAATAAAAATGTACAAATTATACTAATTCTGAATGTCGTTTTAAATAGTCTGTACTTAGGTTGGTAAAAGACAATGAATTGTCTATTCTGCTGTGAAGCATCTTTGTAATGTGTCTTACCAAGAAACACTCCATGGTCACCTATCTGACCTGTTCTAAACAGGATTCGAACCGACATTTTTCTGGTTACGAGACTGGCTCACTAAAAACTGACACTTAACTGGAAGCAAAAATTTCCCAGATAACATACACACAATGGCCATTAAAACCTTTTAAGAATGGCCAAATGTCTTTGCGACGTTAGATCAACATAATATAGTTTGTTAGGTAACTGAAACATTTTGTCTTAATGACAATAATTTGTAACATTTTGCATGTATGTACCTTGATGTACTTAATGGTAGCTATTTTTCCTCAGACTGTTACAGAATGTAATTATTGTATTGTTTATGTAATGAGACGATATATATTGGTGTGGCTAAATATATCATATCTAATGTTTACTTCTTTAAAGGGCAAACCATTTCTTCAAAAAAAAAAAAGAACCACGCCATAGCAATGGCTGGATCAAGTTTTACTGAAATCTAAAATCATTCATTTTATTTGAACTTAAATTTTAATTGGTTTATTGTAAGGGCTGTCAATCTAAAGAACAATATTGTGGACAACCGTCCTGTAAATCAAACACATTAAGTATACAATAACTGAACTGATGTATATATTGTGAAGGTTTTCCTGGTATGCTGAATGTGTGTACGGTTCTTAGAAACAAATCAAGAGCAAATCGTACGACGATTGAGTTGAATCATCACTTTAAAATAACCGCAGAGATTACCATAGATAGACAGACTTGCTAACAGATCGTCCTTTATTTCGTATAATTTACAACAGTATAGCTTTTAGTTTCTAAGTTACAGCTACCAAAACAAGTAAGACAAATATGTACACCTGCTGAGAATTTGGTTACGTATTAATCCTCTCCTTATGTCTTTTTGACTCTAATTTCACTCATGCAAAGTTGGTGTTAGAATATTTTGGTTTTACGTAGTTGTCTTTTAACGGATGATGAATATAAAATGAAGACAGTAACATTTAGTACATGGTCTTTTCAAAACCTACACACACGAGCAAATTGTATAATTAATGAAAAGTAAGGTGTTAGGGTCAATGGCCGAGTCGGGTAGACTGTTGCTTACTTATGAACACAGTGTGTGTGTGTGTGTGTGTGTGTGTGTGTGTGTCTTCCATACCTTACTGAAAACTACTGCTCCGAAATCTATATAAAAAAGAACATGTATTATTATATTATTACAATGTTGATTCCGTTGTTCTACCTAATAATATTGCTCGATAGCTGAGTTCTTAAGAAACGGAACGGTTTAATATTTCTTCTTAACAACAGAATTTAGATTATCGTAGCGTAACAGAAATATATATTTAACCTTATTCTATAATAATAATAATAATAATAATAATAATAATAATATAACCTTATTCTATAATATTCGTGTACCTGGCATGAACTTACTTTGAGACCAGTGGATACATTGGCGCACGAGACTTTTCCATGTTCTGAATTGACAATACTGTTTGTTTCATCATTTGAAGTAAAATAAATTGATTAAAGGGAAATACAATTTAAAGTCAACTACATGACCAACACTGTGACGTCCAGGTAAATAAAACTACGAACACAAATACACCTGAATATACAAATTATAAGACATCAACAGGCTTAAATACAATGTTCATTTTTCAACTAATAATTATTCTCTGGTTTAACAAATATTTTTGGACAAAAGGCAGTAAATTATTAATAAGTAACCGTGTTCAGGAGTAGATCTTAAAGGAATTGAGTACGAAGGCTGCTAAAATAACTAAATATACAGGGTTCAGGAAAAGCGAGATTCTTCTCGTCGTGACCTGGTAAAAATTGGTTGCGCCGAGTAAACCTTTACTTTGTATTCGTTCACGGAAAATATGAACGCATATTTACATCTTGATTATGAGGTTTTTTCACCTTTAACATGAAAAATATTTAAATACAAGTTACATTTAACTTGCGTCAGTTATAGATTACTTTTATTTAATACGCCTGCTTGTGATCAGTCTATAAAATATCGCAGTCGAAGTTGATTTTCTTAATGCACATGTATCCCGTGTAAGCGTGGTGCTAAAATTTATAAAAATGACGAACTTGTTATGTTGCAGTTTCAAATTTTGCCCTCCGTTTCTCAATGTTATTCATATCTGCCGTGAAACCTTTAATAATTTAAATACTGCTGCTAACATCTTAATGCTGAGCGCCAAGCGAGGCCATTGCAAGTACTATTTTTATGTCTTTTAATGGCTTGGCACGGGTTTCAAACCCACGATTTTTGCATCCGAAGTAAAATAGTAAACATTAATAAGAAAATCAAACGAATACCTGCCTCTAGGAGTTTTATATTTGGAACGAAAAGGCAAAGAGTTTTACTTAGCCAAGTAGATAGGTATACGGTCACTGAAGGTACTAATGTAGTGCTAATCATGTCATGGAATATGTAATTTCAATATGACCTTGATAAGAAGTGGATCTGAGCTTGAGCTAAAACTTAACAGGAGGAACAAAAAGGTTATCACTTGTTCATAACCAGTGAACTTCTGACCGATATCACTAAACCGTCTTCGTTATCTCTGCTGTGGTCGGTCCGGTGGCCTAGTGGGTACAGCGTCCGCCTCGGATGCGAGAGGTCGTAGGTTCAATACACCGCCAAGTCATACCAAAGACTTCTAAAAATGGTACCAACAGCTGCCTCACATGGCGCTCAACATTAAGCGTTAGTGTTAGGAGTGGTCGGCCAGGTGTGAGGATAATGTGACTGGGTAAGACATCGTGCTACATGTCTGCGGCATGATGCCCAATTGCTTGACATCACTATAAACTGGGGGCCCCGAGTGGCCGAGTGATCTAAACCGTTGTCCGTTACGGATAACTGCCATCTCACCTCTGTCTGCGTGGGTTCGAGTCTAAGATTCGGCTAACGTAGTTATGTGAGAAAGCTTGCCAGTAGCTTCTCGTGGGTCGGTGGTTCTTTCCGGGAGTTTTCCGGGTTCTTCCTCCACCATTAATACTGGCCGCCATGTATAGCCTATATTGTGCTTAAAAATGGCATTAAACCATAAAAAAAAACATCACTATAAACTGCCACACTATAGATATTGTAGTGATATGATTGAATTTTTTTGAAAGCTACGTTAAAAATCCAAATCTCACACACACACACACACACACAAACACACACACACACACATCTTATCTGTGTCCGGTCAGAGTTACTAACGGTGTACCATAAACCAGTCTTTATTAAAAAAAGAAAAATACCTTCACTATTTGTAATTTTAATTTGTCTTTACAGCGAAACATGCAAATTTCAGCCAAGAAAGTTCTTGTTCACCAATCGTTACAAAAGAATCTAAATCATTGTCAATAAAAATGTACAAATTATACTATTTCTGGATGTCGTTTTGAAATAGTCTGTACTTAGGCTGGTAAAAGACAATGAATTGTCTATTCTACTGTGATGCATCTTTGTTCCCTTTACAGCTGAATTGCTCATTCAGGTGGTGAATGATTGTCTTTTCCTAAATGTTCTCACTAATTTTGAATCAACAAAGCTTGGCATGTTGGTGCCTAGCTCATATACGTATTACAGAAAGCAAACCACAGAGATTTAAATATCCAATTTTAGCAACAGTTTTTAGAAACTTAACCTTTGCTATTAATATCCCTTTGATCTTTTGTTCAAGGTAAGACACGTGCAAGCAATGACAAGAGTTCTCACACTTTTGTGAATAATGAACGTTTTTAATACACGGCTGTGCGGAATCGATATCCATGGACCGTATTCTTAGAAAATATATTGTTCCCCAAACCTTTATCGTACATATCTGCACCACTGTAAACAGTATTGTAGAGAAAGAACATCGTAACCTTCCTTTACTTGAATCGTAACGATGTCTCAGATAATGTTTCTATAGTTTCGAGGGGTTGAGCAGTTGTTACTTATTGTACAGCTGGACGATACCATAGATAAATAAAATTTTAAATGTCGACATTTTGCTCAATATGCTACAAAAATAAATAATAATTAATACATTTTTAAGTACGTATAGCTCCTGACAATTTTATTTTTTTTCAGAAGAAGAAAAAATCCTTTTTTTAAGTTATGTTATAATTCACTTATTATTAAATTGGAATAACATAACATTAACCAATATATTGGTACCCCTTCTTATCTTTTCTGCTAGATCCTATGAGTCAAACGATGAAATGGAAAGAATTTTAATCTCTCGCTGCTTTTTGTCATTAAGCTATATAAACGGACAAGAGAATTATTGGCCACGGTATGTTAATGAGCTGGATTTGTTTTTAACGCCCCATTCAGTTCAAGATGGCATCTGAAATGTTTTACTATCGTTAGGTAAGAATTTTAATCATAACCTTCTTCCCCTTACTTGCTATGAGAATGAAATACTTATACGTTGAGAAATGTCCTTGTCCATGATGATGATGATGAGAGAGAGAGAGAGAGAGAGAGAGAGAGAGAGAGAGAGAGAGAGAGGAGTTCAGTCTCCCTTAACAAAAGTATGTCCCTCATAACTGAAGATACGGCTACATCGTGTGGAATATGGTAAGCAGACGTACATATAATACTAAATTCTAGAGATGCATCTATAAAGCCTTTATGATTAAAATACACGAAATACAATAAGATTACAATTTTTCTTCGAGCCTACCAACTTCATACATTTGTATAATTTCTGCATTTTAGAATATAATGCAGAATACAAAAACTTCGATATTACTTAAAGAATATTTTATTTTCATATTAAATCTAAACATGACGTTGGTAGCGAATTCGTGTTTACCAATAAGTACCATAACAAAGAATTAGTATATATTATCTGCAATTTAACACTCCATTACATTAGAAAGGCCGCCTTACAAACTTAACTGGATATGACAGGTAGCATAGTAAATCTAGATGAGTGCGGAAAGGTCATATAAGGTATATGCTGAATTAAACCAACAAATGACGTATATATCTCAAGGCCGGATCAAGGGAGGGTGGGTCCGAGAATCCCACCTCAGGCTTTAAAGAACCCCAACTAAACGTGCACATACAAATGGGGTCCCTTATCACTTGCAATTTGACCATTCTTCATTTATTAGGTAATATGCCTACTTTGAGTATATAGACAAATTGGCTTTTGCTTTGGTGCTTTTCAAAATATTGGAGAAAAAACCCCAGCACTTAATCTGATCCGGACAAAATTATATCATAGTTGGTTAAGATTGAATACACATCGGATAGTGTTTATCACCATCACTGTTTCGGAAATGTTTGTTCTCACAAATATCTAAATAGATCAAAGTTCAGTACTTTACGTTGTACCTTTGAGCTCTAGTGTTTAGTCACTGGTTTTCCAATGCACCAGGATTGGCAAGCGTTATATCATTTTTCTCTTTTGTGTACTCTGTGGATCCCCCACCCCCAAAGGATCACACCAAGCGATTGACCCTAATGACCATAGTACTTAATTTGCTCTCTTGCTAAGTAAAATCAGCTTTAATGCAGTAATTATCAGGTCCATTTTTATAACCATTTTAATAATTAATGTTCTATATTCAGCTTTTGAATTTATCATATGAGAAATCATTCTCAAAGTTTATCAGTTATATGAAATTTAATATTTTCACAAACTATTTCATGCTCATTAATTCCATAAGTTGTGACAGACCTCAAATGCACTCGGTGGAAACCTGCAGGATTGCACACAGTCGCGATAATGCATAATGAATTCAGACTAGGCCATGCCTTTCGTCAAGATTCGGAACCTATGTATACAACACTGAGAACATATACTGGCACGCATTCGTTTGTAATGGACAAGAATCAGTCAAAATGCACAGCACATCAACATCACACATTGTATGACTGACTGATAAAAGATAGATGACGCTTGCGTGTGAAAGGATTTATAATAGTATCTGTCATGGAATATGAATGAATTTGATAGGTTTTTTGCTTCTGTGTTGGTATGTACAGTGTGCTTCTTTCGATACCAACAACTCAAACAGCAGTCAAAAATGTTCTTGGTGAGGGGTGTGGGGCATCTACTCCATCTAAATACGTTAATTTCCCAATATATTTAATAATTAAAAGCTTAACATTTTTAACGGGTTTCTGTTTATATATATATATATATATATATATATATATATATATATATATATATATATATATATATATATATATATATATATATATATATATCAGTTTTAATTGGTACGACGCATGCATTTTGTTTCTTCCATTGCCAGTACTCACATATTAGAAGAGCTGTTTCAGAACAATTGTATTGTCTTCATTCTGTTTTTTGTTTGTTTTGTTTTTTATGGTTAAACGCCTTTTCAGCACAATATTGGCTATACATAGCGGCCAGTATTAATGGTGGAGGAAGAACCCAGACAACCTCCAGAAAGAGCCACCGACCCACGAGAAGCTACTGGCAAGCTTTCGCACATAACTTCATTTGCCGAATCTTAGACTCGATCACACGCAGACAGAAGTGAGATGGCAGTGGTTCGTAACGGACAGCGCTTTAGACCACTCGGCCACTCGGGGTCCCTTCTTCATTCTGTAAAATTCTTATTGTTGGTATCTGACAATTAAATTGTTCAATTAGTAATTCAGTATGTGAGAGAAATGTTCAACGTATACCCTGATTACTCGAGAGAGATTTTGACTTATCGAGGTCGAACTCTTTCATCGTGCTTGGGAAGCGAGCAGCATGGAAGGTGAACACCACAAACATATTTCTCAGACAAATATTGTAAAAATTCTATGATTTCCAATATGAAAAAAAAAATCGAAATCAAATCGCGTTGTGGGATCATCACGTGCTAATTGGCTGCGACAAATTAAATTGTCGATATAACAATAATGGTAGGAGAGTCGTTCACAACCAGACTAACTCGAGAACGATTAGCCACGATTAAAAGATTTATCCCGGTGAGAAATTCGGTCAGAAATAAATTACAAGCGCGGCAAGATTCTCATGTTGATTTTGTCACCGATGCTGAACAATTATTTAAACATATTACTACGGCTACTGAGAAAGCTGCAATTGCTACTGAAAGAGCTATATTTTTTGAATATTAAAGATGACGATAGAGGAAAAGAAATATTCTCCCCGAGCTTGAAAAAAAAAGGAAAACGAGCCAAGCAAACAAAAAAGATTCTTCGAGATCTTCTGGCTGATATAACCGCTTCACAACCTCAACCTCAACTTCAACCAGAGGAAGCTATTGCTGCTCCTGTCGAAGAAGCATCCAAGGAAGTTTTATTATCCGAAAGATTTGCTGATAGTGCGATTGATAAGATTTAAAAAAAAGTAATATAAATGACCTTGCTGTTTTTGCTTTTATAAATTATAATCAGAGAATTTTTTTAATTTAAAACCTGGAAAAGATAAATTTATAAAAGATTTTAAAAAACTTGGAATAAATATTTATATCGAATAAAATATAATTATGAAAGAGTTTCAAATAGTGATCAAACTTTTATAGCTAACAATAGTATTATAAAGAGATTGGGTATAGGGTCTCAGATTGAGCAACAACGTGGGTTACAACCTCGTCTACCGTCGTATGAAGAATCTCTTCAACTACCGGAAAAATCAAAATCTTCTAGAAGGGAAGAATCTGATGATACACAAGGCGAAACTGGTTATAGTGGTAGTGGATTATCTCATGGTAGTGGTCGTGTTACCTGTCCTAACAATCTTCTCTCGGATATAGCACGATTAGAAATTCTCATATCGGGTAAATGAGCTGGAAATAACTCACCGGAAATAATAATGAGGCCGCTGGTATCTGTAGACGATTAATTCAGGGTGGTATTATGGATATCGGTGTATATCGAGAGTTTATTGATGAACTCGTTGAGGATTATCACAGCGATTGATTTTCTGTGACAATTAGTCATCCGATTAGATAAATAACTATTAGATAAAATGATCATGCATCATAACCGTAGCAAGCCAACTATGATTTACGTAGTAAATTCACGATTGCCTGTTTATAAAATATATCATGGAGACAGGCTCTGTGATATTGTTCGAGGATTATTTACAAGAATGGCTCCAAAAAAAGCACCTATCGCAAAAAAAATTATCGATGAAAGCAATTGGTGTTATTCGTGAAAAAGGTATAAGCGCTGTTGGTGATGTTGCCAGTAAGGCGTTTGCCGCGGCTAAAGAAAGACTAGTATCCCTAATTCGACGAAAGAAAAAAAAAAAGAAAACCATCACCGGTAAAACTACTGTCTACTGAACTTAAGCTAGCGAGTGTCAGCAATATAATAAATCAAGATGCGGATCAAAAATTAACCGCGTTGATAAATCAAGATGGCGACGCACAAAGAAATATAGCTGCGAATCTAATAGCGGGTAGTGGTCTCAACTACCGAGCGAGATCATGATTTAGATCGACAAGAATATAATACAATGTTCAAATCTTCACCCAGCGAAGGTTTTGGTATAGACGCGTCGATTCTCAAAAATGATTCCGTACGCGATTATCAATTTTATTCCTATTCCGCAATACAACCTGATGCCCGAGCTAGAATTGAACTTCAGGTTCATGATATAAGTAAATATTTCTTACCTGCGAACCTTTCATCAAAGATTAAAGGTCAAAAAGTAAAACATTTTGCAGCTAATACACCGTATGATAATCTCCCAACTACCCGAGTTGGTTTTATCAATAATGGTATTATCGCGTTGTTTAGTAGCGCTCGATATATGATTGATGGAAGAGAGATTGAATCTATCGAGTATGATGCTGATGTTACGACAACAATCGTAGGTTTAGCTCGATATTCCGATGATTATATAAGATCGGCCGGTCCATCAATGATGTTCGCTAAGGATATTACCAATCATGCTGATCATAATCAGTATATTAGAAGACGACCAAATAAATAATGCAAACGCTGCTAATGCTGATGTTGAAAATGTTGTTATTAATACTAATCCTAATTACAACCTAGGATTTTTAACACCCAAAACAATGTTTGATGACAATGGAAGGTTTTCCTGCGTGATTCGACTATCTCATATTTTCGGATTCTGCAGGAATGTTAGAAAGGTTATCTTCGGAGCAACGCATACAGTAGTTCTTGTGCGAAAAAGTAATGACAACGATGCAATCTGGCGTGCTGGTGCTGTTGCTGATGATCCTGTTGTTGTTGATAGTAAGATAATTCTATCAAAACTCTCATTGTGGATGCCAATAATGACCCCCATCGATCACCGTAGAACAGCGGTTACTATCGTTTATGGAAAAGGGTGGTAAATCATTGATGTCATGGTTGGAGCTTACGAGGCTACAATGAAAATGGTATGGCATTAAAGAAAGCTACTGGACGCGGATATAAAAAAAACGGGAAAGGGTCCTAGACACCCAAGCAGTCGTTTCACGAGATACGGAGCCAGTTTGAGACTCCCAGGAAGCGTTTATTCATAACCCCATTGTCAAATTTTGATTTAATCGATGCTGCAAAAGTAATTTAATATAAAAAAAAATCAGGGGCATTTTTATGCGAGATCAATTACCACAACAACTAGCAAATACTGAAACCGGTATTATTAATCTCGATAATAACATCGGATCTGGAACTCAATGGGTCGCATACGCGATTGACCCCCGTGGAATTATTTATTTTGACTCTTACGGGCTAGCACCACCAAAAGAATTTCTAAGATATATAACGCGATTAAATATTCCTTCCTGGTATTCAACGTTGCCAACACAAACGATGACTTATCGTCCAATATGTGGCAGGGAGTTTATTAATGTTCTCAACGTTCTATCAGCATCGACTAAACCACCTCATAAAATCGTACATAAATATACCAGTGATAATTTTTAAAAGAGATCTTACATGTATAATGGTAGATATTTGTGGAAGATCTCTCTCTCTCTCTCTCTCTCTCTCTCTCTCTCTCTCTCTCTGAAAAAAACACTGGTGGAGTTTCACTTGAAGTTGTAAAGAAGCTCATCAACGACGCAATATCTGAAACATTAAACCTGGTAGATGTATCGCCGGATGAAATTGTTGTATTTCAAGATCGACAGGGTAAATTGAAAACGAGTAATGTTTCTCTGAATGATATTTTAGTTAAACGCAAAAGGGGTAACAGAAAATTCTATCGCGGTGTTTGATTCAACAGGTAGGATTAAGCCTGGTGTTCTTTATTCAACCGTGTTAGATAATATTGACAACCGAGTAAAAAAATCAGATGAAACAATAACATGTGAACTTGACATCAACTAGAATAAAATAACCACGCTTGGCAGTCCAACATCTGACAATGACGCGACAACAAAAAATACGTCAATGATAATTAACAACGTTGTGTACCAAATATAAAACCACCGATGATAAATTAACAACGTTGCGATCCGAATATAATGTTTACGTGGGTTAATATACACGTCTTCAAAGAAATTTTAGAAAGGTTGATGAAACCATTGACAACTTCTTTGGAACCCCACCAGCAGTCCCTATAAAACTTTCTGATATTAATACAAAATTCGCCGATATCGTCGCTGATTTTCCTGATATCGCTACTCGACTTGATAAGGTTAAAATCCCCCATAAAGAAAATATCGATAATGTTAACGATAACGACTCATCATGAATCTTTTACTTAGACATCTGAAAATAACAATATTAAAATTACCGCAACAGTGGTATCTATGTATTAACTATACTTTCAGCAATACTATTTAATGTATCATCGTATTCATATACTGGAGTCAATACTGCAAGTGATATTTTCGATAAGGAAGCCACATAAATATTTACATTAGCACCTACCACCGGTAATTTAAAAGAAGTGTCAATTACATACTACGTATAATTTGTAATTGATTTCAGTAAATAATATATAAAATGACCACCCAGCAATATCGATAAGATCAAATTCTCCAGTTACAAACTAAACTAAAAATCCCGTTGACGAGTATCAAACAAAGGTAAAAAAGAAGATCGTAGACGTATTACCCGCATTGATATAATTGTGTATTCGGTTTCAGGTGTTATCGCTGGAACCGGTGTATTATTATCGTCGATAACGATGATCGCTCCTGTAGTTGTTACTATTTGTATTTCAACGGCGACGACGATCACAGGAGTTCTCGGTATCATCACAAAATATATTCTAGTGTAGTGAAAGTAAATTACACGATTATACGGTTACATTACACACACCGTCAACCGCGTACTTGCAAATATCATCGTTGATATCGTCCAGTCTCGATAATACAGTAATATCCCATAATGAATTATCGGCGATGATTAACATTTATGATACTGTGATGTCTAAATTAGGAAAACATAATATTGATAACAATGGCAACTCTGATGGCAACGCCACAAATATTACTTCTGCGGATAGTCACAAATATAAACCCGGCAACAACGACGATGATATCAATAGCATCAAACAAATCTGACTTCAATGTAGATTTTCCAAACTCCGATTCCAGTAAAAGAGATCGCACTTACTCAATTACGAGTATATTATAGTTGGCCGAATATCCGATCATCATCATTCGCTGGTAAGCCACCCAATAATACATTTGTGTTTGCGAATAAAGATAAATCTGATGGTACTCTTGATTGGCAAACTATATATCTCCCCAAAGGAAGTTATGACATCGAGGATATCGGCAATAAAATTCAGCGTAAAATAAAATCTCTCACAAGGGTAGAATCAAAAATCTCTATAACGGTTCACGAACCATCGTTATCAACCGCGATCGAGATAAATTATCCCGGGTACGCCGTGGATATATATAACTCGTCGATCAGATCCATATTAGGTTGGTCTAAAAAAAACCAGTGGAACCCCCCACGTCCACCTGAATCAATGAAATCTGATTATATCACGTATAATAAATCATATTACGATATTGATTTTGATAACACACTAAGACAACTCTACTCCTACAATTATTATAAAGTGAGTGTAGAATTTAAAAAAAAGACAGAATTAAAGAGTGTGTTGATTTGGAATGAAGAGGAAGATTATATAACATGGTCCCTTACTTATGTATAGACTCCAACATGATCTGGCGGTGGTTCTGTTCAATTATATGAGATAAAAGAACATTTGAGACAATTAATAAATGATATAAAATACAACTACAACAATTACGGCAACATTTCCGAAATTATCTCTCTAATATAACGAACTCACGCGATGAAATCATCAAACACGTTGAGATGTTAATCAACTTATATGGAATTTAAAAACGAGAAGATAATTCAGGCAACAATTAATTTCATCGTGATATATGATAATATAAATAAATTTCTAGATAAATATAAAAAACAAGGGCTGAATTACCGAATTTCAAGGTTCCCTGGTATATTATTTCTCTCCATGAACAGAGGTGGTGTCATCGATGAGTTCTTTCCTTAAAGTACTCGACACATGGAAAAAATATCACCGCCACCAACTATTCTCAAATATGATAATGATCAAGATGGAACCCGTAGGCATGTCTCACCGGGCAGCGTTGATATAACATCGGTGGTCACGGTAAATCTTTCATGCCATATCATCGACGGAAGTTAAAGCGCGAATACAGAATTATCAAATCAAGCACAGCAGGGTTATATTTTATATACTTTCACCCTTGAAGTATCTCCTGGAAGTTTGATAGTGCAAGTACCAATTAATCCAGTGTATTTAAGATGTCAAAATCCTTGGATATCAAAAATAAATTTTAAACTCGTCGATCAAAATTCTAACCTGATTGATTTATCGGAGGAGCAATTAATTGCAGATTACTCTTGATGTGAAATCGTGAAGATGTCTGCGATAATTAAAATCATAACATCATATATATATATATATATATATATATATATATATATATATATATATATATATATATATATATATATATATATATATATATATATATATATATATATATATATAATGTACCGTCACGTGAAGATATTTGTTCATGATAAACAAAAACTCGAAGACGCGATCAGAAATTCATTTTCAAATTCTCTCATTGGAAATTTTAATATAATCGCTGATGAATTCGGCAGCGAGAACTTCTTGCTAACACAACATCAGCTAGATCAACTTCAACAAGATCATATTACCACGATTTCATATACACGTGATCAGATTTTAAATTATGCTCACTCGTGTATTTCACGCGATCGTCTTAACGAGATCTTGAAAGGGAAATCCGAGGTAAAGTCTTAGGATTCTGTCAATAAATGTTAAAAAAGTCAAAAATTATTATGATTACTATCTATAATTATTGCCAAGATATTTTATTTCTATGATCACAGCTATATTTTTTATTTTATTATTATCACTGTCATTTTTTTTTTGCCGTAATATACATGAGAACTCCAACTTACCTGTCCACCGATGACGAAAAAAATATCATTGCGTTACATAGTGTCAAAAGACCTCTTGAAGTTGCTAACGTGTACAAAATCGTTTTATCACGATTATATAAGAAATGGGCCCGTGAACCGATGAGCGCTGTTACTCAAAGCAACGCTGAACAATTACGCGAGGCTCAACTAGAATATAAGGCTATTAAGCAAAAACTCCGAGAGGATATCACCGCGATAAAAAATAAAATCACGAAATTGAAAAATCAACGAGATCAACTTCAATCAGTGTTAGAAAAAAATCAAGCTAAATACAATTAAGAGATCACAAAGTTAAAACTACCGGAGAGGAATATCAAAAAAACATTGATGGAATATCAAACAGTAAATGACAAATACAAGGCCGCGATTGAGAGATCACAAAATGATTATGCGGTGTTAACATCTCATTATAATGAACTTTTAACCAAGAATAAAAAAATTTGAAAACTGGAATAGAAAACATTAAAGAGGATCGTAAATATGAGAGAGAATTTAACAGAATTGCAAATTCCAAGGATGTAGTCCCTCCTTTTTATTAATCGATCAACATCTTTTCGAATTCTGCGATCATAACCTTTTCTCGTTGTCGATCTTCGAAAACTTTGCTGATGTCATCGGATATTCTTTTGATAAGCTTTGAAACCGGTACGAGTGATTTCATTCTATCATAATTTCGATAAACAATTATATTTTGCTCTTTGGTCGTTATCTTCATGATCCGGTATTCATTTTTATGTGATGGTATACCATTTTCTCGCATCGATTTAACACCTTCGTATTCATCGGTGATGAATTTACTGGTAATAATTGTGCTGTCACCGACTAAATATTTAATTCGATCAAATTCGATTATCAACTCGGCAATATTTTTGTCGTTCATATACTTATAGGAATTCATTTGTTTAAATGATTATATCTCTCAGACAATTTATTGTAGATTTTTATAAACGTGACCCCCATCGACACATACATCGGATAATGATGTCGAAAATAATTTTCTTCATTGTAAATTTGATAAACCGCGTTTCTCCATTCATCATGAAAATCGTCCGATGACATACCCGCAATGGAATTTTCAGCGAGGATATCAAGTTGATGTTTGACATCCCACTCAAACTCCTCTGCGTATCGATGATAACAACGCCATCGTTCATCGGGGAATTGAAATGGTGTTACATTACTAATTTTTCTCGCAAAGACATCGAAATAGTTTATAATATTTTGTCGAGCTGCGTTGATTAACTTGTGCGATTTGTTGTCCACATACGTTAATCGATTATGTAACTAATTGTATTTGTCAGACAAACATTACGTATAAATAAACGATACCCATTTATTATATGTTATTGAAAAAGTTGATTTGATTACAGCTTCTGCGGCAAATTGCACATTTTTTGAATAAATATTAAAATATTTAGTTGCAGAGGTCATCGACGGAAATTCTTTGAACTCGCTGTTGTTTGATTCTCGGGGTTGAATTTAGACAATTTTTACTCGGAGTAACAGCTCTTAAATTTTCTACGCGAATATCAAGAGGTTTTCTGTTAATATGATCAACAACAAAACCTTTGTCAATCAAACCATTAAAACACTCGTAAATAAATCGATGAGCGTAATATGGCTTTCCATTAACGGTGACCTTCATGTAACCGGTATTGATAATATAACCATTTTTTACCCTTCGTTTGCGATGTCTAACGATTCCACAACGAGAAGCTTCGTAATTGTTGTAAACAAGATGAGAAATGAATTCAATTTGATTAATTATATCTCTTAAGCAAAATAACTCTTTAATTGTATATCACGATGATTTCCTGTAATATAATCTTGTTCTTCAAGTAGAATATATTTCTTCGCAAAATGTCTAACAAGCTCTCGAAATCTTTTACCGCCGCAATTATAACATAATCGAGTTTTCCTCGTATTGCATCACCACATTTAATGCAATTAACAAGACCTCGAGAACCTCGTTTAAAATATTGATTATGACCCGCGCAGTTTTCTCAAACGCATTTTTTAAACACACGCCGTTTGTTCCTTTAAATATCCATTTGCAATAAGTTTGCGCCATTGCTATACTAATAATATTCGATAAATTTAAATTGAATATATAATTTGCCTAATACATATGGGAGATATTTTTAAGATTACCGACATAACATCTTATCATCCGCGGAAGGCTTTTGACCTTGATGGTAGAATACGACCGCGGATGTGGAAATGAAAAATCAAAAATAGTATCAAACAAGCAAAGCATGAATTTTTTATAGACGGAGTTGAATATTTGTTGTCGACGTATAGAACAGCACCCGATAATAACACTGTGACCGATAAGCGAGCAGTTAAATTATTATCCAAGATAAATCGTCGTGATCGGCATATTATGAATTAGTAAAATTCAGTAAAATTTCAAAACATCATCGGAAGGTTTATAATAAACGTGAACGTGTAATGACAACAAAAAAGAAACAAGCGATCATCGATGATAAAGCTAAATCTGGAATGTTAACCGGGATTGACGAAGCATATTATAATCAAGCATACCCGATAACCGTAGCGATCTACGGAATCTCATTGAACGAAACACTGTGTAGCCGAACGTGTTGTCGAACATTTCAAGAATGCAAAACGCGGAAACGGGTTGAACGACTTGAGACACTCCAAGGTAAATAAGTGGTCAGAATCGATTAGGGATACCGGAGTTTTAATAAAAGATGTTTCCGAACTAGAAAAAATATAAAGATTTCTGATAACGATAAAAACTATTATATTACACAAAAATATAAAAATAGTGGAGCTCCGATAGAAATCATCGCTCATAATTCCCACGCGTGGACCAAATCTGTTAGAATATTTCCACGAGATCGAGTTGTAAAATATTATTCTGGGGATATATTTGATTGTATTTTCGAGATAAGCAAAACTGATCCAGTGTCGGTATGGTTATTTAAAAGTTCCGAGGATGAAGGATATCATCAATTTGTAAGAACTAATGTAGAATTATACCTAAGAGAAGAACCCCACAATGAAATGAATAAATTCGCGATGATATATTCGAGTGACACAGAAGAATTAACACGTCATTGTTTTACTGTTCCATTTTGTCAGAAAAAAAATCTTGGAAACCAACCCGATTTGATTTTCTATCTGATGTAAAATTGAGTTGTGTAGAATACGGTCACGGTGGATTATGGAATACCAAGTATGATCACAAGAATGTTATTTCGGTTGATATGATTTCATGTTACCCAGGAAGTTTTCTCGGGTACGGTGAATGTAGTAAGCATTTTGCACTGTTTGGTCATCCTACTCATGAAATGACCAGAGTTGCCATAAACGGACCTTTACCTGATTTTGATCTGACGGGTTTAGCCTCGCTAAAAACCTTCATCCGATCTGTTGTGTTTGGTTTGGTAAACAATTTTCAACAGAGAAATGGACCCCGATAGTATTATTACGATTTATGATTGATAGTATAATACTGACATGACATCGTTGATTGTCGATGAAGCGATTATATCATACAGGAAACAAACAGAAGTTTGATTACAGACCCCTGATATAGTTCCTGGAGATTGGGATAGTACCTTGGCCGAGGAAAAACTCGCAAAGGATCTCGGCAGGAAAATAATTGGTAAATTTACTCAAGGTGGAGCATGCGATAACAAACGACGTTGTACACGTGTGATTTTAGATGACGCTGAACGTGATTTTATAATCGCGGATACAACAAAAAAACAATGTATTTACGTCGCGGGGAAATGCATGTTTGACCAACATGGAAAAATAGGAACCATCATTGAATATTTTGACGGTGAATCACCACAGTACGCCCATTTAAGATCCGCGATGCTCCCTTATGTTTCAATAAATTTATTATCGATGATTAACAGATTTTCTAACATCGCAGTCAGAGTTGTGACAGATTCATTTTACTTCAACCGGGAACATAGGGAAATGTCGACTCGTTTACAACCGGAAGTGAATGGGGATCATGGATAATAAAACAAGAAACATTACATGAATATTGCAAATCGGCTGATGTTACCATCGATGATAATTATTGCGGAGAAACAATAATAGAATTATCGTCGTCACTGTCTGTATATGATCCAATAGCCAGAAATAAATTTGTTTACTTGAACGGACCAGGAGGATACGGTAAGACAACTCGAGTTATCGAATTATTTGGAAAGAATTCTGACGTGATAGTATTAACACCAACACATAGACTTGCACGAGAGATGTCAGCCAGAGGAGTAAACTCCTGTACGTATCATAGTTTCCTTCGGTGTAAAGGTGACGCTTGGACTCCTGATCGAATGGGAACAAAATATATTGCTTTGATCACCATTTGGGATGAAATATGTACAGTATAGTTGACAATACTTAAAACATTTTTGGAATGGCTGCTAACAAACAATACCGTTGTGATAATGTGCGGTGATCACGGTCAACAATCACCGTTTACTGGATTATCCCCTTATGAATGGCTGAAAAAACTGTAGATTATTACAAGAGATTAATACCGATCGCCGATTGCTTGATGAATCATTAAAAACATTTAAAGCAGAAATAAGATTTCAATCGAATAAATTCCAATGCGAAATAATACGTAAAACAAATCCTCAAACCTCTATCGGGGATTTTTGGAAAGCGTGAAAACCAACCGATTTGAGAATCGCGTTTAGAAAGAAAATCAGGGATCTACTTCAGATGAAATGATTTTATTTACATGAAACATTTCCGACTGATCCCGTTCCATTGTGTTCTAGACCTTTTGATACATGATGACAGAACATCAACGTTGATATTCCTAGGACATCAGAGAGACAAAAACTCACATTAAATGATATTATACTGATTGATATCACCGCTGTTAGAGATGCAATAAACTCTGAAAAATCCCCATGGAGGTTAGGATAAGCAATGACGATACTGTAATCTCAAGGATTGAGTATTTTCGATACAATTGTTTGGATCATCGATGATTTCATAGAATGGTCAAACCTAGTTTATTTAGCGGTATCTCGAGTAAGAAAAATAAATCAACTCCGAAGAGTTTTTGTCAATTTCAACAACAACAAAATATTATTGATATTGTCAATGATAATATAAGAAAAAACTCGCCGGGTATAAACGCAGTGACAAAAAAATAATAGAGAATTTGATCTCGACGTTGAATTTATTTTAAAATTAAAGCAACAACAAAAGAACCACTGCGCGAACTTTAATTGTATAATGTTTTGGTCGGGTAAAGATCCACAACAATTTACTGTAGATAGAAAAGATAATAATCACGGTCATACCCGAGACAATGTAACATTGACTTGCCTTGAGTGTAATCGAAATCACAATGCTAATTAGGATCTCGCGGCGGTAATTGAGTATCATCCGGGATCACGTGTAAATCCACGCTGAGGAGCAGTTGAATCTAATCTATAGATTGCTGGTCTACCTGTAGACGTGACAACACTGGCTATATTATGCACGGTTACACTCCATATAGGATCAGTTATCCAAATAACCGGTCTGCAAGCGTTCGATTAAACTGCTCAACAATGATACCTCACCTTGAAATTCTTTACCGGGATCAACCTGCCATAGATTCGGCCGCCGTAGAGGTCCTCCTCAATAAAATCGTTTAAACGCGGAGGCTACTTCAGCTGAAGTCTTAGTCGATAACGGCTCTGCTTCTTTGTATCTACTCGCAATATAAACGACAGTTAACGCGTATTTGTAGGTACGTGTTTTGACAGTATCATGTGGCAGAAATAAGATATCAGCCTGATGAACATCATTAGGGACGCTAACATCAAAAGACGCAAATTGAATTTTCTTAGGAGGCGGTAAATACATCTGCCATATTGCCTGCCTGGATAACCAATCTGCCGCGGTAACCTTTTTAATAATTTGCCGCGCTGGCGAGTTTACTAATCGCAGCTTTACCTTTCCAATATCCGGTTTGAGAATAATACATTGATTCCATTTAATTAAATACTATTTCCGAATACTAATTTACCTTTCATAGCATATGTTTTAACCAGCCGGCTAATTTTTCCTTGTACGTTTTATCAGGGATATAATTTAACGCGTGAATTAATTTCACAACAGCGATATGTCGATGTTGAAGACTCTTACTTCGATACGCGACACAATGAACGTGACAAGCTTTATCGATATCGTTTATTGGATATTCACCTGGATTAGGTTGATCTTGATTATCAAGTCGGATATCGAGTCGAGTTTCAGGACCACAGTAATTATATCCTGGAAGGTGTTTATCCGCTGTATATTTAGCCCATGGAGCTCAAGGAAGTTTTGTTTATTTGGAGGCGATATCACCTCCCTTTTTTTAATACTGACAAATCTCAACAAAATTATACCACACTGTGTACACTTGCTGGTATTAGCATCCTTGTTATTTTTTGTTGTATCAGGAGTTGGATCGCTCGTCAGTGTACGAGTTCTACATTTCACACAATATAAATCCATATTTATTTATGTTATATCTAATGGAAATTACTAATTTTTCTGCAACACAACGACGAGAGCCTGTTAAACATCATGCAATGTTACCAAATAATATTCGAACTGTAACTCATAAAATACATTTATCTTGCATCCAAAGGTCAGCGACTTTGATTTGTTGGGAAGTTGCTGAACAGGCAATTTCATAAATTAATAATGGATGAGTAAGCTAGATTATTCACTCGTTGCCCATAGGAAAGGACGAGACCCTTGTTCAAATTTGAAATGCACGAACACACGCACTGCGTATAAATTGAGAGGAAGCTTGCACAAAATTCATTCATTTATCTAGAGTCAGAAGGCTCCGTCTTTAATTACAGCCGTTCTCGTTACCTCTCGTTCAGCCTCCCCCAAAATGTCGACTTATCTACATCGTTAGCAGTGACACCTTTTAAGTTATGAGGGAAAATCTTTTCATAACAAGAGCTTATTCTAGTTGTAAGTGAAAACAAATTAGAGACGTTGTTTTATTGATGGAATATTAGTCCTTTAACAGTCTTTAGTTTGGAACACGAATTGCTAAAATCAATACCTGACTCTTTGGTGCGGAATTGAAAGCACATGTTTCAAACACGTGCAGGTCCAGAAAATTCCGCGGCTCATATCCTTTCCCCTGCACAGAAGCTGCCATCCCGGCTTTATTTATACTCATAAATATAGGTTTGATCATGAGCACTCCAAAATTTTAATTTTTTTAATTTTTAATTATCACGGTCTTGCATTGGTTTACTATGGGAACTGAATTAGTACCGTGAGTTCTGTATTCACACGTTCTGTACGGACGTTCTCTATAATGGCTCTGTCACGAAAGAAACGCGCGCACGTGTGTGTGATTTGGATTTTAACGTAGCTTTAACAAGTTTTGTGTCATATCATTACGATCTCTGCAGTGTAGCAGTTTATAGTTATGTCTAGCACTGGGGCAACATGCCGCATGATGTCCCCCACCCAGTCACAATATCCTGACACCAGGCCGATCAGTCCTAACACTAAGCTCTTAATGCTTAGCGCCAAGCGAGGCAGCTGGCTGTTAGTACCATAGTTTTAATAAGTCTTTAGTATGACTCGGTCAGGGATCGAACCATGACCTCCCACATCCGAAGCGGATGCTCTAACTACTAGGCCACAGGAGCGGTAGAAAGCAATAGGATGTGCAATTTTTTCGGGGTCAATTCGCAAGGGTTTAGCATTATGTCCAGTCGTGACTAATGCATTTGTAAAACTTTGTAATCTAATGTAGGCATTATAAATGAACGAAGAGAGGGATTTTTTTTTTAAATTTCAAATTAATACATATCGTTTTTAATGTTTCAATGAACTGCTATATACTGTTTATAAATTTTAATAATTTACCATAAGTTGTTTGATTTTTCAATGAACGACAGTATACTGTTTCTACGGTTAAAATACTTTACCATAGCATTTGGGAAATAATTTAAATTCGAAGTTTATGTCATCGTCTTCAAACTTTCTCCAGGAGTAGTAAGAAATCTATACTGTCTGCAATCTGGTTCGAATTTTTCTGTTTCCATTCTAAATAAAATTAAAGGCGCTCTAATGTCATTTAGACACGTTGTCATTATTCAATAAACGCGGGGCCCCGAGTGGCCGAGTGGTCTAAAGCGCTGTCCGTTACGGACCACTGCCATCTCACCTCTGTCTGCGTGGGTTCGAGTCTAAGATTCGGCTAATGTAGTTAAGTGAGAAAGCTTGCCAGTAGCTTCTCGTGGGTCGGTGGTTCTTTCCGGGGTTTTTCCGGTTTCTTCCTCCACCACTAATACTGGCCGCCATGTATAGCCTATATATTGTGCTGAAAAATGGCGTTAAACCACAAAAAAAAAAAAAAAAATATTCAATAAACCAAACGAGCCCAGCTATGTAAACACTTCAATGCTTTTCGTCAGGACTAAAAAGATAAAGGTCGATCCACAGTCTTCCACTGTCAAACACTGCTGTCCAAAATGTAGGCCTCTTACAAACTCGGTCAATTAGATAATGTAGTAAATCAATAACAGTTTGAATATATCCTATGTCAAGGCAAAACATAAAGGGACTGCACACTTTTAGCTGACTCAAAATGCACGTTCCGATATACATTTAACAAATGTTTGTTATCCTTGTATAATTAGAATTTTAGAATTAAAGCAGAGTTTCTCTCTTATTCCTTTCTCAACTTTTTCGCACAATTAACTGTTCCGACTTTTTTTTATTTACCCCCACACCCCAAAACATATATTAGTTTTATGGTTGGCAGACTCCGCACGCTGCAGAATGAATACTATTGCTTTACAACAAAAACGTGTTTATTATGGAAGTCGTTTTTCTTCTTACCAATAATACTATTCCCGTTTTGAAATGACCTTTGGCCTTTTATAACACTCGGCCTTTCCATTGCAATCTTACAGGGGTCTGCATTATTTAGCTTGGGTTTTATTCGTTTTTATGTACAACGTCGTAAAGTCATCAAAGTTAGCATTGTATGGTCTCGGGTTCCAATGACACCTAAGTGTGTACGAGGTCGCCCATCCAAAGTCGATGGTTTCCATCCGATTCTAAGGATTCTTCCACCTCCAAACTCTATCAAGCGAACATCCGGGCCGTCATAGGCGTACCTTACAAGTTCTTAGAACGTGTGTGCAGTCAATGTACGATAAATTGAGTTTCTTTTTATTAACACATAATATAGGTAGAAAAAAAAATGATAAGTATTAACTCGAATTAAAACAGGAATAATGTTAATGTTAATATATAATTCTATTAATATAAGATGTACAAGTGGCATGAAATGATGGTGTGCTAAGTCTTCCAATTAATCACAATAATGTAATCCAAAATGTCCTTTCTTAATTTAATATATTTCCAAATTAATGTTTTCTGTCCAAGAATATTATTAAGAATTTTGTAATTCCAGAGAATAATGATTTTAATTTTAATTAATTTTTTAATTTTAAGTTCCATTCAAATTAAAAACTGAATTTCAAATGATCTTGCTTCTGATGTTATAGAAAGAATGAGTTATTTCTCACGTAAATTAGATTATAAACCCCTCTACTTGACCAAGGTCGCAATCACCATTCTCTGGAAATAATCTGTCATTTAATGGAATTTTCTAGTCTATTCTGGATTATCTAAGACAAAATCTGTAACTAAAATTATACTAAAGAATGAGATAAACATCAGGTACAACAGGTTTATCCATGGGAAATGTCATTATACTAGACCCATACCCAAATAAACATGCTTAACTCAATTGATAATGAACATAATATTTAACCACACTAAAAAAGAAAATATTAGCTAAGTATTCTGTTGTACACAAAACAGATTATACTTGTCTGGTACAATATGAACTTGATTTATGATAAGGTAAAGTAGAAAATACAATTATACATAACATAATCATGGAGAAAAAACTAAACAATACAAATTAAATAT
Organism: Unio delphinus; assembly: GCA_029339505.1. Taxonomy (NCBI): domain Eukaryota; kingdom Metazoa; phylum Mollusca; class Bivalvia; order Unionida; family Unionidae; genus Unio; species Unio delphinus. The sequence continues at coordinate 6,510,169 of JAQISU010000058.1, forward strand.
ACATGACAAATTGACAATGGTCAAATTGTAATAGATGTATCTTATGAATTGTTGTTTATATATGAAAAGAAAACAGGAACTATTACAACTAACAACTCCATGCATTGCCCGTGAATTCCAAATATTGTCACAAGGCAAGAGATCTAAAAACAACAAAACATCATGCACAATTTCTTAATAATAATAATAATAATGTCATTAATAATAATAATAATAATAATAATAATAATAATAATAATAATAATAATAATAATAATAATAATAATAATAGTTCTATTTTTTAAGGTTAGCCAGTACATTGTTTGTTTTTGGCGATATGAATAACAATCGAATATTCTTCAGGCGTAGAAGAAATAATAAGATTAATACGATATTCGCTTTTGCGGCCCTGCTGAATTTGCGACATTTCATTAAATGACTGTGTACATGGCTAATTCTTCTTGCATAACTCCTTGTCGTTATTGCCAGCCTCAAACAAGAATAAGCGACAATTTTCAAGCTGTCCGCTACGACGAGCATATTTCACAGTAGATGGAAATTACTTACATTACCTATTGAAAAAAGAACAGAAAAATAGACTAGTGAGAACAGTGAATAAAAGATATATAATAATTATAACATTTCTTATTAATTGTTGACACTGGCTGCCTTTATGGCCATACTATATGGTAGGAAAAAAGTGCCTTTTAATGAGAGTCAACGACACTGGGATAAACCACAAGTTTTTAGCTATCGATGAAGATATCTGGAGCGTAATGCACGCACCGTAATGGGGTCTGATTGGGTCGGATGTTTTATCTGTAACAATTAAAAAAACGTTATATTAATTTTTCCCACGTTACGCATGTGCGTATGTGCGGAAATAAAGCTACGCTACTGGCTATTAAAAAGTAGTAGTATAAATGTTTTAGTATAGCAGTCTCTGTAAATATCACTCAAACACCAACTTCAACATAGCAGTCTCTGTAAATATCACTCAAACACCAACTTCAACATAGCAGTCTCTGTAAATATCCCTCAAACACCAACTTCAACATAGCAGTCTCTGTAAATATCACTCAAACACCAACTTCAACATAGCAGTCTCTGTAAATATCCCTCAAACACCAACTTCAACATAGCAGTCTCTGTAAATATCCCTCAAACACCAACTTCAACATAGCAGTCTCCGTAAATATCCCTCAAACACCAACTTCAACATAGCAGTCTCTGTAAATATCCCTCAAACACCAACTTCAACATAGCAGTCTCTGTAAATATCCCTCAAACACCAACTTCAACATAGCAGTCTCCGTAAATATCCCTCAAACACCAACTTCAACATAGCAGTCTCTGTAAATATCCCTCAAACACCAACTTCAACATAGCAGTCTCTGTAAATATCCCTCAAACACCAACTTCAACATAGCAGTCTCTGTAAATATCCCTCAAACACCAACTTCAACATAGCAGTCTCTGTAAATATCCCTCAAACACCAACTTCAACATAGCAGTCTCTGTAAATATCCCTCAAACACCAACTTCAACATAGCAGTCTCTGTAAATATCCCTCAAACACCAACTTCAACATAGCAGTCTCTGTAAATATCACTCAAACACCAACTTCAACATAGCAGTCTCCGTAAATATCACTCAAGTACCAACATGAGTATGGCAGTCACGGCAAATACAATTCAAGTACCTACTTCAGCATAGCAGTCACAGTAAATGCCACTAAAGTACCAACTTCATTATAGCAGTGTCTGTAGGTATCATTCAAGTACCAACTTGAATATAGCAGTCACGGCAAATACCACTCAAGTACCAACTTGAATATAGCAGTCACGGCAAATACCACTCAAGTGCCAACTTAAGTATAGCAGTCACGGCAAAAAATACTCAAGAATTTCAGTATAGCAGTCACGGCAAATACCACTCAAGAATTCCAGTATAGCAGTCACGGCAAATATCACTCAAAAATTTCAGTATAGCAGTCACAGCAAAACATACTCAAGAATTTCAGTATAGCAGTCACGGCAAATACCACTCAAGAATTCAGTATAGCAGTCACGGCAAATATCACTCAAGAATTTCAGTATAGCAGTCACGGCAAATATCACTCAAAAATTTCAGTATAGCAGTCACAGCAAATACCACTCAAATACCAACTTCAGTATAGCAGTCACGGCAAATACCACTCAAGAATTTCAGTATAGCAATCACGGCAAATACCACTCAAGAATTTCAGTATAGCAGTCATGGCAAATATCACTCAAGAATTTCAGTATAGCAGTTACAGCAAATGCCACTCAAGTACCATTTTTAGCATAGCAGTCTCCGCAAATGCCACTAAAGTACCAACTTCGTTATAGCAGTGTCTGTAAATATCACTCAAGTACCAACTTGAATATAGCAGTCACGGCAAATACCAATCAAGTACCAACTTCAGTATAGCAGTCCCGGCAAGTGCCACTCAAGTACCAATTTCAGTATAGCAGTCACGGCAAATACCACTCAAGAATTCAGTATAGCAGTCACGGCAAATACCACTCAAGAATTTCAGTATAACAGTCACGGCAAATATCACTCAAGAATTTCAGTATAGCAGTCAGAGCAAATGCCACTCAAGTACAGACTTCAGTATAGCAGTCACGGCAAATACCACTCAAGAATTTCAGTATAGCAGTCACGGCAAATATCACTCAAGAATTTCAGTATAGCAGTCACAGCAAATACCACTCAAGTACCATTTTTAGTATAGCAGTCACCGTAAATGCCACTGAAGTACCAACTTCGTTATAGCAGTGTCTGTAAATATCACTCAAGTACCAACTTGAATATAGCAGTCACGGCAAATACCACTCAAGAATTTCAGTATAGCAATCACGGCAAATACCACTCAAGAATTTCAGTATAACAGTCACAGCAAATACCACTCAAGTACAGACTTCAGTATAGCAGTCACGGCAAATACCACTCAAGAATTTCAGTATAGCAGTCACAGCAAATGCCACTTATGTACCAATTTTAGTATAACAGTCACCGTAAATGCCACTAAAGTACCAACTTCATTATAGCAGAGTCTGTAAGTATCAATCAAGTACCAACTTGAATATAGCAGTCATGGCAAATACCACTCAAATACCAACTTCACTATAGCAGTCACAGCAAATACCACTCAAGTCCAATTTTAGTATAGCAGTCACGGCAACTACCACTCAAGAATTTCAGTATAGCAGTCACGGCAAATATCACTCAAGAATTTCAGTATAGCAGTCACAGTAAATACCACTCAAGTACCGACTTCAGTATAGCAGTCACGGCAAATACCACTCAAGAATTTCAGTATAGCAGTCACAGCAAATGCCACTCAAGTACCAATTTTAGTATAGCAGTCACCGTAAATGCCACTAAAGTACCAACTTCATTATAGCAGTGTCTGTAAGTGTCACTCAAGTACCAACTTAAATATAGCAGTCACGGCAAATACCACTCAAGTGCCAACTTCACTATAGCAGTCACGGCAAATACCACTCAAGAATTTCAGTATAGCAGTCACGGCAAATACCACTCAAGAATTTCAGTATAGCAGTCACGGCAAATACCACTTAAGAATTTCAGTATAATAGTCATGGCAAATATCACTCAAGAATTTCAGTATAGCAGTTACAGCAAATACCACTCAAGTACCAACAACAGTATAGCATCACGGCAAATACCACTCAAGTACCAGTTTCAGTATAGCAGTCACCGTAAATGCCACTCAGGTACCAACTTCAGTATAGCAGTCACGGCAAATACCACTCAAGTACCAATTTCATTATAGCAGTCCCGGCAAGTGCCACTCAAGTATTAATTTCAGTATAGCAGCCATGGTAACTACCATTCAAATACCAATTTCAGTATAGCAGTCACCGTAAATGCCACTAAAGTACCAACTTCAGAATAGCAGTCTCCGTAAATACAAAAATACTACTCAAGTACCAATTTCAGCATAGCAAATCTCATTCACATACCCATTTCAGTATAGCAGTCACGGCCAGTGCCACTCAAGTACCAATTTCAATATGGCAGTCACGGCAAATACCATTCAGATACAAATTTCAGTTTAGCACTCATGGTAAATACCACTCATTTACCATTTTCAGTATATCATCCTCCATAAATAATTTATCTTATCTGTGTGTTTATTTCCAAACGTATAGCAATTTTAACTCCGTGCTTTTTCAATACTGTCATAAGTTTCCTGACAGAAGGTTTCTTTCGTCTACGAAGGCTGATATAAAGCAATTGTATTTTTAGTGTAAAATATAAATAAATCTTGATGAATGTCTATCCTAAAGAATGACTATGTCTATATACATACATGTATAGTGAGCTATGGGTATAGTCGATAAAGAAACAGGATGTAGACTTAGTAGCAGGTAAAAGTGAAGGAAATTGCGGTACCAGATGTTGTATATTCGTGGAAACATTCCTCTTAATTAATCATGTACTTTAGCTGACTGACATAGTTTACAGACATATAATGTCAGTTCAGCCTGAGATCAATGTCAAGGCGTGTTATAACAGCTGAATATGAAATCTTACACGCATTAACGTTGGGGACATATTTATGTCCTCGTACCATACCACTTTGGTGTCATTTTTCCACACAGTAAGTGGTTGGCAACAGTAAATTCATACTTTACATAAATTCACTATCATTAGTATGTTGAATCTCGTTATGTATATATGTGTGTGTGTGATAATTACATATTCAACAGATTTAGTAAAATAAACATGTAATGCTTTTTAAACAATGTAATGGGGTCCTTTTTACGTTAGACCTAGCATATTTGAAATAGCTACCATTCCTGTAAATGTTTCAGTTTTGAATCGTAGTTTTATCAACGTACTTTCATAAGTCAAACAATGCATGTAGGGTTCAGCATATCATATCTGCTATCGTATCAGCAGACATCAATAACAAAGTGATCACTCTTAGGTAGCTCCAAGTTTTCTTTCATTAGACTCTTTACCGCGACAGAATACATAGCTCCATCTTCGTTATCCAAGAGCGGATGATTTTTATGTAGAAATAATATATGGTAGAATGTCAGAGCGGGTAATGCCAGCTATCTACGGAGCTTGTTTTTATTAATTTTGTTTTTAATTTTAGAACGTTTGGTGCTATTTAAACCAGGCTATTCTTGTTTTTAACTTTAAGCTTGTGTATATCATTCGTTGCTCTTGCTTTCTGCGCATTTCGAACTTTCAAAAGCAAACTCGTGTCCAGTTTTAGTGAGATCCCTCGCTCGTCATATGACCCTGACCTTGAATAACAGCGACTGGAACATGTATCGAGTGAAATGCAATAATTTCCGACGACTGGCTTATAATATCTGCCGGATGCCTTCTTTGGGAATAGGGGTGAGTGTTGTAGTTCAGGAAGTTCTGTGCAATTACAGTGTTTTAACTTATAATGGGCGATTTGAATCGCAGGCACTTGACGCGAGCTTGATGCTGTGAGAAGAAACAAAAACAATAATCTGAAAGAGAAACATCATACAGAGTGATAAAAATACCTTAGATTGCCCTTGACCCACTCTGGAATAGGAACATCTCTATCATACTATATAAAAGAGAAGGCACGTAACTTCCAAATACTTGGTTCCACCTATGACCCGCGAATTTCATCTGCTTTCTAAAGGCATACAACCATACTCTATTGGTTGTTGTCCTCCTGAAATAATTTTCTATTTATCAATCCAACATTGACGTTTCTACGTTGTACCAAACTGAAGTTACGGGCTTCGAAACGAAATCATGGGACAAGTGCGTGCTCATGTGACAACCTGTGAAAAAAGCTAAATGTACCATGTTTGCGACTCTACGATACATCCCTTCTTTAATTACAGAATAGTGGCAGATGCAAAAGTAAGGTTTTACTTACCATTAGCTTTATTCAACTTTAGGAAATTCTGTTCATATTTTAAGAATTAGACATTATCTTCTACACTACATATACATTCCATACAAGCGACTCTCATTTTCATAACATGTACACTATGGGGCTCACACGTCAACGGCAAAATATGATTGGCTCAAACGTTTACATTTTAGTGTATACTCTCATTAATTTAACACATTCAAATGATTTCTAACATGATGCGACCGTGTTATTACTTAGTTTTGTCTTGCTACAAATAGTCTACATTGTGAAACACATTCAAATAATTTCTAACATGATGCGACCGTGTTATTACTTAGTTTTGTCTTGCTACAAATAGTCTACATTGTGAAACACATTCAAATAATTTCTAACATGATGCGACCGTGTTATTACTTAGTTCTGTCTTGCTATAAATAGTCTACATTGTGAAACACATTCAAATAATTTTTAACATGATGCGACCGTGTTATTACTTATTTTTGTCTTGCTACAAATAGTCTACATTGTGAAACACATTCAATTAATTTCTAACATGATGCGACCGTGTTATTACTTAGTTTTGTCTTGCTACAAATAGTCTACATTGTGAAACGTTATCTGATGCATAGATGTTATTTAATTATGACCGTTTTTGAGTAATCATATTTCACCGAGAGGTTAGGTTAAGATGTGAAAATTGTTATCTAATCACTCATAAACTTAAGATAAAGTCCTTTTTTAGACTTTATTTAGTTTCTGAGTAATTAGGTAAAATTTACGCATCGATAAATACCCAACCATGTTCGTTTAATCATATAATAATTCAAATTCGTATGAATCGACGGAACCTTCTGCGATCTGAAGGATATAAACGGTCTCGTTATACTGATCATGAAATTTTGTATACATCAATAAATTATGCGGACTACTTTTGGTTCCCAGTTTCCATGTAATTTTAAGAGGAAGCACTGTCTATACCAACGGTCTTACACCATAATAATAACAACAGCAGACCCCAATCACGCATCTCTGTGATTTCCGACCAAAATGTACAACCCTATTATTGAAATCGCCATTTAGAAGTTAAAATATTGTAATTGCACAGTCATTCCTTCACTGAAACACTCATATCTTTTGCCAAAGAAATCATAATGCAAGTTTGACAAGCCAATCTTCAGAATTTATTGCATTTTCCATCGATAAAATGTTTTAAAATGTTAATAGTACAAAATTGCGTATATAAAAGAAACGAAATAATGTATTTTTTTTTAAAATTTAAATACCGGAAAGCAACAAATATATAAAATATTCATCCACTAAATTAAAGTACAATAGATTCTAATCATTATCTGACACACAGAGCCACTAAAGTATAGTACTTGGAGTGTAATGTTGCGTCCTTGGCAATTCACTTTAGTCTTTACTAAGGCAAAACACCGTAAAGTAGACTTAGTCAAACCAAACGAATATTGTTTTATACATCTCGAATTACATGCTAATGTCATTAACTGACAAGCAGAACATGTGCTGTACAGAAAAATCAATTTTCTTGAATTCTATCAACTGCATGGCGATAAGGACTGTTTCAGGAGTAATAGTTATTCTGTGTTTAGCAGTAAATTAACTAGCACGCTTTTGCTGTTCCTAGAACATCACCATGGTTACCACATGAACACATTGGATAATAATCAGACTGGTCTATCGTGTTCAGATGAGGGGTGCTATATTTATGAAAAACAAAGACGCAAACAGACAAGCCGATACTCAAGAAAAACAAGGTCCTAAGTGTTCCTGAGAGCTCTCAAAATCTGGTGGAAGGTGATTAAGTGCTTTTTGAGGAAACGTAAAGATCAATTCATGACCATGTTTAAAATGCGTAGATTTTCCTTGTTATAAAACTTTTTCTAATATTTTGTTGATCCATATCTACATAGTCGTTTTCTTAAAAAAAAAGATAAATTCTCAACTGCATCTACAAGGTAATTAAAATTACAAATAAGATTGCCTTGTCATATACACCATGTCACAGAATTAGGCGAAAATTGAATTTTTTTTTCTTTCTTGAATTACAAACTAATCTCACCATTTTTTTTATGTTTCGTCGTACATGCGTTACCTGGGGTGAATAAGTGATTTTCTCCAAGGTAAGCGGCGTGTAACGATTTGCATGTGCCTGACTTTGAATTATATGAAGTCCGGAACATTAGATTCACGGGGTGCACGGTAATCTTGCCGTGATTTCTGCTCACCTATTTGAGGGTATATAAGGCAGAATATTTCTGATCAATATTACGGGACCAAAATTATCTTATCACAGGAAAGATAGCTCGTCATTCAATCTCCAGCCAAAGGGGTGAGTGTTAATTTTATATTTCGTTTTATTGTGAATTTTATTCAGTTTATCATTTCATATAATGATGCCTTTATTACAATGCAGATTTTAAACGTGGAATATTAGACTTTAAATGCAATAGCGTAATCTAAGGTTTAGATTATTTTTTTAGAGACAACTATTATTAGTCTGGTTTCTTTATTGTAGCTGATAACGTCTTTGAGATCGTAGCTGAAATTGTAGATGATTTGTTGCTGAACATCTTTGATAACATCTCTGATAACGTCTCTGATATCGTAGATGATTTGTTGCGGAACATCTCTGATAACGTCGGCTGATAACGTCTCTGAGATCGTAGCTGAAATTGTAGATGATTTATTGCGGAACATCTCTGATAACATCTCTGATATCGTAGCTGAAATTGTTGCTGATTTATTGTGCAATCGAATTGAAGTATCTGACTGTCTGTTTGTCAGATTGTCTGTCCGTCTACATCTGTCGTGACGTGTAAATATCCGGAAATCTAGAAGTCCGAGTGTCGGAGCTGTCTAGAGTTGTAAACATCCGGGGTGGCATCTAGGGTATTGAGGAACGTTAGTAGATGTTCTATGCTGTCTGTACGTATAACTGTGGTGGATCCGTGAAGGGCAAGTGACCGATAAAAGTATTGTGTCAACCCTAGGTCTTCGGATAAACTGGGCGGCGATTCAACTGTTGGTGAATCGTACGGTTATACAGGGTCGAGACACATGTGTATGTTTCAGTTGTAATACAATTGAATACATTGTTGTATTTACATAGTTACTTCAGATCACAATAGTATTTCAAGGTATTGCATGAATCTCTATAAAAGTTAGCAACTTGATTAAATACATGTATATGTTCGTGCTAGTTGTCGCAATCCATACGTGCGATAGTATAGTCTGATGCTTGTGTTTATTATCGTAATTTACACTTGCGTTAATATAACTTTTGTAAAGGTTCCTTGGATCTGTGTATAGTCCAAGAGATCCCTTTGTATCTGTGTTTTATTTTGTATTAATATTTCATTTATTCATGTATTGTGAATGGTTGTGAGTGTAATTGTGGGTTGAACGCATGAGCTATTGTGTTGATACATCATTATTTTTCATTAATAATTTATTTCATAAATTTATATTTTCTTTCACATATTGTGTTTGTGTTGTTCATTTAATCCACCATCCTCTCGGTAACAATTCTGTTACACACCAATTCTAGTGTTTTTATATATACACGGAGTCCAATGTTTATTTATACACAATAATTCCACTGTCTATTCATATTCACAGATTCTACTGTCTATTCATATGCAGATTCCACTGTCTACTCATAAAGCTGATTGCAGAGTATATTTATATTCACAGATTCCACTATCTACTCATATACCTGATTGCAGAGTTTATTCATATACACAGATTCCCCTGTCTACTCATATACATGTAGCTAATTGCTGAGTTTATTAATATACACAGATTCATCTGTTTACCCATATACCTGATTGCATATTGACTATATGCATACAACTTGTATTCCAAGGCCCACTCAGTAGCTGAGGTGCACAGTACACGACACGTCTTCTATGTTTCAGCAATTAGAACCAGAGTCGATGGCGGTATCTTGCATATCTGCATACACAATATGTGTACTTCTGAGTAACATAATATTGTCTTGAAAATCGCTTGTTCCAGTTACGTTTTGCATATATTCTTAATGAAGAGCGATTATATAGCTCTGCGTCAATCATAGAACTATCCCTTCATGGCGCTTCAGTCACTGATATAATCAAATTTGGGCGCAGTTGGGAGCGTTTTTTGAAGATGAAGTTTTCATGAGTATTTCAACTTCACCGTAGTATAATGGAGAAAAGTCTTTACACAATTAATGAGGAAGGAGGGTTTGAGGAAGGAGGGTTTGAGGAGGGAGGGTTGAAACTTACATAAAAACTGTTCCCTGTAGCCAGCAAAGGATACTGCCCCGGCGCATCTATATTGAATAGGGAGGTTTTTGAGGAATGTTGTAACTTACATAAAAATATGATCTCTGGCCACAATTAAATTTAGAAAAATTCTCAACAGACATTTTAAAGCAGACTATTTACAGAGCTGATGAATAGCTGGGTAATACAATTTCTTATAGTGGAGTCGTATTCTTCTCTGATGAGTAAAAAGTGTTGACAACTTTTGATTTTTTAAAATATTTTTTTTTTCTAGGACTTGAGAAAAGTTCAGTTCTTCAAGAAAAGCAGATCACACATAACATGATCAGAGTCATGCTAGGAATGATTTCAGACCATTTTATCCGAGTATTTGTCACAAATACACCAAAACGTGTATGATGTCGGTTTTATTATTGTTGCTATTCTGTTGGTATTTATTGTTAACATGCTGTTAGAATTATATTGTTAACTTACACTTTTTTGTGCTGATGTATTTTCAGTTAATTTCATATCTTCCCTTGTGTAAATTGCCAAGGTAGAATTATTTATATGAGTACCAAAATTCTATACTCGCTTATAAGTCAAGAAAACTGCAGAAAACAAAGATCCTGATCTACCATAGCAAAATGCGCCTGCAGGTCACAGTCCATGTTGTTTGTTCTACTGGTTACCAAACTGCACAGACCCAGGTCTGCTGGCGCATTATGCGTATTTTACACTTGAACCCGATTCATAATCGAGTACATACTATTCTAGAGTTATTAATAAGAACATGCATTACTCATATTCATTTATCTTTAATACTACGTTTATAAGTGTCGAAGTGTTCAAGATATTTTACCAGGTGTTCAAATGGAAAAGTTAAAACATTACTACGTTTATAACTGTCGAAGTGTTCAAACATTTTAATCAGGTCTTTAAGTGGAAAAGTTCAAGCAAAACTACGTTTATAAGTGTCGACGTGTTCAAGAATTTTAACTAGGTGTTCAAGTGGAAACGTTCAAATATTACAACGTTTAAAAGTGTCGAGGTGTTCAAGAATTTTAACCAGATGTTCAAGTAGGAAGGTTCAAGCTTCCATTCCAGATCGGTGATTTCAACAATAGGAACGCCTCCCAGAACACAACATGGCCAGTGTTCAATGCTTTCATCAAACTCATCTGAAATCTTGTTGATATAAAAGTAAGTAGCAAGTTTCTACAAAATTTGTTAATTAAAAAGATTGGCAATTCATGGCCCATATTACCTAATTAGGGTAGAGTGGTGAGGGTGTCAAAAAGCCTTAATGGGGTGAAACACCCCAAAGCCATCCTGACGACCATGCGCTAGAACATGGCCTGGTCTTCATACAGCAAGATTTCCCAGGTTACGCAGGCCTTGTGAATGGCGGTCATTGTTGGATGCAGCCGCACGCATGATTTCCATGCAAGAATGCAAGAATATTACTTTTTTGCATCTTCCTGTAAAAATGTTTAATTCATTTGTTTTCAGTATTTTTGACTGAAACTGCCTAACGAAACAGGGTATTATGTTTGAAACAATATAGTGTAGAGATACAGTATGTATAATATTTCATGATTCTCAGCTGTTGTTAATTCCGCCTATTGTTAAATTGTCAATGATGTACGATAGGGGTAAGACGCCCACCCCACCCCAGGGAGCATGTTGCCCCATAGCTGTTTAAATGTTGTACACTGTTTAACATACCGTTTATATGCCTAAATTATTATATACTTTTTGCAGATGGTGCGAACTTACAGAAGGAAAACTGATCGAGTAAATTATGGGACACTAGCTCTAGAGCGGCTCTTGAAGTAATCTATTCTGAAACTTCACTGAAAGCTGCTGCAAGGAATTATGGAATTCCAGCTAAAACTCTGCGTAGACATATAGATTTGAAGGTTTCGCAACCTCGAGTGTGAAAACTGGGAAGTAAGACTACTGTTTTCATGTTTGATTATGAGTTACTTCTATTTGAGCATATCCAGTCCATGGAAAATGTCATTATTGGGACTGGCCACAATTGACGTGCTGCGTTTGGCTTACGACTTAGCGGTTCATCTGAATATTAAAAACCATCCATTTCAAGGCAATGCAGCAGGTACTGATTGGCTGAAAGGCTTTATGAAAAGGCATCACAGTCTAGCCATCAGAGCTCCAGAGGCAGCCAGTGTCAGCAGAGCCGTGAGATTTAACTGGCCACAGGTAGTTAACTTTTACCTATTATATAAGGAATCGCTTGACACAACACTTGCTGATGGTCTCAGAATATGGAAGGAACATGGATGAAACCGGAATTAGTACTGCCCATAAACCGGTGAACATCATTGCATCAAAAGGTGCTAGATCAGTTGGTAAAGTTACAAGCAGTGAACACGTGATCAAACTATTGTTGTAGTATGTGCCATGAATGCGGCCAGTAACTTTGTACCGCCAGCATTTATCTACCCACGTAAACGAATCATTCCATCACTGATGAATGGTGCATCAGCCGGATCACTAAACTTTTGTAGCCCAAGTGAGCGGGCAGACAGTCATATTTTCGTGCAGTGGCTGGAACATTTCACTACTTTTGTGAAATTCACGAAGGACTCTCCACACATTCTTTTTCTTGATGGGCACCATAGCTATAAAACGTTGGAAGCTGTTCTCTGTGCACGCGAGAAAGTGATTGTACTGATAACATTTCCTCCTCATTGCACACATCGGCTACAGCCTCTTGATGTCGCATTTTTCAAAGCACTACAAAGTGCTTTCAATTTGGAGTTTGGTAACTGGATAACAAGCAATCCAGGAAGACGAATAAGTATATTTTAAGTCTGCAGCAGATAACCGATCTGTCAATGTACAGAAAGCTGTCACTGGTTTTGATACCCGCGGACATTGGCCTTTTAATCCAAAAAAGTACACAGATAACGATTTCGCTCTTTCTATGGTAACTGATGAACCTCAACCAGTATCAGATATAGGCCTAATGCGTGTCAACAGGCGCTATCTATGTCATCACGACTGATTGAATCAAATAAGACAGCTGATCACCTGTCGGATACTGGCTGCAAAGATATGCCGGAGGGGTCGGTGATGCAGAAACATCTGTTCAAGACAACAAAAGACAGATGACAAACAATCAGTTAGTATTCCTATAGTTATTGCAGGTGGGGCACGCGATACAGAAACATCGAATGAGGGAAATATGTATGTTGATGAACAACCGCTTAGTAACGTTATGATCATTTCTGACAATGCAATAACATTGACTGAATCAAGCAAAACGGTGGAATTTCTGCTAACTGATAGTTCTATATTCACTGTGGATGGATGGGTCGGGCAATCCAGAGACAAAACAAACAATTTTTACTTAGTTACCTGATAATCAGCCAACACGTCACTCTGTCATCACCGTCGAGGAAACCTGTAATCGGAAAATGTTTGACGAAACTATTCTTGTTGCAAGAACTGAAAGTGCAACCTTGGGGTATCTCATAACGAATTCAAAAGTGCAGACGAATCAGAATTTACGAACATAATGCTTAAACTTTCGCCAAAGCCAGGAATATCCAGTCCTGCACAAGAAAGCGAAAGGCAGCATCAGCCATGAACTTAACACTATCACCGTATAAATAGATGCTTATTGAAAAGCAAAAAAGGACAATAACAAATACAAATAGCAAATGTGATAGGACTGTATAGGCAAGTGGGAGCAATAAAACCAAAGTTTCAAAACATAAAGAAATGCAGACGAAAATAAAGCAGACATGTAGAGGGGACACAAAGATAAGCAGAAAATCATCTAAGACTATGAAGACAGCTTGTATAGAGGACCATGAAAAGGGAAAAAGGCTTCGGGTCCAAAGTCAGTTGCTAAAAATGTTCCAGGTAGTACCATGAATCCTGTGGCACCACCCTCAATATGCAATTTTGCTATCCTAAGTGTGAGTAATAAAGAATTTACCAGAAGCATGCACACTTTTCGGCTTTGCTTTTGTCTTCGTTAACTATGGAAATTAGGGACTATTTAGATTGGAGCATTGTTGTAGCTTCTGTCTTATCCACATTGCTGTGCTAATTTGAATGATGCAACAGTATGTAGTTTCAGCATCTGTGCCATATAGAAAATGTCCATATAGGAATAATACTTGATTTTACAATTCATTAGTATCCCTATAGTTTTACAGACTTTTACAGATGTCGATAGCAATGTGGGGCAATATGCCCCGGAGGGGGCTTGTTGCCCAACCACAGGGCAAAATGCTCCTTTATAAAGTTTTATCACTTTTTTCTTCTCGTAAATAGTTTGTCGTTGTAACATAATTCCATTTTATTATACGTAAAGCATACTGTAAATCAATTGTAAACGCAATCATGTCAATCATGCCATAATTATCAAAAGTTGTTAAATGGGCATTTTGCCCTCCTCTGCCCTACAATGTGCGGATTCAATTACAGATCTTCACAGCGAGTTTGAAAATATTGATGACAAAATTATAAACACAATTCGACCCAGCTCTCGTTTTTTTCCCCATACTTAGTATATTCGACCATGATTCCTCAGTTCATATAGAAATAAGCTACACATGTATGATACATATTATCCAATATCAAAATTATTTTTTAAATATAAGTATACAATAAACATGACAGGTATTTATATTCTTATTTTAAAGATCGCAGCTAACCTCATTAACAATTATTGTAAGGGTCGTTATTCGTCTACAGTAGTCATTCTTATATTTAAAGTTTTATACAAGTGAGACCAAATAGATTTTTATTGTCTCGAAAATAGATTTATTCATGTATATACAAACACTTTGTAACAAAGTACTTAGTATATAAACGAATGAAGATAAGATATTTACAAAACAGACGAATCGTATTAATGAAACTCATCTATCGTGTTTCAAGAGCGATCTGTTATCACTCAAAACAAGAAAGGTGGATGGTGTGGGTTGTCGTATTCTTAATTCTCTTTTAATCGGTCACAAGCCAAATAGATGCGTGTGTCGTAATGCCCCAACCCCTCCCCACCCCGAATTGTTTAGCACCTCGTCCATTTTGGATCTCTGTGAATGACGTCATAGAATACAGGATAATAGCGAAATATGTATTTTTGTGTAATGATCACTGTATTGCATTGTGGCACCAATGTTATGTGCATAATAAATAACAAAATGTTAATAATTATTTTTTCGATCATCCCTTAAAAAAAAAAAATCCTGAGCGAGTGTCATGCCAATTAACCTCAGCACTTTACATAACATGTGAGTTTCACATCGTCACATGAAACAAATTTTTACAATTTTATCTTGATAATAATAATTTAAGATCCAGTTACTGAATATAGATAGTTTATTCTCGCCATATCGAAAGAATTGTTGTCTTAGTAGTTGACCAGAATGGTGAGTCTCATCAACACATCGTAATGACCGCGGACGCGTAGATAAGACACGTTGCCCCATTTGCCTCTGAACGATATAACCTTTAACGTATCGATGTGTCATTCAACAAATAACGAAATGGCAGTAACAGATAATTCGAGATCAATAAATTACAATGTCACATTGATTAATCATGACAGCTCGCACAAGATCGTCTATCCATACAACAGGCCCGCACCTGGGGGGGGTAGGGAGGGCAACCATGGCACTTGTCAGGGGCCCGAGCTAGATAGGCACATATACGCACATATTTGAAACACTAAAGGGGCCCGAACTCTGTCAGCTGCCTGAGGCCCAGAATTTCCTAGGTGCAGGCATGATACGAGAACTCTCAAC
Organism: Unio delphinus; assembly: GCA_029339505.1. NCBI lineage: Eukaryota > Metazoa > Mollusca > Bivalvia > Unionida > Unionidae > Unio > Unio delphinus. The sequence continues at coordinate 6,526,122 of JAQISU010000058.1, forward strand.
ATGTTGCGGAATAGAATCAAGTTGACTAGACTCTACCCATTTCTCTTGTCTTTAATTTTACTGCATGTAAGGTTTATGTGCCACTTTGGTTATTACAGGACGTCCCTCGACATGACGTGCTGGTGTTGCTTGGTGACTTCGACGCTAGGGTTGGCTGCAACAATAAAGACAGAGAGAGGACCATGGGGCGCCATGGAATAGGCATGGTGACTGACAACGGGGAAAGGCTGGTCAACTTCTGTCAAGAGAATGACTTGGTCATAGGAGGGACTCTGTTCGAGCACAATGACACCCACAAGCTTACATGGACGTCACTAGACGGTAGAACTCAGAGCCAGATCGACCACATCATCATCAATGGTCGGTGGAAACACTCTTTGCAGGATGTGCGAGTGATGCGGAACGCTGACATTGGTAGCGACCATTTTCTTCTGGTGGCCAAGGTGACTTTGAAGCTTAGGGAAGTTAGGATAGGGGTCTCCAGGAATAAACGCTTTGATGTGGTCAAGCTAAAGAATCCAAAAGTGAAAGATGAGTTCAGGCTGGCTTTAAGGAATAGGTTTAGTGCTTTAGAAGATGAGATAGCGCTGACCATCGACAATTTTAACAGAGCAATGAAGGAAGCAGGAGAAGAAGTTTTAGGTTACAGGAATAATAGGAAGACAGAGTGGATATCAGAAGAGGCATGGACTCGCATAGAAGAGAGAAAACAGATTAAGAAGAGACTTTTGGATTCAAAATCACCAAGACTGAAAGCGAGAATTTCGAAGGAGTATGGAGGAAAAGACAAGGAGGTGAAGAAATCAGCAAGGAGAGACAGGAGAGAATTCACAGAGAGGCTAGCAAAGGAGGCGGAGTAGCAGCAGGGCAGAAAGACATGAAGACGGTGTATCAGAACACAAAAAAACTGAAGGGTGACTATAGTCAGCACCACGACCTTCCAGTGAGAGATGAAGTTGGAATCTATGCCACAGTGGAGGAGGAGAAGCGGAAAGATGGAAACATTTTGAGTATATCCTGAATCGCCCAGACCCACCAGTACTCGCTGACATTCCTGAAGCAGAGGAGGACCTTGACATCAATTGCGACAACATCACTGTTGAGGAGGTCAAGCAGGCCATTCACAAGCTGAAGAATGGGAAGGCACCTGGCGATGATAGAGTGTGTCCCGAGATGCTGCAGGCAGAAGACACAGAGACGCCGAAGCTTCTTTGCCAGATTCTACAAAAGATATGGGATAGTGAGAAAGCATGACTGGAAAAACCGGAATCATAGTTAAACTTCCCAAGAAAGGAGATCTGGGAAACTGCAACAACTGGCGAATAAACACATTGCTATCCCTCTCCAGTAAGATCTTTAGCCGCATCATTCTTCAACGCATCACAACAGCTGTGGACGGCATCCTACGCCAGGAACAGGCAGGCTTTAGGAAGGGCAAATCTTGCATCGACCACATCTTCACACAGAGGCAGATAATTGAGCAGTCTCATGAGTGGAATGGATCCCTTTATGTGGTCTTTGTGGACTTTGAGAAGGCCTGCGACAGCCTGCACCGAGCCTCTATGTAGAGGATTCTACGACATTATGGCATCCCCAAGAAACTTGTCAATGTCATCAGGTCCCTGTACGAGAACTTTGAGTGCAGAGTAATCCACAACAACCAACTCACTGAACCATTCAAGGTGGAAACCGGAGTGAAGCAAGGATGCATTCTCTCTCCGATCCTCTTCTCACTGGTCATTGACTGGATCATGCGCCGCACCACAGAGGGCAAGAGACATGGAATACAGTGGACGTTGACCTCAATGCTGGATGACCTGGACTATGCCGACGACATCGGGTTGCTGGCAAGCAGGCACCAGGATATTCAACAGAAGACACAACAGTTGGTACAGACAGCAAACACCATAGGTCTTCGAGTCAACATAGGGAATACAAAGGTCTTGAGGAAAAATACTAGAGTGGGCAGCCCAATCAAAATCAACGACCAGCCCCTGCAAGAACTAGATGATTTCACTTACCTCACTTGCAGTAAGGTCGCCACGGATGGAGATTGCACAAGGAAAGTCGTCACAAGAATCAGCAAGGCCAACCAGACCTTCGCAATGCTGAAGCCCATATGGAGGACAAAAAACCTCAGCGTCCACACGAAGATCCGTATCTTCAAGAGCAAGCAACGTGTTGAGCGTCTTTTTGTACGGTTAATAGTGTTGGATGTCCACTGCGAACATAAAACACAAGCTCGAAGTGTTTCAAACCAAATGCCTGCGACGCATCATGAGGATCTTCTGGCCAAACATGATCTCAAACGAGGAACTTCGGCACAGAGCGGGTGCAAGCACCATCATCTCTGAGATCATTGCAACTCGGCGATGGAGATGGCTCGGCCATGTCTGCAGAATGCCCCCTGACTCACTACCAAGGGTGGCACTGAGATGGATTCCACAGGGGAACAGGAACCGTGGCAGACCCAAAGAGACCTGGCGACGAACCGTGGAGAGAGACCTTAAGACCAGAGACCTCACCCTTCAGACCGCCCCAGAAATAGCTGCTGACAGACCGAAATGGTGCTCCCTTGCTGTTGCCTCAAGCACCAGACAGCGCAGAGAGGATTGATTGATTGATTGGTTATTACACCATTATTTGTAAACAAAATTTCAAAGCAAAACAGAAATTATACACTGTAATTAATTCAAACTCATAAGACTACATATACTTCGTGATTGTATTAACAAAGAGGTGCACATAGTTAATCAAATGCCAATAGAACAAACAATTTAAATTTCTTTAAGTTTTGAACACTTCATGATAAACTGACCGTATCCAAAAGTTTCATATTTACTTTTGAATTAGCCCCCTAAGCATGTAGTTGTAAAGTTGAGGTTACTTGTCTGTATCTTCAGCGATCGCTATGGTCTGAATGGACAGACACTGGCGTGAAATCGCCTGTGCACGTGCTCTCATGTACATTTATAACGGTTGTTTCAAAAAGAGTTCAAAATTTTCAAGACTCGTTTTCTAGTAAAACCATACAGTTTTAGAAACTAATGAAGCGGGGATTCAATGAGACTGAATGTATGTCGTAAGAATTTAAGAACACTGCATAAATATGAAAATGTATCATCTTCATGACACAATGAGAGAGAAAGAATTATCAGTCATTTCTTCACGATAACGAACGGCTAACTCTTTCCAAAATAGTTTCATTACAATTGAAAATGTATTTATACGGTGCACGAAATATTCGGTGAAGAAATAATTAAAAAGAATTTATATCACACTTGGAAAATATTTATATATTTAAAAAAAACATTCTGCTGTAAAGCATAACAGAATACCGAATTAAACATGAATATGATTTATGAAAAGGTTTATTATACATTTAAAAACTACCAAAGAATAAATATTAAACACAGTCACCTGTCTGTACAGAGATGAAAATTTATCATTTGCAGGGCACAATGAGAAGAGACGGATGAAAAGCCCTTTCTTTAACATCAGGCGATTTGAGTGAGGTTTTGAAGGAGTTAACAATTTAATTACTGGCTGTAGACAAAGGCAACACATATTGAAATGTCATTGTGGTTGTTACGTTATAAAACAACGCACAAATGCAAATAAGTCTTTACAAGATAAACTTTTATTAAAGAACATAATTTATTTCATGGCTAAAATGGTTGGTCTGACTAAAAAGTTGAAATGAATGTGAGTACGATGTCGAACCAGAACCAGAATGGAATAATTCCCTGCTACTCTCTCCCCTCCTGTCGGAAATGCCGTCTCGGTATTTAAGATGAATGACCTAAAATGAATAAATAATGATTTGTGAAAGACATATAATAACTGCTAACTAGTAAATGGATTACACCATCTGTTGAAATATCAATGAATGAGTTTACGGGAACAAGATAACTATAACAGAACAACCATGGAGATACTTTCTACAGCATTCGTGCGTGATTACGGGTGTTACACCAACGAGAATTACGTACGTATTTTTAATACTTAACTTCCAATACACTTGTATGTAAATTTATGGCAAGTCCAAGGCAGGTGAAAGTGGAAAGGATGTTTGTGGAGAGCAACAGTCAGAGGACAAATTTGAGATGCATCTCGACATTCCGATATAAACTGAATAGCTATATTAAACATTTTTATAAACGTTATCTGAACAAAAAATACGAAAACATTCATATGTGTATGATAAATGGTTACGAAGTGGTGATATTCAGAGGCATTTGGGGACGTCATTTGGGGTGGAGTAGGTAGGAGGTAAATGTGCTGTACATTTACTGTAACTTATATAGGAAAATTAACAAACTCGCTATGTTTTTGCCATGTATTTTTGGCATTCAGTCTAACTAAACACAACAAAGACGTGCGAAACATGGCAAAGATGGCACATAGACATTATAAACTGAAAATAGTGGCAAATATGTACATGTACTGCTTTTACCAAATTTATAAAAGTAAATATATAAGAATTATAAATCTTTGCTTTGTCCATGTGTTGATCCTTTTTTCTCCACTTAATTATCTATTTGCACACAACACTATAATGAATTATATTAAATATTCAATGATTTATTTTGTCAAAACAATGGAATCGTCCCATTATTATTTGTATAGTTTATCTCATTTAAATCAGTTGCTTAAAGTTCTCGTGGCTATATATCTTACATGTTCATATATGAAGGATTGGAGAAACAAAAGTGCACAAGTACGGTACGAAGACGTAATATACTTACAATACTGGGCTATATTTACTAGTGATACAAGCTTTATACCAATAAATATATAAGAATTGTGAATGTTTGTATTGTCTCTGTGTTGATCTTTCTTTTCTTTTGACATCTGAATATTTTCACATTTTCTTACTGACCAAGAAAATCTCTCTCTCTCTCTCTCTCTCTCTCTCTCTCTCTCTCTCTCTCTCTCTCTCTCTCTCTATATATATATATATATATATATATATATATATATATATATATATATATATATATATATATATATATATAATGTGATACAGAATTTATATAAACAAAAATATATTACAAATATAAATGTTTGTTTTATCTATGTGTTTAGCGTGCTTTTTTAATATATACATGTCAGTACAAAGACAGAGACGTTTTTAAAACTAAGATACATGTACTGGAAATATTAATTAACTCTCGAAACAAAAATGAACATATATATATATATATATATATATATATATATATATATATATATATATATATATATATATATATATATGGTAGTAAAGTGCTACTGTAATCCGACTATCACGTATCAGTGTGTGATACAATGACATGTAGCAGAGTAGGCATGCGCTACCTTTAACTCGGTTAACATAGCGAAAGTACAATGACAGTCTAAAATGTTGATTACACAATATTTTACTTTTTTATATCTGTTTAGGATTTTTCCTTTTAGTTATAGTGCATTCCCATTTAAGATGTTAAATATTGTTTCAATACTGAGCAACACAGTTTCTGCAGTTTCAAACGTCTCGGTAATGCATCGATATAATTATCCAAATAATTGTATGCAGGTATTCACATCCCAGGATAGGCTTTGTTTAATTTTAAATGCTTAAAATGGCGTGGCTGTAAAATTACGTTTGTTAACAATTGATTCAATGCTTATAAAATTCTTTGCTAATTAGGTCGGCAAAGGAGATAATCAAACAAAGATCATCACAAAAGTCGGAAATCTTTGATAATCGTGATCACATTCATTAATTTTTACTCTCTTTTAACTGACCATTCAGAGAGACACGTCATACATCCTTTCAAAGTAATATTTCTCAGTCGTTAAATTGCTTCAAGCTCGTATTTATTTTATCGATTTCTGGTCTACATATTTGGTTACTGGTCTCGCGATTAGTTTCTTCTGGTGCAGCCATTTTGGTTCGTAGCATGAACCTACTTTTCATGAATTAAGAAAGAGGGAAGCTGTTATTTCGTTCAAAGAATGTTAAGTTTGGAAGCCTGAAAACACTATTTAGAGATCTCTTCAAATTAATAAGAGCCGTCTATACCTGAATTAGAGAGGTTTCTAATTCATTTCAAGACGTAGGCAGCTCATTTATGGATTTGCTGAAGCAATGTCAGATTAGAGAGCTCTGCAATTTAATTAAAGAGCTATCTTATTTATCTGTAGAGGTCACTATTTCTATTTGACAGGTCTCCAATTTAATTATAGAAATCAAAAATTATTAATTGAGGTCTCTAATTGAATTAGAGAGGTCTATAACTGATATATAAAGGTCTCGAATTAAAATATGATGAGGTCTCTAATTGAACCAGAGTCCTCGATAAATAGGGAGGTCTTTATTTGAATTGAATATATGTAAATACGGCCACCGATACACCTTGGCATACCCGAGACACGAACCCATGCAAACAAAGGTGAAATGTCAAAGATATTTAAATACAGGCAACTTAGACCATTCGGCCAGCTAAAGCCGGTTATTCTTTTTCTCATCAGATTGTAAAACAGACCAAAATACTAGATGTATCGGAAGCCAAAACTGCGCGAACTAGATCCCTTAGTTTTTTTTTCTTCAGATTCTAACAGCGCCAAACTACAAGATTGTACCGGAGGCCACAATCGTACAAGCTAGATCCCTTTTTTCCCCCATCAAATTCTAACAACGCAAAAAGCTCAAGTGTGTTACCGATACTTAGTTTGATGGTGCTCACTGCAACCTGGGAATTTTGTTTTGTATCGGATGTTGAAAGCTATTTTAGTAGCACAAGGATGACCTTACATGACCTAGATCTATACATACACAAAATGCAGAAGCAGACTAAATTAACGCGTCTCGTTTGCAGATTTGTGAATAATGGAAGTGGAAATATGTTGAATTCAACAGGATTCAGAAAATATTTCCGTGTAAAAAAAACGAGGAAAAGTTAAGAAAAACAAATGTACTCTGACACTCACCGAACGGGTTTCATCTAATCGAAAACAGAACATGTAAATAAGCCACTGACCTATTTTTGATTCTTAGAAAAGCGATGAGCTGACAATCAACGGCACAAAAGGTCAAAAGTTCATTCCCGGGTCTGCGCACACAACCTTGTAGTTACCGGTGAAATTGTTTCGTTAGACTCCCAAATTTATAACACTGGTTAATTTATGATCCTAGTTTCAAAACTCTAAAGTCTTTAAACTAGATTTGAAGAATGCTAAATAACTATCTTCAACTCCACTCTCCCATGTTGTAAGGTGCTAACGTAACACCAACTGCGTCTTAATCAAAATTAAAAAAAACAACTATATATACAGTGAATACTATCCATGTGGAGAACGCTTTCATATGAAATAAAGAAGTAAAATTAACATATAGTTTATGTAATATTCAGCAGTATGGACGGACGTTTTTACATATATTCAATTCATCATAGAACGCCATTTTGTTTCGAGAGCTCTCCATATAACTTGTAGATCTCTACAATTGAATTGGAAACTTCCCTATATAAATTAAAGACATATATATCCAACCTTTTTTTGTAAGACTTTAAACTTGGTTAAATATAAACCAATCGTTCTTCATTTTTTTAAGGGTGGGTGAGGAGAGAGACCGCTTCTGTGGCATAAGGGGTAAGAGTGTCCTACTCTGATGCGATAGGTTGCGGGTTCGAACTCCGGTCGAGTCATAACAAAGACTTAAAAGTATGGTACTGCCTCGCTTGGCGCTCAGTATTAAGAAGTTAGTGTTAGGACTCGTCAGCCTGGTGTCAGGATAATGTGACTGGGTGTGAAATATCTGCGGCATGATGCCCTAGTACTAGACATCAATATAAGCTGCCTCAGTGCAGGCATCGTAGCGATATGAATGAAAAATTGTTAAAGTTACGTTAAAAATCCGAATCGCACACACTTTATTTTGTGACAATTTACCTGTAATATTATATACGCAAATAGACACGCAATTTGAAACGTACGCGTACATCCATCCATCCATGGACTAAGGGTTTTAACTAACAAATATGTACTTCCTTTCACCGTGGTAAATTACGTATATTTTATCATTCTACATTTAGAAAGCTTAAAAAATTAATATAAAAAAATAGAAAAAATAAATATATCAATTCTTACGACACAGTTAATTCTTTTTTTCTTTTTTAAAAGAAATGAAATACAGATAAATGATATGGTACACACTATTGTTTCACATTTGTTTTTGCTGCATTGTCAGACAGCTCAAACGTTTTTGAAACTTGGTTGGAATCTTCCACTGCTTTCGAGTTGTACAGCCCTTAGTTTCGGAGCTTCACGGACCTCAGTTACGGAGTTTCAGGGACCTCAGTTACGGAGCTTCATTACGGACCATAGTTACGGAGTTTCACGGACCTCACCTCCAGAGTTTCATTACGGACCAAAGTTACGGAGTTTCACTGATCATAGTTTCAGATCACTCTTTCGTAAGTTGAAAACGCTATATCTTCTATATCAAAATTATAAAGGCTATAACACTGTGTTTTTTTTTATACAGTAAAACAACAAATGTACATCACTGGACGTTTTAAACTATTGTCAAAGTCATTTGGAAGTACGATAAAAAAAAGTTGTTATTGTGGTCGTTGTTGGGTTTAACGCCATGTTTCAGCACACGATAGGCTATATAAATGGCGGCCAGTATTAATTGTGGAGGAAGAAACCGGGAAACCCCACACAAAGAACCACCGACCCACGAGAATCTATTGGCAAGCTTTCTCACATACCCACATTGGCCGAATCTGAGACTCGAACCAACGCAGACGGCTGAGGTGAATTGGCAGTGATCCGTAACGGAGAGCACTTAAAGACCACTTGGGGTCCCCGATAAGAAAGTCGAAGAGAGAGAGAGAGAGAGAGAGAGAGAGAGAGAGAGAGAGAGAGAGAGAGAGAGAGAGAGGCTCTCTAAAAACAAGTTTTAAGCTTCGTACAAATCTCCAGTTTGCTATTAAATTGGTAACACTGTTGAGACATCTGATTTGAAATAAGAACTTTATAAGGAAAGGAGATGTGACGATACTACTAATACTGTTGCTACTACTGTTGATACTTCTAATGCTAACACCGGTTTATTACAACGAGGATGGTCAAGATCTGAGCAAACCATGGCAATGAAATACTGGAGCGTTATTCTTATTTAGATACCAGGAATTAATGCAGCAAAGCAGCACAGCTACCACCACTAACATTTGTTTTTCTGCTACCATTATCAGTGCCAATAACTATTTTATCTCTATTCATGCCTCATACGTCTAGTTTTAGGTCTCGCCTGAATAGTTGTGGTTGCAAAGTTGGTTCTAGCACAAACAAATGTTCCCCCTTCAAAGCAGGGTGACTTGAATTCATTCGATATGTAATTAGCATAGAGCTCGAAATAAATGTCGGGATGTCATTGTATGCTTCTGAAACTTTCTTCTCATCCACCACTGTAAATAAACAATGGCCGTACGAAAAAGAAAATTCAACGGCGACGGCCCTGAACGCACAAATATGCACATATATTCAAGATAATACTTTATGCAAGACAAATTCATTAAGTACATATATAAAAAAAAACAGAAATACAGCATTAGTTACTGCTCATTCTTTTCTCACTAAGTCTCAAAATATTTCAGTCCAAAGCAACAGACCTAACGTACCGTGTATACTAATTATTGATCGGCAAAACTGCAAACAACAACGATCCTGATCTGCAGGAGGTAACTATGCCTGCAAATCTCAGTCTATGCTGTTTGTTTTATTGATTGCTGGTAACAAACTGCACAGACCTATATATGCCTGTGCATTATGCGACGTTATATCTGGGAATGTGCAATTTGCAGTTGGATTCGTCGTATAAGCGAGTACATACGAGGTTCATTTTTTAAAGGGTATAATGTACGAAAGATGCCACTCCTCAATGTTAGGCTTCATGTTTTGAAGTTCGTTTATAGGGTTCTCATTCCACATATTTTGCCAAGTGTGACGAACATGCTGATTTATAGAATATTTTAAATCAGTTAATGGAACCTTCTGTTCTGAGACAGTTCATTGCGTAGCAGTTTTGGCGGCTGTACTGCCCCTTCATTACCCAGATAACAGTAGCCAAGCAGCAGTACCGGTAAAATGCGTACAGATACGCCAAAAAATATGCTAATCAATATTAGCATCTGGAGTGGTAAATTACATTTCATTAAACCACAAATCTTGTCTGTTATTTTGCAACGATTTAATAAACAATACAGTTACCTATAATTAATAATTTATTACAATTCTCAATACAATATTCATGTTGGATAATTTCTCAAGTATGACATTTTTTGAGTGCACACTATTTAATTTTGATACATAATCTTTAATAGGTATTGTATTACTGGAGTGCATAATCTTCAATAGGTGTTGTTTTACTGGAGTGTATAATCTTTAATAGGTGTTGTTTTACTGGAGTGTATAATCTTTAATAGGTGTTGTTTTACTGGAGTGCATAATCTTCAATAGGTGTTGTTTTACTGGAGTGTATAATCTTTAATAGGTATTGTATTATTTGAGTGCATAATCTTTAATAGGTATTGTATTATTTGAGTGCATAATCTTTAATAGGTATTGTATTATTTGAGTGCATAATCTTTAATAGGTATTGTATTATTTGAGTGCATAATCTTTAATAGGTATTGTATTATTTGAGTACATAATCTTTAATAGGTATTGTATTATTTGAGTACATAATCTTTAATAGGTATTGTATTACTTGAATGCATAATCTTTAATAGGTATTGTTTTACTTGAGTGCATAATCTTTACTAGGTATTGTATGTGAGTGCATGAAGATTTCGTCCCTTGAGTCATTTGCAAGACCCTCCGTTTTTAAATATGTTCGGAATTATTGTTAAATAAAACTTTGATATGACTTATCTATAAACAGAGCAATCCATAATTAAATAAAATAGTATTTCTTTTTGAATTTTCTAAAACTAAAACTAAAATGGCGATAATAAAACACATTAAACATTTACAAAGTATCATACATTTAGGTATCACTGCTTTCAGTTTACTCCCGGACAGAAGTTAAACAACAGGGAAAAACGTCTGGACTGTGTTGATGGAAAACATTGATACACGGAATACTTGTAAAGACATGCGCAGCATTAAAATTTTGCAGTGTACCAAGTAAATGTCGTCCTCGGAGCTATTCTTCATACGATATATATGTCATCCCGGCAGTCTAAGAGTTAAACCTATGCACACAAAAACTGGCACAAGTGGCGGAATGGGAGGTGGATCAAACTGACCCCATGGGCAGTGACCACTTCCTAATCATCACCACTCTGCAGATGACGGTGCAAGCAATAGTGCAAAATAAACTCCCCAGGTGGAACTATAATAAAGCAGACTGGGACTCATTTAAAGAAATACTAAATAACGAAAACACATCCCAGTTCGAATCAGATGACATTGATCTATACTACGAAAACATAATGCAAGCAATAACAAACGCTGCAACAAAAAGCATTCCAACCAGTAATTATAAGGCAGCAAAACTCAGTGTACCATGGTGGAATGAAGAAATTAAACTAACTAAACGATCCAAAATCAGAGCACTAAACAAATTCAAAAGATCAAATGTCACTACCCACTTTCAGGAATACAAAGACCTAGATCATAAATTAAAACAACTAATCAAAGATGCCAAAACAGAAACTTGGAAAGAGTACTGTGGTACACTAAACAACAAAACAACTACTAAAAAAGTATGGGATAAAATAAGAAGGATTAGGGGGAAAAAGACCACAAACACCCCTAAAATAAGTAACACCTCCAATGATAAAGAGCAAGCTGACTTACTAGCTCAACATTTCACTAGCATGAGCAATAACAGCAACCATACTATAGAATTTCAAAACCACAGAAACAATGAAGAAAAAACAAATAAGCAGATATTTAAAGACTTAGGACCTAAAGAATCCCCTTTAAACAATAAAATAACAAAATATGAATGGGATCAAGCACTGAAAACTAAAAAGGAAACCTCACCTGGGGAAGATAAAATAGGGTACATAGTATACAAACAACTACCACCTAACATAGTCAGTGAAATCATAAAATTCCTTAATAAAATATGGGACACAGGAAAGCTACCAAAAAAATGGAAACATGCGATAGTTATACCCATCCTCAAACCCAATAAAGATAGACATGACATCAACTCATATAGACCAATATCGTTAACGAACAACATATGCAAAATAATGGAAACAATAATTAACAACAGACTCAAGTCACATCTTACTAAACATAATCTACTATCAGAAAATCAATGTGGATTCAGAAACAAACGCTCCACCACAGACCAATTAGTAAGACTTGAAACCGCTATCAAACTAGCCTTCAACTCCAAACAAAAAGCGAACAGAAACTTAATTGCGGTATTTCTCGATCTCGAGAAAGCATTCGACCTAGTATGGACCAAAGGCCTTATAGCCAAATTAAATGATTATGGCATTACTGGGCGAATGTTTAACTTTATTAAAGATTTCTTAGCAAACCGCACTATAACAACTAGGGTAGGGGCAACATACTCTGAGACTCACTCCCTTGAAAACGGGACTCCACAAGGAAGTGTACTCAGCCCCACCCTCTTCAACATAATGATAAACGACTTAGATAAAAACTTGGCTACCAACAAAGTAGAACTATCCCAATTTGCGGATGATGGCGGCCTATGGAGACCAGGAAACCCCTCCAGCCGCAAAAACATCTATGAAATTCAAACCAGCCTAAATAATATTGGAAACTGGGCTAATAAATGGGGTTTCAAACTATCGCACCAAAAAACGGTAGCTATACTGTTCACCCCAAATAGGAAAAACATACAATACCCAAAACTAACCATACAAAATAAGGAAATCAAATTTGTAAAAGTAGCCAAATTTCTGGGTATGTATTACGACCAACACTTAACATGGGCACACCACATTGATGATCTAATTAAACGATGTAATCAGGACTTAAACCTAATCAGAAGTCTTAAAGGGACACAATGGGGAGCTAATCAGGAAACATCACTAATGCTATATAGGGCACTAATAAGATCAAAACTAGATTATGGCTGTCAAATATACTCATCAGCCACAATAACGCAACTACAAAAACTAGATAGAATACAAAGAATAGCCCTAATAAAAAGCACTGGAGCTCTCAACTCCACCTCAACAGCTGAACTGCATGTAATAACGGGAGAATTGCCCCTACATCTGAGGCGGCAAGAACTCACTTTAAAGTATGCAGCGCGGCTGTCCAACCACCCCAAAACTCACCCCACCTTACTGGCCATAAATAAGACCAACATCCCTTACAGAAAAGGCCTAAAGCAAAAACTACCCATGGGAAAGCTAGTCCATATATTAAAATCAACATTACCAGTGGAACTATTCCCATTAGAACCTAACATAGTGTACGAACACGAACCTTGGAACAACGTACAATCTAAAGTCAACACCTCCCTAACTCAAAAAGGCAACAAACAAAACCAGGAACTCAACTTAAAAATAGAAGCCTTAGAAATAATCAACACCCAGTACCACCAATATACAAAAATATACACGGATGGCTCCAAAATTACTAATCCATATAAAACAGCTGCAGCAATGGTCATACCAGAGCATAAAGTACAAATAGGCAGACGCCTCCCAGACTACTGCTCTATTTACACAGCTGAATTCTGGGCCATCCTAAAATCATTACAATGGATTGAAGAGTTCAAACCCAATAAGACAGTGATTATTAGTGACTCGCTAAGTGTCCTCTCTTCAATTCAAACAAACACCACTAAATGTAGGGAAGAGTTTCTCAATCAAATAAACACCAAACTAAAACAACTAGATACCAAAAATATTACTGTAGAATTCTTGTGGATCCCCTCCCACATTGAAATTAAAGGCAACGAAATGGCAGACAAACTAGCCAAAGAAAAACTAGGCGAACCAAATTTCGAGCCACTACAATATAGTACTTCAGAACTATACAGTATAATAAATACGCAAATAGATAAAAAATGGCAAAACGATTGGGATACCAGTACAAAAGGGAGAGTGTTGTACACTACGGTTAAGGAAGTTAAAAGGAACATAAAACCGCCCAGGGGCTTACCAATAGAACAAACAATCATAAATAGAATAACTATAGGTAAAACCAGGCTGGCAAACAGCATGGGAAAATATATAGGACCCTTTCCTCATAACATAAACTGCTACAATTGTAACACCCCTGAAGATCTCCATCATATCTTCAACAATTGTACCAAAACCAAAAAAGAAAGGGACAAATTTAGATCAAAACAGCTAGAAATTAAAGCCCCCTATACATACCCAGAGATTTTACTAAACTCAAATATAAACTTAGCAGGGACACATAAAAACATGATAGAATTTCTTAAAAACATAGAAAAAATAGATAAAATTTAGACCACAATCACAATAAAATCCCTGTAAAGACAGGAAGTGTAGGCCCCTAAACGAATTATCAAGGAAGCTCTTAAGGACAGGTGAGCTAAGCAACGGTACGGACCAGGGTGCGGTATCTGGGCACAACTATGAAAAACCTTTGACGTGTCGCTTAACGGCCCCGGATATTTCCGGCAGAGGCCCATATGTTGTCGCTTGGCCACCAAACCTCACGGACTAGACCGGGGGCGGTCTTCTGGGTGTGACAGTGAAAAACCCTTGACCGTGTCGCTTAACGGCCCAGGATATTTCCTGCAAGGACCCACTAGTCATCATCTAGTTGACCAAACCACACACCTGACCTCAAATTGAGGAAAACCTTAGAAAACAAAAATAAGCCACACTAACCTGAGTACCGGGGGCGGTCTTCTGGATGTGACAGTGAAAAACCCTTGACCGTGTCGCTTAACGGCCCAGGATATTTCCTGCAAGGACCCACTAGTCATCATCTAGTTGACCAAACCACACACCTGACCTCAAATTAAGGAAAACCTTAGAAAACAAAAATAAGCCACACTAACCTGAGTACAAAAACATCATAATGGTCATAAATAGTTACACCAAATGATAGGATGCAATCAAAAAGCATAAAAATAGGCAGTAGGAAAAATCAACACAAAACCAAAAGCTAACTCCCTACTCACCACTTTCTGCCTCTAATCTGTCACTTCTAACCTCTCTCAGCAATATAAATAAAGTATACAGTGCAAAACCACACATCCAACAATAATTAGGATAATTAAAAGTACCACAAATCAGTGAACCGAGACCGGTGCACATAAACTAGATAGGAACATAGGATGTGACCCCAAATTAGATATATAAGGTAGTCTAAAACACCCAAAGACTATCAGGCCCAGCGGCACAAGGCCGCACATACATCTAAAAATCAGAAAGTAATTACGATAAGACCCCAAACCTAGAAAATATAAGGTAGTCACAAACCCAAGACTATCAGGTCCAGCGGCACAAGGCTGCAACTATAACCAAACGTAGAAAATTAAGTCACTAACAGGGCCCCAAATAGCAACTATAAGGTGACCCAAGCCCAAGGTCATCAGACACCGCAACACAATGCTGCACATAACAAATCAGAACCAACAAACTCAAATAATTCTCACACATAACACTAAATGTCAAAGAACGTCACAGAAAGCGCTGTATACTAAAAATTACTCTAGATAAAAGCACAGAGTATATAAATAGGGGATAGACCCAGAAAAGCAGCCTACCAAGCCTGGCCCTTCGCCTCGCCCTCTACCTACTCCGCCTGCTCCAGCAACTACACGTGCTTAGCACGTCCATTAACAACCAAAAACACCGGATGGCATGAATATGAGTGTGTGCTGGAACTATTCCCACTCATATATATACTTACAGGCCCTACAATCACACCGCAGTAGCTCAATAGTTACTCAGATGTGACGGCCTAATTAAATAGTGTTCCCTGAACACATAAACGCCTGCAGGGTGGTGGCACCATACCCACCCTCAGGATAATTAAATAACCGTCCATTGACGGATAAAACAGTGATAAGAGCCCTCGGGACGAATCACTTAAAGCCCATTATTCAATTCAATTCTAAGAGTTAACTATGAATTGCTGAATTGCAGACAATATACATTGTGCCTGTTTTCAATTTCTAGCTGGGAATACCGCTGTACTCCCAAACATCATCGTATAAACAATTCAGCAAATGTACATTGAGACTAAAAATTGTCATCTTCATTGATGACATCACCCTTTAAAATGTCACTGATTTTTGTCCCGTCAAAAGATAATACTGTGCACAAATTATTGGGGATATAATGTCACGCTCAAACCAAACTATTTATAGAAATCCGTTCTCGGCTAACAGCCAACAACGATGCGGGAGATTGGGAATAACTAGGCTCATTTCTTGGAATTAAAGTCTAATAGTTTGAGATAAGCACGTGCATCAGAGGTGCTGTTCTGCGTGCAGGCGGAAGGCTTTCGTGACCGTCATAAATGAGCAACTAGCCTATGAACCTATTGCAGAGCAATGGCGTATTGAAGCTTACTGCCGTTCTCCAGATCTTTATCAAAACAAACGTCCAAGTTATCAGTCATACCTTAGCCAATGGAATGTCACGACATACTTAATAATGTTGGGAAACTTTCAAGGTGCCTAGCATAGATGTTAAAAACGTTAAAATTAAACTAAAAAACTTTTTTTTTTTTTAAAAAAAAAACGAGTTTTTTCTCAATAAATAAAAACTACAAAAACATTCAAGTATATTTCAGGCAACACAAAAATCAATAATTTACTTATTAACACGCTAAATACCAGTTTTTAAAGTTTCAATGATACAAAGATGAAAAAATGTCAAAAGTTTTAAACCGTAGTCCAGATAACATTGATTTTTTTTCCCACTCAATGTCGTTATCACCATCTGACTGATCGGATCACTCTGTAGAAGTACCAAATATAAAAAACGCAAAAAAATATAATTAAAAAAAACGTAGAAAAACGCGTTTTTCGAGGTACTATAAAATAAAAAACGACAAAAACGTTTTAATCATCTATGGTGCCTTGTATTTCCTAGCTCTTTGAATGCCATAACATACTCACGATGTTGGGAATGTACAAGGTGATTAGTGTTGCCTTACTCTTTGAATGTAACAACATACTAATGATGTTGGGAAAGTATGACATTAGTAATTCGTACAAACGCCAAGTGTACTGTCACGTCCTGAGAACGCATGTTGCCCAGGCAATGCGACATGTTTATCACCTCCGTGTGTCTGGATGACTGCCTTTACATTGATTGGCTTACATTTCTTGATTCTGCACCAATGTCAATTTCCGATGCCCTTTCAAGAACTTTTGTAAAGCGTTACTCTGATGTCTCACGATGATTTCGTTCAATTTCCCAAATGAAAACAACATTGTAACGTATCTGTCACGAAACCCTGATGTTTCACCTGTAGAAGGCAAGTTAAGCCTTCTCATACAATCCCTAAATAGCGATGGGCAGACATGCAGATGAATGCAGCTCAATGTTTCCATTATAAATGTATCATTTTTATCCTGTACTGTGAGCAGCATCAGTCTCTACTTATCTCTTTTTAGTTTTACGTGTCTGTTGATTTTATGTTCACTACTAAGATATCAAGATATCAGAAAGCTCTCAACATCTTTTATCATGACATCAGTAGCAAGGTGAGAATATGAAAGAGTCGGCATGATCAAGACGTAGATACTAATAATTCATTTTGAAAAGAGAGAACAAAACTATTGCAAATGTGAAATTTGCAGGACCAATGTTTTTCTCTTTTTTGTTACTCTTTAGAATCTCAGGAACATTCCACTATTGTCCGTATATTGTTTACAGAGTTATAATGTCATACTTAGTTGTCCGCACCGTCCTATAGCACTGAAATCATAAAACGTTTTTATAGAGATTTGGACATGACGCAAAATACAGTACCCCATGAAAAAGCAATAAACTTCAGACCCTCTGCGATATGTTTGTCATCCTGGTTAGATTAATTTACCAACAACACTAGCTCTGTTGTCTACTTCTTTCGTCTTTTGTAAATAGCCGGAACGGAAGTCATTCTTGTGCTTCAATAGCTAGCTGATATATATGCACTGGTCTCTTTGCTTGCCACACTCAAATTTCTCAACCACTTATACAACCAGCCTCAGAAAATTCATAACCATGGAGATACTTCCTACAGCAGCAATATAATCTATAAAATTCGCACATAAAACCTTGCGTCGAACAATGACAGCAGAGTCCAAAGGATGCTGTTCAATTCCTATCGTAAACATTCTGGGCGACTGCATGACCAAAATGCTACGTGTGTCATTGACCCGCCTGATTTTTTTTTCTCTGTCATTTGTTTCAGCAGATGCTGAGTGGCAGAGCATTCATTACCAGACATTCTGATAGTTGGTAAGTAGTCAGCTGCTATCCGAAGAGATGTGTATCAGTCATTGCAGTTTAGAGTTGATTTCGATTCAGCCGTGGCTTTTATTGGCATTTTTTAACGAGAACACGTACACCATATCAGAAAATTCGACTTTGGCACTTCTTGTGGAACATATTAAATTGTTTCTACAAAGGCTGATATTTGTTCCACCTTTGGATCAACAATCACGACTATAAATTGTGCTGCTACCACCCAACAAACTTTCTTTATTTCTAGTCTGGAAAATTTTCATGTGCGAAGATGGCAGTTGCTCAGAAATCTTCTGAGTAACAATACCATGTGAAGAATGGCTTATTAGCCCCCCAGTCAGTGTTTACTGAGATTGGGAAATTCTTAGCCAACTCCATAAATTGTATTTCTTCTCATAAATTGTAGGATGTCGCGTCAAATGACACTGTTGAAGATGGCATCCACGAATTCGAACAAAGATGAATATTTAGTACCATGACCAAATGATTAAATATTTGAAATGGCTTCAGTCAACCATTTTAGTTGTTTTGGTGTAGAACTGTTGATATTAAACTTGATTCACTTCGATTTGGTTATCCGTTTAATGCAGTGCAGCATTTACCTTTACTACAATTAATAAACATGTATTGTTTTTCAAAACTAAATTTTTCATTGTGTTAACTGTAAATGGAATAAGGCAAAAAAACCAATCTTTATTTTAAACTTTCATTTGACATTCACTCATCTCTTGTCATGCCTCTGGTGGCACACGCGGAGAGAGAGAGAGAGAGAGAGAGAGAAAGAGAGAAAGAGAGAATGTTGACGGTCTGAAGACACACGTGTGATTGTGTAACACGTCAAACCACATTCTTTCATCTCTTTCTCCATAGTCCTCCTCCATGTCTCTTTGGGCTTAACTCTTCTTTCGTCTACCTCTGTGGGATCCAGAAAACAATTATGCTGGGGAGTGCATTCGGTGACATTAGGCATACATGCTGGAGCCATTGCCATTTTCGTCTCTTCACAATCTAGACAAGAGCTATCGATTCTGTTCTTTGACGAAGATCTGCATAATTTCATTACTGATCCTGTTCTGCCGACACTTGTTTTGGAAGATCTCAAACTTTTGTGCTGTCCTTCACAGTCTAGTTTCTCAGACATCACCACAACTTTATGTCATAACTCCTAATAAATAGTAAGAAAGAAAGGAAAAATATTTTATTTCAACTTTGCATATGACCAGTTTATAGAACACCATAGTCTTCAGAATTTCTGCAAATCTTGCGTGGTGGTGTATTTCGTTTCCTGGCACACAGCGCACATTTAAAAGATCCTAACACGACTTAATACCATTGGCAAATCAAATTACAGTTGTTATGCCTACAAAATTAAAAAGAAACAAAAGACCTGCGAAAAAACCCAATTATATTGTATTGACAACAGTGCTCATACAGCTTAGATGGCACTATAAATCAAGTAAATAAAGATACAGATTTTAACACAAATAATCCATTAGCTTATAATGTTGACATATTGTCACATCATTTCAAAATGACATGTACAAGTTTTCAGTGCAAACAGAAAACACTTATCGATACTAAGAAAATAATACAACTCATGTTAAAGTCACATGACAGCAATGGACTCGTACGTCTATCCAATCAGGACAGCACCTAGGAAATTCTGGACCCCAGGCAGCTGACATAGTTCGGGCCCCTTTCGTGTTTCAAATATGTGCGTATATTTTAAAACGCGGGCCCCTCTCTAGCTCGGGTCCCTGACAAGTGCCATGGTTGTCCCCCCTAAGTGCGGGCCTGATCCAATCTAAGGACAAACACAGGCTGGTGTTGTAATTATTCTGTTAGAGCATGGATCTCAAACACGCGGCATGCAGGTCTCATGCGGCGCGCAAAGCCTTATCCCGTGGTTTGCGAAATGATTGGCGTCACAAGCTGTCATGAGGGCTCGCCTCACAATTAATACTTACCCACGAATGTAGTTCTAGTCTATTTTTAGAACATTTTTTCCTCTCTCCTTTTGGTGGTGATAGAAGAGTTATATTGATGCATCTTTGGTATGGATTTAAAGTTAATTGTTTATTCTTGAGAATATAAGCTCTGAGAGTGGTTGTCTGTATGTATTTTGGCGACAGTGCACACTGTGTAATTAGGCCTTAGTGATGATCCGGAAGTGAAATCAGTGTTCTGTGTACGTGCTGCTCTGCTTACAGTGCAGCCACTCAAAAAAATGCCGGTCAACCCTTGACAAGAATTTCACCGTGAAGTCATCTTTGGAGGTATTTTAGATTAACATATGATTTGTATTGATTGTCACACTGTGGAAAGGTCAGTGCTGAGAAATATATGTAGAGAACATATAGTAAAATTAATTGTGGCCTATGTCCATGAGAGATAACAAAGGTGGTGCGACCCTTGAGATATAGAAAATGCCCTTATGCCGTCTCAAGGTGGGTTGAGTGTGAGACCCCTGTGTTACATAAGCAAAATAAACAGAAGCGTCGGTGACACAACCGATATCTCGGCAAATGTACATTTAATGTTTTATTAATTTTTGTGATTAAGTTAATTAAATTGAACATATATTACAATTCGTACAATTTTACAAGAAATAGTTAAGCTTGTACAAT
This sequence comes from Unio delphinus, assembly GCA_029339505.1. Lineage (NCBI taxonomy): Eukaryota > Metazoa > Mollusca > Bivalvia > Unionida > Unionidae > Unio > Unio delphinus. The sequence continues at coordinate 6,547,168 of JAQISU010000058.1, forward strand.
AGCTTTAAAAGACATACTTATTCCTCCGCCAGCGATAATTTAAATGCACACTTCCCTCACACACAAATTATATATATATATATATATATATATATATATATATATATTCGAATAAAGACATATCACAGGTAACATGAAAGACATGACATACGACCGACCATCAATCAGTTCATTCAGTTTGTCATGGCTGTAATAAGAAAACCAGGCTAGATTTTGGATCCTTAACAGCATTTTTGATGGGGATACAGTATTTATTGATGAATGACTTGAATGGAAAAAGAATTATGATTAATACATGCGTGTATAAGATCTATATATTGGAGAAATTAACACAATCCACACTAAATCTAATAATGCAGCATATATGTGACTACAAGTAAATGACCTTACATAGTACAAGGACAAAGGTTAATGATTCACAGTAATTTCAAACTGCGAAAGGAATGAAGTGTTTTACTCAAATAGTAAACAATGACTCGCGGTAATTTCACGCGACGAAAACAGTGAGGTGTTTTACTCAAATAGTAAAAATGATGTACTTTATTCATATAGTAAAATGTATTCGCTGAAATAGTGAAAAATGAGGTACTTTACTCAATGGTAAAATGATGTAAGGATGGGACAGTAATCATTCCAAATATCTTAACAGTCCCAAAACACCGCGTATAACAAAACCCAATAAATAGAACCACGCATAAAATATGACATGTATGGAGTTACACAAAACACTCCATCACCAGAATGCGTGGCTACCAGTCACACTCGTCAGTGATGCAGTTAGCATTACAGGTAGTCGCCGACCACCACTAAATTCCTTGGTCAATCAAGCAAAAAGCACCAACTAAACGGTCAGCAACGCATGATCGCCTGCTACTCAAAAAGTAAGAAACTATTCAATCAACTCTGTCAGCTTTACAGCGGCTATGGTAAACATTTATGGTCACCTCTACAGCTCTGAGTTGGTACCCCGTTGACTCTGATCAGCTGAAACTAAATCTAACAACGTGTACTAAGAATGGCATATGGCATATACGATAGCTCCTAATGATGTTATATACGGCAAGCTATACAAATTACATCATCTGCACAACATTACAACGCAATATACAGGTTCAGAAGTGAGCCTACCTACGTCCGATAAGATTCCTGTGATACTAAAGGTTTCTTAATAAAATACAACTTATTGTTAATATAGATCTATTGTTAAGTCACATACAAGAATATAAAATATTTGCATTATACTACGCAAGCCGAAGCTAAATAGAAAATATCCAAAATAAATGTGGTAGTGCGATGGTTATAACCTATAATATACATACTAAATTAATAAATAACTCACATACCTCTACAGCTAAATATTTGCAAGTCCTTAAGTAGACTGCTCACTGACAAGACCTTCCGTAATGTAATGATTTCGATATACGGTGAAGCATAATACACAGACAATGTAGCCCTACACCGTCTGTGCGTTTGATGAATATCGGTCTTTCCGATAGAAAGCGATTCACATGTGCGGAATAGGATGAACCAAGTTCACTGTTTCGAAACATTTTACAATATACATAAATCACCCTCGGTTATCGATGTACACAAAAAAAAAAAACGTATACAAGTATTGAATTTTAAAAACGGATTTATACAATTCTGTGACAATGGCCTTTCTGATGAAATGAAAATTTTTAAATGAGTTGAGTCTGATCATATCCACATTCAAGAACATTGGTAACAACCTAACCAAATGTAATTTGAAACAATATCGAAAATGCATTGAAAAAGTTGACGATATATTTGCCACTTATAGCATCAAGCATCAGGTACGTTATATATATATATATATATATATATATATATATATATATATATATATATATATATATATATATATATATATATATATATATATATATATATATATCAATAAGCCACGAATAAATAAAGGTAAACATACATGTACATTATGAAGACGCTTTGGCCCGTATTCTCGACACCGAACTTTTGACATCATTTAAACAAGATCTAGCTATATTGAAACATCAAATTTAGATATACTTACAATATAATGCTATTACTCTTACAATATAATGTTATTATACTTACAATATAGTGCTTTTATAATTACACTATAGTGATATTATACTTACATAATAGTGATACTATACTTACAATATAATGTTATTATACTTACAATATAGCGATACTATACTTACAATATGTTATTATACTTCAAATATAGCGATAGTACACTTAAAATATAATGTTAATATACTTACAGTATAGCGATACTATACTTACAAGATAATGTTATTATACTTACGATATAGCGATACTATATTTACAATATAATGTTATTATTCTTACAATATAGCGATATTATACTTACAATATAATGTTATTGTATTTACAATATAGCGATATTATACTTACAGTATAATGTTATTATTCTTACGATATAGCGATAATATACTTACAATATAATGTTAATATACTTACGATATAGCGATACTATACTTACAATATAATGTTATTATACTTACGATATAGCGATACTATACTTACAATATAATGTTATTGTATTTACAATATAGCGATATTATACTTACAGTATAATGTTATTATTCTTACGATATAGCGATACTATACTTACAATATAATGTTATTATTCTTACAATATAGCGATACTATACTTACAATATAATGTTATTGAACTTACAATATAGCGATACTATACTTACAATATAATGTTATTATACTTACAATATAGCGATACTATACTTACAATATAATGTTATTATACTTACAATATAGCGATACTATACTTACAATATAATGTTATTATACTTACAATATAGCGATACTATACTTACAATATAATGTTATTATACTTACAATATAGCGATACTATACTTACAATATAATGTTATTATTCTTACAATATAGCGATACTATACTTACAATATAATGTTATTGTATTTACAATATAGCGATACTATACTTACAATATAATGTTATTATACTTACTATATAGCGATACTATACTTACAATATAATGTTAATATGCTTACGATATAGCGATACTATACTTACAATATAATGTTATTATACTTACGATATAGCGATACTATACTTACAATATAATGTTATTATTCTTACTATATAGCGATACTATACTTACAATATAATGTTATTATACTTACTATATAGCGATATTATACTTACAATATAATGTTATTATACTTACAATATAGCGATACTATACTTACAATATAATGTTATTATACTTACAATATAGCGATACTATACTTACAATATAATGTTATTATTCTTACAATATTGCGATATTATACTTACAATATAATGTTATTATACTTACTATATAGTGCTACAGTGGTCCAAGGTTGACATTGCCGGGGTGGGAGTGGGAGACAAGCTCCCCACTCCTCCAAAAATGCCCCATAGGGCTTGCGACTCTGATCGCCTCTGTCAACTAAAATCCAGCTCCTGGCCTTCGCGAGTGGCTTAGCTTCTGAGTCCGGCGGACCATGTTTTCACTGACAGGAGAAGGGGTGAAGGCGGCCACTGGCGCCTTAAAACCAGTCGCTTCGGATAGATGGGGCTCGTAAACCTTGGATGGTAGCTCATCTAGGAGAAGGAAAACTCTAATCCCAAACCTCCACTGCCTTGCGTCTATACCAACTCACGGGAAGGCTAAGGGAGTAAACCCCGACAGAAAATCCGGAGACGGAGTCCCTGAGGCGGTCTGACGTTGACTTCAACGTCATTCCGGCAACTCCTGCGACGCAGTTGGTGCCAAGCTGTAGCGACATTTGTCGTTTCCTTGGGTCCACCAGCTGCGTGGAGAGGGGGTATCTGCTGCATGGGCAACAACTGATTCTCCATTCTAGACTGCCCAGGCTTTGTAGCTCCACTGGAGAGGACACTCCAGCGTCGTCTTAAGGCGTCGGCACAACACGGGAAGCAGCAGTCTACCGGTTATAAGCCATAGCTCGATTGGCGTAGAACTTGGCGCCAGGGGCTGCTTTCGACGGTGGGAGAGATCGCCATGTCTCATTGGAAGCTACCGCCCGCCTCAAGCTGGGCAGCCCCCAGTCAATAAGGTGCTTCCCGCCATGGCCTGCCTGCTTCACTGGGTGCGTGGACCTTAGAGAACCATCTCGACAAGCAGGCTAAAAAACCTTGCACCAAGAAATTTACAAAGAGGAAACAAGAAGACTCCAGGTCTTCGTTTCGCAAGCTGGAACATCAGAACCTTGTGCCCTGGACTCACCACTGACCTGCAGAAGATCAACGTTGCATGGAAGACTGCCGTCATTGACAGAGAACTTTCCCGACTGAATGTCGACATTGCCTGTCTTCAAGAGACCCGACTGGCCGACAGCGGCACCATCAGGGAAGCCAACTACACCTTCTTCTGGCATGAAAACCATCAGACGAGCCCAGGAAGCATGGTGTCGGCTTCGCTGTAAAGAACACCCTCAACGCCTTCATTGGGCCTCCATCATCAGGCACTGAGAGGATCCTTGCCCTCCGGCTATCAACATCCTCAGGCCCAGCCAGCATCTTCAGCGTGTATGCCCCAACCCTCTACTCAAACCCAGAAGAAAAAGACCAGTTCTACGAGGCTCTGGATCAAGCAATATCAAATATCCCCAGTACCGAGGGCCTCTACCTACTAGGAGACTTCAATGCGTGAGTGGGAGCTAACTACGAGGCATGGCCCACCTGACTCGGCCCGCACGGAAGGGGCAAAATCAACGAGAATGGCCAGCGATTTCTGCAGATGTGCTGCACTCACAGCTTATGTGTGACCAACACCTTCTTCAAATGCAAGGAGATCCACCAGGTATCATGGAGACACCCACGTTCCCGCCACTGGCACCAGCTAGATCTAGTCATCACCAGGCGTGCGGAACTAGCCAGCGTCCTTCTCACCCGTAGCTACCACAGTGCCGACTGCGACACGGACCACTCCCTTGTGGCCAGCAAGGTACGAATAATACCCAAGAAACTGCATCACGCCCAGAAGAATGGTCGCCCACGCATCAACAGCTGCTGTGCAAGCAATCCAGAGAAGACACGGCAGTTCATCTGCAAACTTCACGAGGCTCTCACCAAAGAGACACCTGATGACACCATCGACTCCAAGTGGTCCCACCTCGGAGACGCTGTGTACAACTCAGCCATTACTGCCTATGGGAAGAAAGAGCACAAAAACACAGACTTGTATGAGGCCAGCTGGGAGGAGATGGCACCCGTGACTGAGGCGAAGAGGAAAGCCCTCCTGGCTTACAAGGCTGCGCCTAGCCTTGGTACATTACAGGCCCTCAGGACTGCCAGGAAAAATGCCCAGCAGACCACCCGTCACTGCGCTAACACCTACTGGCTGAACCTCTGCACCAGTATACAGATAGCTGCCGAAACCGGGGATGCAAAGGGCATATACGAGGGTATCAAGAAGGCAACAGGCCCACCCACCTCCAAGATCGCCCCACTCAAGTCCAAGCCTGGCGAAGTCATCAAAGACCAGGGCAAACAGCTGCAGCGCTGGGTTGAGCACTATCTTGAGCTGTATGCAACCCAAAATGTCGTCACAGACACCGCCCTAGACGCCATCCTAGACCTGCCATTCTTGGAGGAACTAGACACACCACCCACCCTGGAAGAGCTTAGCAAAGCCATCGACTGCCTCGCTTGTGGGAAGGCCGCTGGGAGTGACGGCATTCCGCCTGAAGTCCTAAAGATAGGGAAACCAGCACTAATCCAGCCTCTGCACGAACTTCTCTGCCTCTGCTGGGGACAAGGACACATCCCCCAGGACATGCGAGATGCAAACATTGTCACTCTATACAAGAACAAAGGAGACCGCAGTGACTGCAACAACTACCGGGGCATCTCTCTTCTCAGTATTGTTGGAAAGGCGGTCACCCGTGTCGTCCTAGCGCTTGCAGACCCTAGCATCCCGAGTCTACCACGAGTCCCAGTGTGGCTTCCGAGCAGGCAGGTCAACTGTAGACATGATCTTCTCACTACGACAGCTGCAGGAGAAGTGTCGTGAGCAGCAGATGCCCCTCTACATTGCCTTCATAGACCTGACCAAGGCATTTGACCTGGTCAGCCTGAGCGGACTCTTCAGGATCCTTAAGAAGATAGGCTGCCCCCCACGACTGCTCGCTATCATAACATCGTTCCACGAGAGCATGCACAGCACAGTGTGCTTCAACGGCGCAACATCAGAGGCCTTCTCAGTCAGCAGCGGAGTGAAGCAAGGCTGTGTCCTTGCGCCAACTCTCTTTGCCATCTTCTTTTCCATTCTCCTCCAGTACGCCTTCAAGGACTGCAGCGAGGGTGTGTATATATACACCAGGACTGACGGAAAGCTGTTTAACATCGCCCGTCTCCGTGCAAAGACTAAAGTTACAAAGGTTCTCATCCGTGAATTGCTCTTCGCCGACAATGCAGCCTTGACATCACACACGGAAGATGGACTTCAGCAGCTAGTATGCCGTCTCTCCCACGCCTGCAAGGAATTCGGACTGACCATCAGTCTGAAGAAGACGAATGTAATGGTGCAGGACGCAGACTCCTCTCCCACCATCGCCATTGATGGGTACAACCTGGAAGTTGTTGAGGACTACACATACCTTGGGTCCACCATCTCCAACTCGCTCTCCGTTGATACTGATGTAAATGGCCGGATTGCCAAGGCATCAGCAGTTATGGCGAGACTGAACCAGAGGGTTTGGGACAATCACAACCTCACCGAGAAGACCAAACTGCGCGTCTACCAGGCATGCGTGCTCAGCACACTCCTTTACAGCAGCGAGGCATGGACCACCTACGCGAGTCACGTGAGGAAACTCAACAGCTTCCACCTGAGATGCTTGCGGAGCATTCTGCGTATCCAGTGGCAGGACAAAGTTCCCAACAAAGAGGTTCTGAAATGCACCGGCATGAACAGCATGTTCTCCATTCTCAGCGAGAGGCGCCTTTGCTGGCTAGACCATGTTAGGAGAATGGACCCAGGCCGCATACCCAAAGACCTGCTGTACGGCGAGCTAGTAGAAGGTGCACGAACGACTGGAAGGCCACGTCTGCGCTACAAAGATGTCTGCGAAAAGGACATGAAGACAGCCAACATCAACATAAACAATTGGGAGAGCTGTGCTGACGATCGGTCCGCGTGGCGTCTTGCTGTCAGACAGGGCACTCAGAAAGCTGAGGAGATGAGAAAGACAAATCTCGCTGCAAAGAGAGCCAGGAGGAAGGCGAACCAAAAACATCATCAGCAAGCATCAGCATACACCTGCAGCAAGTGCAACAGAGACTGTCACTCAAGGGTCGGACTCTTCAGCCACTCGCGAAGGTGCAGATAGGACACCCAAATCGGAAGCTACACCATCGTCTCTCGAAGACGGACGGATGCCGACGATATAGTGCTATTATACTTTCAATTTAGTGCTAAAATAGAATTTGTACCTGCCGACACCAAAATGGGTCTTGCCGCGCTCCAATAGTTTGCATTAGTACACATGTACGTGAAAGTCGAACTACTATGTTATTGTAGTGATTGATAGATGAATACATGAAAACAAATCTTGTAAATCTGAATATACCCTAATCTACAAAATATAATATCAAGTGAACTAATTAACAAAAACTATGAATACATGAAAACAATCTTGTAAATCTGAATATACCCCAATCTACAAAATATAATATCAAGTAAACTAATCAACAAAAAATACTGACTGTATTTTATTTACTACATTCTGATTTTTTAAATATGCCTTTCTTGACTCATTTTCACGATTCTCATTTAGAACGCAGTAGATGAAAGTTTGCATGGAGAGACCAATAATATGTAATCCCTAGCAGTTCTTTGTATAGTGCTATTATACTTTCAATATAGCGATATTATACTTACAATGTGTTTGATTAGGATTTTCAACGTAGCTTTAAAAATAATTACTATCACTACGATGTCTGCAGTGAGGCAGTTTATAATGATGTCTAGCACTGAGGCATCATGTCGCAGACATATATCATTATGTCCCACCCAGTCACATTATTCTGACACCAGGTTAACCAGTCGTAACACAAACTTCGTGATGCTCAACGCCTATCTAGGCATCTGTTAGTACCATTTTTGTTAGCCTTTGGTATGATTCGTTCGGAGTTCGAACCCATGACCTCCCGCTTCTGAGGAGGACGCATTAACCACTAGGCCAACGAAGAGGTCTATTCTACTTACAATATAGTGCTAATATATATATATATATATATATATATATATATATATATATATATATATATATATATATATATATATATATATATATATATATATATATATATATATAATATCACTGCTGAAGAAACCAACACTGGACCATAACGATGTAAAGAACTACCGCCCAGTTTCTAATCTCCCATTCATATCAAAAATCTTAGAAAAGGTTGTTCTAACTCAACTTGTATCTCATTTGAATTCAAACAGTCTTTTTAGGAATGTACAGTCTGCATATCGCCCTTGCCACAGAACGGAAACTACTCTTCTGAAAGTATTTAGTGACATTTTCTGTGCTTTGGATAGTGGAAAGATTACAGTCAACACTCTCCTGGATTTATCTGCAGCATTTGACACAATAGACCATGATATATTACTTCACCGTCTGCAGCATGTATTTGGCATTTAGAATATAGCCTTACAGTGGTTCAAGTCCTACTTAGTGAACAGGACACAAATTATATCTGCAAATGGAATACACTCCAGCCCAGTTGACGTATGTTGTGGTGTTCCACAGGGACCTGTTCTCTTCATTCTGTATACTCAGCCGCTCTCAAGTGTCATAGATCATCACCCAGTATCGCACCAATTGTATGCTGATGACACCCAAATATACATGTCTAGCCACCCAACTGAAGTTGATGCTACCATCCATGGAGTAGAGAAGTGCATTTCTGATGTGAAATCATGGATGACATGTAACAAGCTGCAGATGAATGATGATAAAACTGTGGCTATTCTGATCACAACACAAGACTTTCTCATTCACATCCTTCACCTCAGACAATAAATATCAGCAACACCAACATTAAATTCTCACAGTCAGTACGGAACCTAGGCGTTACTCTAGACAGTACTCTCACATTGCACCAACATGTCATGAACATATGCAAGGCTGCATATCTTGAATTGAGATGCATCCGTTACATTCGTAAATATCTTTCAGTTGATGCCACAAAAACACTTGTGTGTTCATTAGTACTTTCAAGACTGGACTATTGTAACTCAATTCTGTCTGGTTCGTTACAATATTTACTCCAGAAACTTCAAAAAGTTCAAAACAGCTGCACTGATCATCTTTAGAGTACCTCAATCAGAGCACACCTCACCACTGCTCGGTACACTACATTGGTTATCAATTCGATACAGAATCAAACACAAAATTTGTTCTCAGTGCTATGTTTCAATGACAGACTCCAGTCCAGCATACCTATCAGCCTCACCCATGTGTATACACCAGCTAGATCCTTACGCTCTTCTTCTGATAATCGTATACTCATAGTTCGCAAGGTGAAAACAAAGTCATATGGACAACGTTCGTTTGTACACCAGGGCCCGGCGACGTGGAACGAATTGCCCATTGAAATTAGACACAAAGACACAGTGGTCCCTTTTAAGACTGCTCTTAAGACTCAACTGCTTCGACTGCAGGGACAAACTTAGCGACCTAATCATCTAATCATGTCTTGTATCTTATATGTTTTCAGCATGTTTCTATGTTTTCTAATTTCATTTTTTTTGTCATTTGTTGTTCTGTAGTGTAGTCATATCATTATTGATGGTGTAAAGCGCTTAGAGCTTCGAAAGATTAGGCGCTATACAAAGTCCTCATTATTATTATTATTATTATTATTATTATTATTATTATTATTATATATATATATATATATATATATATATATATATATATATATATATATATATATATATATATATATATATATATATATATATATATATATATATATATATATATATTGTTACGTGCTTAGGCTCGAATAAACAGTAACATAGAAAGAGTGAAAATAACAAGCTTGTAAAACTGAATAAACAATTTACTTAGTACAAATATTTTTCAGAAAAGAAAAATAAACTTACGATTTTAAGAATCAATTCCAAATAATTAAAAATATTATCCTCTAGAAAAGTTGCAAAAGTCCTGGTAATAAAATGTCCAAACAATTCTAAGCTCGAATTCCAGCGATGTATCCAATATGGAGGACGATGTCACTTGATGAAATCAGTGCTTGTTAATAAAAATTTCTATGAGCACAATTCTTTTCCAGCTAAATAACAAAATAATTCCTCTTGATCCAAAGGAATTGACACAATTTCCAGTACAAGGTAATTTATAATAACTCAAAAAGACACACACAACTTAGTATTCTAAATGCCCAAACTTCTACTGAATAGCTCGCTCCCAAAACAGTTTATATATCTATTTTGACGTAAACAAGGGGTCATGTGATCTTCTAGAAACTATCAGATCAAATTTACGTTCAAGAAATCACGTAAACAGCGTATGACCAACTAAAATAGAAAGATGTTTATGCAAAACTCCATTTTGTCCTTGGAACCAACCAATCATTTTAAAAGCTTGTTTACAACTCTGAAACCAGGTCAGAAATGAGGTCAACACCTGGTGTTTATTCTGTAGTAAAGGTATCCCCCCCCCCCCGGCGGAGTCATACCAAAGACTTACAAATATGTTACTAACAGCTGCCTCGCTTGGCGTTCAGCATTAAGAGGTTAGTGTTAGGACTGGTCGGCTTGGTGTAAGGATAATGTGAACGGGTGGGACATCATGGTAATTGTAATGCTCGGTCGGGATTCGAACCCACAACCTCCTGCTTCTGAGGCAAACGCACCAACCACTTGGCCACCGAAGCGGTCTATTGTACTTACAATATAGTGCTATTATACTTACAATATAGGGATATCATACTTACAATATAATGCTATTATACTTAAAATATAGTGCTTTTATACTTACAATATATTGCTATTATACTTATAATATAGTGATAGTATACTTATAATATAGTGATAGTACACTTACAATATAGTGCTATTATACTTATAATATAGGGATATCGTGGTGTTCGGGGTGCTCTGGGAGGGGTAGTAGTACTTCTGGTGGGTGCCATGTCGTGCTCCTTCGGGAGTAGCCTGCCCATCTTTGGTCCTCACCAGGCGCTCAGCCCTCACCTGTGGCTCCAAGCAGCTGTAGCATGCACAGCGGCCACACCACGGGCAACGGCTTCGAATGGCCGGCTAAACCAGGTGGAGGCTAGCCGACGGGCCTTAAACCCTCCGTGACTTAGGAGCTTGCCTATCCTTGCATGTAAAGCCAGATTCGGCAGAATGGGCGGAAGAGATCAACTGGGTGATCCAACGACCACAAAGGCGAATCTGCAAACGCTTTGTGGAGAGCGTAGGGTATGACAAGGCACGGAAGACGTCATAGCCATCCAATGCAGCCGAAGTAGTCCCCAGCCGTGACGGATCTTCGTACCACTGAGTTCTAACTACCAAGGCCGAGAGATTGAGGCTGTCTCTGTGCAAAGGCTGTTTCACTTTAATCTCCTTCACGTACAGGTTATGTTGTGCACCTATCATTCATCCTTATCATCACACTCATCGTTTTTTACCTACACCTACCAAAGTCCTTTGGCGATGGGCGATGGGCGACTGGCGACGCAACAGGTGGAGATGACCACTGGGAGTTGTAGTCAGAGACCTGCACGTAGGCGGCCCTTGGACAAATGGTCGTTCTGCTCTGTACCGAAGGCAGCAGAACAGTTCGGCAGCATCCAAGGGTGACTAAGCAGACCTTTTTAGGACGGCGCTGCTCACCCTGAATAGGGAGAGGCCTAGAAAAGGTGGCCTAAAAAAAGCTTGCCTTGTAAAAATCTGGTCAGCATACCGCGGCTGGCAAGATCATCCATATCTGCGGTCGAAATAATCGAAGAAAATAACTTATTATTGGAGCATGGAACATCCGTACTCTCATGGACAAAGAAAACGTAGCAAGACCCCACAGGAGAACAGCTCTAGTTTCTAAGGAGCTAGCACGCTACAATATTGACATCGCAGCCTTGAGTGAAACCAGGTTCGCAGAAGAGGGTTCTCTTACTGAGCTAGCCAGCGGCTATACATTCTTCTGGAAAGGAAAAGCCCGGAAATGCCGGTCGGTATCAATGAGAGGCTAATGAAATTGCAAATACCTATAAGCCACAAACGGCACGCAACAATCATCATTACATACGCCCCTACCCTATCGAGTGCAGCAGAAACCATCGAACAGTTCTATACGGACCTCAGCTCTGTACTTAGCTCAATTCGAGCTGACGACAAGATCATACCACTGGGGGACTTCAATGCCCGTGTTGGCTGCGACTATGTTCGATGGAAAGGTGTGCTTGGTAAGCACAGTGTCGGCAGAATGAACAGCAATGGCCTGCTCCTACTCAGCAAATGCACAGAATTTAACCTCCTAATCACAAACTCAATGTTCAGAATGGCGGACAAACACAAGAACACCTGGATGCACCCCAGATTTCGCCAATGGCACTTAATTGACTATGTAATAGTACGCCAGTGTGATGCCAAGGATGTCCAAATCACCAAGGCCATGCGAGGAGCAGAATGCTGGACAGACCACAGACTTGTCAGAACTACCCTACATCTGCACATCGCCCCTCACCACCTAAGACGTCCTAAGCTTGTGCGCACAGCCCTCAACGTTGTCAAACTGCAGCAGCCTTCCATCCAGCTCGATTTGCAGAAGAGACTAGATGACATGCTGTCAACAAACGGACCGTTATGTGGAAACTGCTCTGAAAAATGGAACAAGTTCAGAGACATAATAAGAGAAACAGCTATGGCAACCATGGGTCCAAAGAAGCGAATCCATCAAGACTGGTTTGATGAGAACAACGCTGCCATTGAAGATCTGCTTGCCAGAAAAAATAAAGCTTTTATGGACTGGCAGAATGATACAAACTCCATCCCCAAAAAAGATCGCTTCAAATCCTATCAGGCTGAGGCTCAGAGAGAAATCCGCAAGATGCATGACCAATGGTGGGAAAAGAAAGCTGAAGAAGTGCAAAGCTATGCCGACACTAACAACTCCAAAGAGTTCTACAACGCCATCAAGTCAATCTTCAGCCACACAAAGTCCAGCTCTACGCCCTTGCTTGCTGCAGATGGCAGTACATTAATAAAAAACAAGAATGGCATTAAGGAAAGATGGAAAGAGCACTTTAATCAGCTCCTAAACCTGCCCTCATCAGTCAGTTAATCTGTTCTTGACCAAATACCCCAACAGCCAACGCTCAACCAACTGGATATTCCGCCAAAGATGGAGGAATTGAGAAGGGCCATTAAACAAACAAACTGTGGCAAGGCACCTGGAAAGGATGGTATCCCAGCGGAGGTGTACAAGACTCTCAGTAAGCCGTCTCTGGAGGCATTCTACGACGTGCTAATCAGCATCTGGACGGAAGAAGACGATCTCCATGATGCATCAATTGTGACCCTCTATAAAAACAAAGGCACACGTATGGACTGCAGTAACTACAGAGGAATCTCCCTGCTTTCCGTTGCTGGCAAAATACTTGCTCGCATCTTGTTCAACAGGCTTATTGCAGCAGTGTCAGAAAATAACCTCCCCGAGTCTCAGTGTGGTTTTCGCCCAGACCGCAGAACCGTTAACATGATCTTCGCAGTGAGACAAGTCCAAGAGAAGTGCCTTGAGCAGAACATGAATCTATATGCTGTCTTCGTGGATCTGACACAGGCTTTCGATACAGTCAACAGAGATGCACTGTGGGTAGTACTCAAGAAACTTGGTTGTCCTCAGAAGTTTACAACCTCATCCGGCTCCTCCACATTGACATGAATGGAGAGATTCTCTCAGACGGTGAACCCTCAGAGAAATTCCCCATATCTAATGGTGTCAAACAGGCTTGTGTACTCGCTCCAGTACTCTTCAACCTCTTCTTCACACAGGTACTACTCCATGCCATACGGGACATTGACACTGGCATCTACATTACGTATCGCCTGAATGGATCAGTGTTTGATCTCCGTCGCCTAGCTGCAAAAACCAAGACACTAGAAAGACTCATCATTGATGCACTCTTTGTAGATGACTGCGCCCTCATGGCCCATGAAGAGACTCACCTACAAGCAATCGTGGACAGATTCTCTGAAGCCTCCAACCTATTTGGACTCACAATTAGTCTAGGAAAGACAGAAATCATCTTCCAGCCCGCCCCAAACACTGTCCATTCGCAACCCTGTATCACCAATGGCGACACGCAGCTGAAGATTGTGGACAGTTTCAAATACCTTGGCAGCACAATATCTAGTGATGGCTCTCTGGACAAAGAGATCACTGCGAGGACCCAAAAAGCCAGTCAAGCACTAGGACGACTCTGAACCAAGGTCTTGCAGCGCAAGGACATACGTCTGTCAACAAAGCTGAAGGTGTACAATGCAGTTGTCCTCATGTCTCTATTATATGGCTGTGAAACGTGGACACTCTACAGAAGGCACATCAGTCAGTTAGAACAATTCCACCAGCGCTCCCTGAGATCCATCATGCGGATCAAGTGGCAGGACCGAATCACCAACCTGGAAGTCCTTGATAGAGCCAACACAACAAGCATCGAAGCCAAAATAATCCAGGCCCAGCTTTGATGGACTGGCCATGTCATCCGCATGGATCAAAGCAGAATCCTAAAGCAGTTGTTCTATGGCGAGCTATCCCTGGGGAACCGAAACCAAGGCCGCCCTCACAAGAGGTACAAAGACAACCTCAAGACAAACATCAAGTGGGCAGACCTCCATCCACGCCAGCTCGAGCTCGCTGCCTCAGACAGAAAGCATTGGCGATCCCTGACCAGAAAAGCCTGTTCCACCTTTGAGGCTGACCGTCGCCAGCGTCTTTCTGCATCCCGTGAGAGACGCCACAGAAATGTATCCCAGATACCAACAACCACCGGTGTCCCATGCCCCACCTGCAATCGCATATGTGTATCGGAATTCGGACTCCGGAGTCACATGCGCATCCACCGTTGAAGGAAAGTGCACAACTTGTCTTCCTCGACTCGAGAGACTACCAAGATAAGATAAGATAAGATAATAGGGATATCATACTTACAATATAGTGCTATTATACTTACAATATAGTGCTTTGATACTTACAATATATTGCTATTATTCTTACAATATAGGGATAGTATACTTATAATATAGTGCTATTATTCTTACAATATAGCGCTATTATACATAAATATAGTGCATCCACTTCAATGATTTGAAACACGCTGCAAAAGGGACCAAAGTTAATAATATATAATGAAATTGTATAACTCTAGTTTATTATGCTGAACTTAAAGACTGCAAACATTTCAACGGTACATATTTTACCTTGAGCGTGGGGTGTTTGCTAAATAGATTGTGAAAATAAATGACATGGTTAATCATAAGCTGTTAATGTCTTTAAACAGTTTTCAACTAAAAAATCTATGATTCAAAGACAATTTCTTTAATATCTAGGCTTTTTAAGAGTGCTTTTGAATGATAATAAAAACGATTGGCTGCCATTACATGATATTGGTTGAAGTTCCATGATGGATGATCCCTGTAATCAGGGTCATATCAGGTCAAGTGATGGAAAGGGAGTGGGCTTCCAAAAGTTAAAAAAGGCCCTGACTTTCCTTCCAAAGGGCACTAACATAAAGTATATGTCTATTTACTCATAGTGTGCATAATTATCCCAAAAACGTGAGCATAATAAAATGATGGTCAAATTTCAAGTGACAAGTGACCTTTGTGTGTGTATACGGTTTCTTTTTGTTTTGTTTTGGAGGGGAGGGTCCAGAAATTTCGGAAACCTACTCCCCACCTGGCCCGGGTAAGTTCAGCTTGCCTGTAGATGAACACATGTTTTGTTTTCTTATCAGGTATCTGTTGTGCTATTCTGTGAAGTTCATTAGGTGCCGTTTCCAGTAATATTAAGTCATACAAAACGTTTTAACTCAAACTCGTCGCTGAACAGACGAATACCAAACACAATACATAACCTAGCGATTATTGTATTTTCATTGTTTTCTTTCTTGTCTAGACAAGATAAATAATTTGTTATTATTATTCTAAGAAGGTATTAAAATCGAAGAATGTTGCACACAAAGGCCTATATATAAATCAATCTTACATCATATACCGATAGGCAGTAGACGACATGTTGCATAATTCGCAAAGGAACCAACTTCTAATATATTCTAATAACACACTAAGTAACAATGGGGCCTATTATAACTTAAACGGACTTATGATAGATCAAACGCACCAAGTAGCTCCATGGAAGACATTTCTTGTAACTACCCACTCTATATATAATTGTTCTTAAAACTGATTTCGTGATCGTCCTCTCTTCCAAAGAAATAACCCCAGTTACGAAGTAAAGAAAAATGATTCTTATCATCTCAGTGCTAGACTGTTACTTTAGAAAAATAGAAGTATCACAATAAAATCAGGCAAAATATGCAATCAACACATACAACAGGCAGTGTCTATTAGATAGGACTCCAAATATACGTCACTCACCTTAACTTTAATGTCTGTTACGTCAAATCTGTTTGTTTTGACTGCAAATTAAACCCAATAATCTAAAATTATGTATTTTCTTTGAAGAAGTATAGTTGTCGCACAAAACTTAATACCTGACAGTAATATCATCATCATGTGCAAATTTCTGTTACGCTGCTGTTTGGTTACTAACTAAAGGTGTCTCCTATACCGATTTTGCTTTCTGTGCTTCTTGTGCATTTAGGTCACTGCTATCTATAAGTTGTCTTCTATTTTCAGAAATGAAAAGGGGACAGAAAAATCGAAATGTATTGCCCAATTTGTGTTAAAAATATCTGCCAGGTATAATCTTGTGATCACGCTCTTGAAAAGTTATGCCGGACAAACAACGATGATCGTTAACTTTTACCGTAATATAACGCCTTGCGCGTCATTTTTGTTAATTTTTCTTGTATGATAACGTCATTGTACTGTCGTAAACCAACCCGAAATACGTATGTACAAAAGTACTAGAGGAAGAAACTTTAAATTCCTATGTCCCATTAATTATCTTAGTTTATATTTTGAGATTTGACATATTTTGCGGTCTAGAATGCATCTGAAATACCACCAGGTGTGCTGTGAGGAAAATAAATATGCGATGAAATAATACAATGCACATTAAATACAACATTCTATATTATTATGCGACCAAAAGCGCCTGAAAATAATATATCATATTAATCAGACTCATTGTCATTTTTTCCATGTGACATTTATGACGCACTTCTTATTGTAGGAAACTGCTTCCTTCCAATGCGGTGACTACACTCAGTTTCGTTTAGGACAAATTTATGTGATATCAAATGTAAATCTGGTAAGAAACAACGGGGAAAAAAACGTCTGACCTTGAACAAATTACGTAGGGAAATACTGTGTTAGTTAGCTATGCAACTAGGATGTCCCATTTGTTATACAAATTTGGGTAATAAAACAAGAGCTTTTCTATTTCATATGGCAAATAAATATCGGTCTTGTGGCATTGTGGCACCCAGTTGCTGACTATTAAGGTGAACGAGTCATGTATACATAGCGATGTTTGTAAATTCTTTACTTCTAATTACTGCATATTTCTGAGAAATAAATGCTGACAGGTCTACTCTATGTATTTCTTATGTTAATATCCATGCACCAATGCCTTCCTCATAGCTGGCATACCTTCACTATTAATATCACGGTTTCTATGGCCAATTTATACTGATATCAAAAGCTTCCAATGTGACACAATATTACTCCACTCTGTCACATTGACCTTTGACATGTGATTCGCCAGTCACTTAGGTGTATCCATGTTCTTGTTGGTGTGTATGTGTGTGTGTCTTTCTGTGTGTGTGTGTGTGTGTGTGATTTGGATTTTAATGTAGCTTTTACAAAATTTCAGTCATATTGCTACAATGTCTGCAAGTGTGGCAGTTTATAGTGGTGTCTAGCATTGGGGCATCATGCCGCAGACATGTAACATGTTGTCCCACCCAGTCACACTATCGTGACACTAGGCCGATCAATCCAAGCACTAACCTCTTAATGCTGAGCGCCAAGAGAGGCAGCTGTATGTACCATTTTTATATGTTTTTTGGTATGACTCGGCCTGGGATCGAACAACGTCGTTGATAAGAAAAATGACAAAATGTAACATATGCCCATCAAAAACAATCGAAGGACGACGAGCAACGTTGTGACCCATATATATTCTGCGGAGATGATAAAATTGTGTTTATCAAAAGAAAATAGTTTCATTTACAACACAATATGTGCTTGAACTAAATACGAAGCATTGTTATTGTTTTATGCCTGATCAACTTTGTCTTTGAATTATTTACCTTTACATATTTCATACTTTTTCATAAAAAGAGACCAAAATGCATGCGATAACTTACTACACATGTAAACAAAATGAAGAGAATGGACAGGCATACCAATGGCACACAGCTGCATATACAGTCCGTGATTAATTCCATATAGTATTGCCGACAGTCACGCGTTCATTTTTAAACAGTTGTATCTGCATTATTGTTTTCCCTTCCTGTTTTATAGCATAAGCGATGACAAGAAAACAACAATTCATACATCTTCTGTCAGAAGCACTAGAAACATTGCTAATTCTAAAATGTATTCTAACCTTTTCCTGGTCATAGAGTAAAATGACCAAGTTGCAAAGTACCGTTTACAAGTCAACATAAATGACTCTACTATGAAGAACACCCAATGAAAGTTGTCCAGTACTCCATTAAAGCTTTAGTTGTCTCCAAGCAAGTGCATTAACATTGATGTACTATGCGTCACATAGAGCGATGTTTTAAGTTGCATCATGACACTAACCACGTGACAGACAATATAAATGATACATTTGAGATATGTTTCAATTCGTCTTCCGCTACTACCATGCGTTTTCTAAGACTGTGATGTGTACGAAATTTTGTAAAATGTTTTGCTATTTTGTCCCCGCCTACCAAGTAATCGCCGCTTCTTAGTTCAAAATGTAATGCGCCAACTATGGGTCAGTTCTATTTGCCCTTGGGTAAGCATTACGCATAATCAGTTCTATTTGCCCTTGGGTAAGCATTACGCATAATCAGTTCTATTTGCCCTTGGGTAAGCATTACGCATAATCAGTTCTATTTGCCCTTGGGTAAGCATTACGCATAATCAAACGCAGAATAAATAAACGAACGACTCAAGAATTCAACTGTAGTTTCCAAAAATGGGGTTGATGTTGTTAGGAGGCAAAACCGAGGTATCGCCTTCTTGATTTAACATATAAGCTTGGTTAAATAGATTACACAACTGACATTATATGTTACGAGATTTTGTAGGATATTGTTTCCTAACCCCCAATCAGAAGACACCAAAAGAACACTCCACACTGATGGGTTTTGACACATAACATCAATATTTCATCTGATTTTTTAGCTTTTAGAAACTTTGCAAAATGCAGTTTACTAATTACCAGAAGAGAAGTGAGACGCCGTGGTAATTTTGTTACACTTCTTTTTGATGTACATGTAGTGACTGACCTTTATGGTCACTGACAATGGTGCACATATGTGGTCACTTACTTTTATGGTCCTTGACAATGGTGTAAATATGCGGTCACTTACTTTTATGGTCCTTGACAATGGTGTAAATATGCGGTCACTTACTTTTATGGTCACTGACAATGGTGTAAATATGCGGCACTTACTTTTTTGGACCTTGACAATGGTGTAAATATACGGTGACTTACTCTTATGGTCGCTGACAATGGTGTACATAAGTGGTCATGATACATGCCTAGCTAACTCAAAATGTTTTTATATGGCCCTGTTCCCTAACATATGTGTACATTTCTTGTGGTCCTGTTCCCTGTCAAACGTGTACGCTTTATATGGGGGGCCCCGAGTGGGTGAGTGGTCTAAAGCGCTCTCCGTTACGGATCACTGCCATCTCTCCTCTGTCTGCGTGGGTTCGAGTTTCAGATTCGGCCAATTTGGGTCGGTGGTTCTTTTTGAGGGTTTCCCGGGTTCTTCGTCCGCCATTAATACTGCCCGCCATGTATAGCCTTTCGTGTGCTGAGAAATGGCGTTAAACAAAACAACAACAACAACAACAACACTTTATATTGTCCTGTTTTCTGACATTAGTGTACACATGTGGTGGTCGTGGTCCCTGGTAATGATGAACACATGTCGTCATGGTTCCCGACCCTAGTTTACGCTAGCGCTCCTGACACCGGTGCTCACTACCTATCTCGAGTTGGAGTCAAGTCAATCGTTATCACATCTGATGAGATTTTTGTTTTGCTGTTGTTGTGTCAGATCTATGAGAAAAGCAAAAAAAAGATAGAGAAAAAAGTTAAGATGAAAAAAAAACAAATGAACTTTCTTTACAAAGTAAATTTATATTTGCTTTCTGTCTTTTCTGTTCAGACTAGTCCACAAATCATCTGCATACCCCAGTAAGGCTCTTTCGCTGGGGAAATGGTAGGTCTGTTTTATTCCACGAAAGGTAAACATGGTGTGTATACGTTTAAATTCCTTGAATCGGTAAAATAATTTGTCCATGAAAAGCATGCCGGGTGTATGCTCGGCATTTTAACGCTCAGTCACGTGTGTCTTATGGGTTATTTTGTACATGAATTTTCCTAATTTAAATGCATACTTTTGTGTAACGCCATGTTATATGACAGTCGTTTTTATCTAAATCTGTATAATTGTTTTACATTCGTTTATTGTAAAATAGATTGAACATTGGAACAAATGCAGACGAAAGATAATTGATATTGGAATGAAAAAGAAACAATTCGCTAAGTCGGTCAGATATCACAATGCTGCAGTACTCAAGCTTCTGATTCAAGTAATTTCAGTACATTAAGATCCTGGTCTAATTATCTTCACTAACAAAGTAACATCCTGCACAACAATTTTTCAGACTATTTGAATGCCAAAGGCCATTTATACCAGGCTGTATCGGGTTGTAGTGAAAATGAAGCTCTTGCTTTACATTGGTTTACTGTAAAATAGATTGAACTTTGGAACAAATGCAGACGAAAGAGCATTGATATTGGAATGAAAAATAACAATTAAAACGTATGTTATAACGTTAAGTCGGTCAGATATCGCAATGCTGCATTACTCAAGCTTCTAATTCAAGTAATTTCAGTACATTAAGACCCTGGTCTAATTATCTTCACTAACAAAGTAACATCCTGCACAACAATTTTTCAGACTATCTGAATGCCAAAGGCCATTTATACCAGGCTGTATCGGGTTGTAGTGAAAATGTAGCTTTTGCCCCACCCCACCCCTACCCCCACCCCCAAGTAATACATTGATTTTGATAGTAAAGCATTGATTGACTAAGCGCTCCATTTTGAGGCATTTTATGACTCAAATATATTTTATTTGGATTCAAATACGAATGTAATCTCTAGGTCCCTCTGTACATTAGCTTCCAGGAAACGTTGGTTTTGTTTTCGTGGGTTTTAACGTACTACTTAATACCATATCATGCCGAGAAATAGATGTCAAGTGTCTTTCCAAGGACACATCAAGTTAGGCAATTTGAGCTTATCTGGGCGGGTAATGAACCCACAACTATTAGATTACGACCCCGACGCTCTACCAAACGAGCAATTGCTGGTCCATTCCATGAACCACGATCTAAAATGACCCAAAGATAATAAGTTGCTTCTGCATTGGAGTGCATCATACGGTGCTGTGTGATTACCTTGACCCTCACATTTATCGGTTTCTATTTAAACGAATCCTTGAATCATCCATCCCTGAAAAAAAGAATGGTCAACGTTAATATAAAATTCTATTGAACAATTAATGCATTATTGGGTTGAAAAAAAGCAATCCTGACAAAAACTTTGCGCAGTCATATTTTGCTGCTAATTATTATTATTTTTTTAAAAAGCGCTTTCTAAAGTAATATAGTGGATTTAGGAAACTTAAACTATTAAAACTGTACATTAAGGGTGCGGGTTCGAATCCTACCTTTAGTGTCAGCCTTATCACCTATCACGGTATGTCCTTGAGAAAGGCAATCTACTCCAAATGCATCGGCACTAAATAACCAAGTTTTGTTGCTGTGACGTAAAAAAACTCCTAAATACCGATAGAGAAAACAATAATAATTTTATAGAATTCATTACAGAGTATTGAATCTCTGCTGCTGCTGCTTGTTTTCAAGTCATGGGGACCTGATATAGGTTGTAAAGTATTATGATGAACATTAACCTATCATGTTCATTATATAAACTCATTATGAAAGCTCTTGGAGACAATAAACGTTTTTTCTGTTGCTTCATTGATGGTGGAAATGCTTTTGTCTTGATACAGCAAAGTAATATATTGCTTAAATTAATACGTTTGGGACTAGAATGGAATATTATATTGCTTCATCCGTTAGAATATGAGAATGCAAGCCCACAAATAGCAATATTATTTGTAAAAACTTGCAATCTGAATCCTTTTTTCACCAGCTGTAATGATCTTGAAATAGAAACGATCAATCGTTATAAGAAATCTCTAGAATTGAGGGAATGAAACGTGTTTCTATTATTGTGTGCCGATGAAACAATACTATTTCGGAGAATATTCAAGGTTTTGAATGATAAATAATTTAGAAACATGTTAAAAAATGGAATTTAAAATTTGATACAAATAAATAAAATTGAGTTGCAGTTAGAAAGAATGCACGAGTAAGACAATATGAAAAGTTTGCAGTATTAGGACCTAGAAATAAGTATGGATCTTACGCATCTTATCATTCTTATGCCCTCATTGGACGAAATCATCTAATATATTTGGGGAATCTCTCTCTCTCTCTCTCTCTCTCTCTCTCTCTCTCTCTCTCTCTCTCTCTCTCTCTCTCTCTCTCTCTCTCTCTCTCATTAGTGCGTGTTAAAATGCGTGCAATGAAGTCTGCAGGGAAAACAATGTGCACAAATGTATAAAATAGTATAGTAACAGTTAGTGTAAATGACAAATATAGTAAGCACGATGACGGATACATATGCCAATCTGACATGATCACCTTTTCAAGCAAAATCAAAATCCTAAATTCTAGTATACCTTCACTTTCCGTGTTATTTCGCATGACAATAGATTTATGAAAATACAGAGTAACCATATGTTTTTAAAGAAAACGCCAAACACATTATCAGTATATTCAATCGATGATTTAAATATATCAAACCATCAAGGTGCAAACTATCCCTTCA
Organism: Unio delphinus; assembly: GCA_029339505.1. Taxonomy (NCBI): domain Eukaryota; kingdom Metazoa; phylum Mollusca; class Bivalvia; order Unionida; family Unionidae; genus Unio; species Unio delphinus. Next base: position 6,570,597 of record JAQISU010000058.1, read on the forward strand.
TTATTGCTTGAATTGTGCAAAGCATGATCAAGCAGACTTAACCCTTGTCTTGACGAGCAAGATGCTAGATTGTACCAGTCTCAATATGCATTGACTCTTGTCTTGACGAGCAAGAGGCAAGATTGTACCAGTCTCAGTATGTACTGATTCTTGTCTTGACGTACAAGTGACTTTGGCTGTACCAGTCTCAATATTCATTGACTCTTGTTCTGACGTGCAAAAGGATAGGCTGTACCAGTCTCAGTGTGTATCGATTCTTGTCTTGGCGTACAAGCGAAAAGACTGTACCAGTCTAAATATGCATTGATTCTTGTCTTGGCCTATAAAGGACTAAGTTGTACCAGTCTTAATATGCATTGACTCTTGTCTTGGCGTACAAAAGCGACTAGGTTGTACGAGTCTTAATATGTATTGACTCTTGTCTTGGCGTACAAGATGCTAGGTTGTACCAGTCTTAATTTGCATTGACTCTTGTCTTGACTACAAGAGGCTCGGTTGTACCAGTCTTAATATGATTCTCGGTGGCTTCGTGCAGCACTCCGCAAAAAGATATGTAAAATAATTGACATCACATGCAGCACTATGCTAAAAGATTAGTATACCCAGCTATGCCTTCGCATACTGTTTGTATGTAAACAAAAGGATGTAAAAATTTACTAGAGTTTGAAAACAGTTTCGCTGGAATTGTATATAGTCTGCGCCATAATCGTCTGTGTTTTCCATATACTAGATTACGAAAATAACGAAGTTAGGTACGCATTGAGGAATTTTTGTCAGTTTACTTCCGTTCTCTTTACACAGGAGAAAAATTCGCTCGGACCGCTCCTGTGACCTAGTGGTTAGAGCGTCCGCGGCGGAAGTGGGAGGTCATGGGTTAGATCCCAGGCCGAGTCGTACCAAAGACTTACAAAAATGGCACTAACAACTGCCTCGCTTGACGCTCAACGTTAAGAGGTTAGTGTAAGGATTGGTTGCCCTGGTATCAGGATAATGTGACTGGGTGGGACATCATGCTACATATCTGCGGCATGATGCCCCAGTCACTATAAAGTACCTCACTGCATACATCGTAGCGATATGAATGAAAAATTGTTAAAGCTCTACGTTAAAAATCCTAATCACACACACACACACACACACACACACACACACACACGATACCCAATAAGATTCGCTCGATGCTAAATTTACATTTTACAGAATAAATATTTTACAGAAAATAAATAAATAAATAAATAAATAAATATATATATATATATATATATATATATATATATATATATATATATATATATATATATATATATATATATATGAAAGGAAATAAGTGCAAATCATGTACGATAAAACATAGGTGTAGTGTAAAGTACACAAACTAAAACTTTTTATTGATCTGAGTTTTGGTCCATCGTATCAAACATCTTCAACTATCACAAACACACGTAGGTCGCTATGTTAGTACACAAACCGCAACAATTAAAAATCCATTTTAAACAATCATCATGTCAACCCCAAACGGAAACAAAATAGGTAGTCTTGATCTCCTACATGAATAGTTCTCTCTTAGAAGTTCCACCTGTTGTAATTTGCAAGAATTCCATATTAGTGCTGAACGAGGAAACAATTGTGCTGAGATGTTTGTTTGAAGGGGCAGTCCCATCTTTCAGTAGGTAAGAGTCTCCCTCTTAGTAAGAGTGGTAGTTAATTGAATTTAGCTACCTTATCTAAGGAATGCCCTCCCTCGATATTATGACCCGGTGTGAGTGAAAATATAGAATATCAACAGAGAACTGGGCAAGAGTATTGGGCAAAAATAGTGTAATACAAGCCCCCTTAGACATGAAAAAACAAAACAAATTTAATCAAACGAATTAACAGTAGTAATTTCAATTCAAATTAAATTATATCAACATAATTTAATAGCAGTGTCTCATTTGGATTTATGTCATCATTATAAAGAATGGTGAAAAGAGCGCAATGTGATTACATTATCTTCCTCTCGACCGTTTTCCAACGTTTCCTGTTTCCTCGTGTCGTTCTATTCCGATTGCCTCATCCTTCTTCGACTTCCTAGTCATTTACTCTGAACTCGCCACTCCCCAGCTCCGGACGTCACTCGTCACTTCTTTTTTTCCTTTTTGGGTTCACTAAGTCCTGTCTCTTTTTCTTCCTGACTCAGTCTTTGGACTATCGAGACTCACTCTCCTTCGGAATAATGTTTCCTTAAAGGACAATTTTATCCCTAAATCGCTATATGTATCACTTGATAGATGTACATATAATTCCTTCATTTACGTTACTCAGAACACACTAGCTATATAGAATCTTGCCCCTTACTTCAAAGCGACAGGTCATTAATTACCACGTGATCTCTCTATCGAAAAGCTACCGTATGCTACTACATGTTCGATTACTATTGCATAATATTCGCAGATCCTTGACCTACAAGATTATTTAAACATTACACAATCACATATATTAGGTAATTATTATTAACTCACGATAATCAGTATCGTCATAACAGACAAATGAAATTATTTTATATTTATTCCATATAACCCCTATGAAATCCTACATAGTTGACAATTTGGATAGCATGAAATCAATTCTGCTAATGAACTAATCAATGTAAAATTACAAGATAAATTCCATGACAACTCTAGCATCAACATATTTCCATGAAAGTGAATAAACAATACTGTAAAACGTGTCTCCCTCTTAGTGGAAAAGAGGGGTAGTTAATTGGATTTAGCTACGTTATCCAGGGAATGACCTCCCTTGATATTATGACCCGGTGTGAGTGAAAGAAAGAATATCAACAGAGAACTGGGCAAGATTATTGGGAAGAAATAATGCAATACGAGCCACCCCACCCCCACCTCTCCTCAGACAAGAAAATAACAAATTTTAATCAAGCACATCAATAGTGGTTAAATTTCAATTCAACATAAATGATATCAACAGGATTTATTAGCAATGTCTAATTTGGAATATTGCATCATCATAACGAATGGTGAAAAGAACGCATTGTCCACGACTGATTGCATCACCTTCCCCTCGACTGTCTTCCAACATTCTTAATTCTTCATGACTTCCCTTTCTGACTGTCTCGTCCTTCTTGGACTTCCTAGATTTTACTCTCTACTTGTCAATTTCCCCTTTCTGACCTCACTCGTCACGTCTCGCTTTTCTGCTTTATTTTTTTCGGACTCCGTCTCCGGACTGTCGAGTCCCCTCTCCCTCGAAAAACTGTTTCAATAAAGGACAAAATTATCCCTAAATAGCTATATGTACCACTTACTAGATGGATATAACAATCCCTTAATCTTCATTTATGTTACTCAGAATACACTCGATTCAGACAATGAGTAAAGTCTACTAGGTAGATACGGGGGTAAGATAGATATGTCATGATTATTTTGATATGGATTGGAAATGCATACATATGCTTAATTACATCGGGATTGAAAATGCATGTATATACTCATTTGTTAGGGACTGGAAATGCATGTAGATACTTATTTGTTAGGGATTGGAAATGTATGTGAATACTTATTTGTTAGGGATTGAAAATGCATGTATATACTCATTTGTTAGGGACTGGAGATGCATGTAGCTACTTATTTGTTAGGGACTGGAAATGCATGTAGCTACTTATTTGTTAGGGACTGGAAATGCATGTAGATACTTATTTGTTAGAGACTGGAAATGCGTGTAGATACTTATTTGTTAGGGATTGGAAATGTATGTGAATACTTTTTTGTTAGGGATTGGAAATGCAAGTATATACTTATTTGTTAGGGATTGGAAATGCATGTATATACTTATTTGTTAGGGATTGGAAATGTATGTAGATACTTATTTGTTAGGGACTGGAAATGCATGTAGATACTCATTTGTTAGGGACTGGAAATGCGTGTAGATACTTATTTGTTAGGGATTGGAAATGTATGTGAATACTTATTTGTTAGGGATTGGAAATGCATGTGGATACTTATTTGTTAGGGATTCGAAATGTATGTAGATACTCATTTGTTAGGGACTGGAAATGCATGTAGATACTCATTTGTTAGAGACTGGAAATGCGTGTTGATACTTATTTGTTAGGGATTGGAAATGCATGTATATACTTATTTGTTAGGGATTGGAAATGTATGTATATATTTATTTGTTAGGGATTGGAAATGCATGTAGCTACTTATTTGTTAGGGACTGGAAATGCATGTAGATACTTATTTGTTAGAGACTGGAAATGCGTGTAGATACTTATTTGTTAGGGATTGGAAATGTATGTGAATACTTTTTTGTTAGGGATTGGAAATGCAAGTATATACTTATTTGTTAGGGATTGGAAATGCATGTATATACTTATTTGTTAGGGATTGGAAATGCATGTAGATACTTATTTGTTAGGGACTGGAAATGCATGTAGATACTCATTTGTTAGGGACTGGAAATGCGTGTAGATACTTATTTGTTAGGGATTGGAAATGTATGTGACTACTTATTTGTTAGGGATTGGAAATGCATGTGGATACTTATTTGTTAGGGATTCGAAATGTATGTAGATACTCATTTGTTAGGGACTGGAAATGCATGTAGATACTCATTTGTTAGAGACTGGAAATGCGTGTTGATACTTATTTGTTAGGGATTGGAAATGCATGTATATACTTATTTGTTAGGGATTGGAAATGTATGTATATATTTATTTGTTAGGGATTGGAAATGCATGTATATACTTATTTGTTAGGGACTGGAAATGCATGTAGATACTCATTTGTTAGGGGTTAGAAATGCATGTAGATACTTATTTGTTAGGGATTAGAAATGCATATATATATATATATATATATATATATATATATATATATATATATATACACTTATTTATTATGTATTGAAAATGCATGTATATACTTATTTATTAGGGGTTGGAAATGCAAATAGATACTTATTTATTAGGGATTGAAAATGCATGTAGATACTTAATTATTAGGATTGGAAATGCATGTAGATACTTATTTGTTAGGGATTGGAGACGAGTTTCGATGAGTCCTTACCGTAACATTACCAGAGTTTCGATGAGTCCTTACCATAATGTGACTAGAGATGCAGTGAGTCCTTACTATAACGTGACTAGAGTTTCGATGAGTCCTTACCATAACGTGACTAGAGTTTCGATGAGTCCTTACCATAACGTGACTAGAGATGCAGCGAGTCCTTACCATAACGTGACTAGAGATGCAGCCAGTCCTTACCATAACGTGACTAGAGATGCAGCGAGTCCTTATGTTAACTTGCTTAGAGCTGTTGTGAGCTATTATTGTAGCAGTCTTAACGTTGCTTTGAGGTCTTACCTTGACTTGACGAGTGTTTCTGAGTCCTCCCCGAATATTGCGTTGATTAAAGTTGTTTTGAATCCGCATCGCAACTTGAGTAGAATTATTATATGTGATAGCTGTATCTTTATTAGTGTGAATCCTCGTGTTACAGGACGAAAGTTACATTCTATTCTTACCGTAAATTGATCTAACGTTCTGTTAAAAAAAAATCACCCATTGCCTTTGTTTCCTCTATCCTGCAGCGATAAATTTAAAAAGACGATGTGAATAATTTTATTACTGTGTATTCTCATGAAGTTAATAACTAAAAAGGATTTCAATAAATTTAATATCTTTTTGATCTTCGTCCATTGTCGAAAGGTTCAAGTTCCTGAAAGTAAATAATTCGAATCCTGTAATATTACACTTATCTGTAAAAACAGAACACGGATCGTCAGTCATGACTTCAAAAGGTTTGTCTTAAACAAAGACGTGTCTGACAGTTACGGACAGAAGAGGCGGGCCGATAATTTATAAAGAACAAGGAAGGGCATGAAACATGACATCATTCTTTATGTCAAAGTATTGCACGGTTTTGCCACTAATTTTGTTCTGTTCTTCTCTCTCTCTCTCTCTCTCTCTCTCTCTCTCTCTCTCTCTCTCTCTCTCTCTCTCTCTCTCTCTCTCTCTCTCTCTCGTTTCTTTCTTTTTTAATTTTCGTTTTACTAGGTTCATAATTCTCAATGGGGGTCAGAAAGAAGAGACATTTTGTTAACAGTTTCGCGTGCTGCATTCCTATCTTCAAATATCCGTGATTGTTACGTTTGAAGGGTTAACAATACCTCCGGGTCTATTACTGCTAGTGAAATGAACTTCTTAACATGACAGATCTGTAGAGACAGCTAACCAGTCTACTTCTCGGAATTGCCAGTTTTCTTCTCATTCTCTCATATTGTATATTTAAGAGTTGTCAAATATGCAAATGTGATAACATTTTGTTTCTTTGTAAGTTTGTGTATTGATGGAGTGTGGAACATCCCTCTTTTTAGCAGCTTTCTTTATAGCAGTCATGACATTCAGAGCAGATTTACTACTTTATTTAATTTTTTTAAAAATGAAGAGATTATGTATGTGCCAAGTAGTTCCAGCTATTTTAGAAATTAGGTAAGTGCCAAGTAGTCCTGGGTATTAATTAATATTAGGTAAGTGTCAAGTAGTTCTGGCTATTATAGAAATTAGGTAGGTATAAAGTAGTCCTGGATATTATAGAAATTAGGTAAGTGCCAAGTAGTCCTGGGTATTATAGAAATGAGGTAAGTGCCAAGTAGTCCCGGCTATTATTGAAATTAGGTAAGTGCCAAGTAGTCCTGGGTATTATAGAAATTAAGTAGGTGCCAAGTAGTCCTGGCTATTATAGAAATGAGGTAAGTGCCAAGTAGTCCTGGCTATTATAGAAATGAGGTAAGTGCCAAGTAGTCCCGGCTATTATTGAAATTATGTAAGTGCCAAGTAGTCCTGGGTATTATAGAAATTAAGTAGGTGCCAAGTAGTCCTGGCTATTATTATAAATTAGGTAAGTACAAAGTAGCCCTGGCTATTATATAAATGAGGTACGTGCAACGTAGTCCTGGCTATTAGAGAAATTAGGTAAGTACAAAGCAGCCCTGGCTATTATTTAAAAAAAATCAAAGATGAGTTAGACTTCTTAATCTTTGACAATAATGTATCACAAAGAAATTATCAAGCAATCAAATTACATTAACAATCTACGATATTTCATCCAAAAACCTAAGAAGATTTAAGAACGTATTCCAATGTAAATCAAGATATTTTGATTACAGGGTTATTTCCTGCATCTGGTTCAGGAAGGGCAATTACTTTGAAATCAACAGGTATGAGCATAAGTCACTTAAAATATCTTGCAAAGTTAAGTTGCAAAGACGGTAGATTACAAACTATATAAACAAGATCTGTAATTCAATGGCAGTCCAAAATACTGTCAAACCAAATGGTTATAACTATATTTCCTTGGAGGTTTGAATAGGTTCCAAAATGCAATTTTTGCTGAAGGGTGGGTGCGTAGGGGTGGTAGTGGTAGGGGTGGTTCTATTAATTTTTGTAAATAAGGCAATTACCTGACATTGGTACATTAAAAAGAGAGTAAATTCCTTTTTTCAGTAACTTCAGCTTCTTCGGTTTATCAATACTTTACTATAGTTTTAAATGTTTCTTTTTGCATTCCTTGATGGCATTTCAATGTTTAATTTCATTTCGCTTTAAAGTCCAAGAGGATACGCTGTTTACTCTTGATACTACAAAATTACGCGTACTGCCTCAAACATCGTAATGATGATGGTTTTTACATTCTGATGAATACTGCTAGACAAATATTCTGGGCCACTGCTGTTCATTCAAAAGAAAAATTGTATCTTCTATAGAGAAAATTAGGCCTATTATAAACTATTCACAAAAACATAATCTTATTACCACTCCAGATAAATGTAGATAAATAGATCTAAATGGATTTTGTTCTTGATGTTGCAGGAAATTACGTAAGACGAGCAACAGCATGCTTCACTGTAACTAATTTATACGTTTTTTTTAATTACACTTTCCAAGCTATGTGACTCGCCTCCGCCTCCAATCTGCTCCAATTGTCAACACTGGGGCCATTTTACAAATAAATGTAGGAGACCATACAAATGCTACAACTGCGGGGGGCCACACAAGGGGCAATGCCAAAAGGTCAATCCAAAATGTGCCCAATGCCAAGGCACCCATTTACCAAAATCCACAATATGCCCCGCAACAATCAGGGAGATTCAAATAATAGACACTATGGACAAAAATCAAGTAGATTACAGGACAGCTAGAAAAAAATGCAACACAAATAGAACAAACAGGAAAGACCAACAAAAGGAAAGCAACATAGGGAATGAAATAACTAACGAGGTAATTAAGATAGTAAAATCCATAGAAACCATCATGGATAAAATAAAACAAAACAATAATAGCAACAACCAAGGATTACAAAACGCCCTCAAAAAAACCAAAAATCAACTAAAAACACTAATTGTAGCAAATGACCCCATTAGAAATGGCTGACACAACTAATGGAAATGTTTCAATATGGCAATGGAATGCAAGAGGACTATCCAATAACTTAAATGAATTAAAAATAAAATTAATTAATTCCAAAACAAAACCTGATATCCTCTGCATCCAAGAAACACAAATAACTAATAAAAATAAAACATTGCCTAATATACAGGGCTACACCCTAGGATACTTCCAAAATCGGCAGGAAAGATCAGGGGGAGGCTTAGTCATGTATGTAAATAACAACATAACAACAATAGAACCAATACCTATAACAACAGAGGTAATAAGTAATTCTCACATAGAAGTACAATCAATTAAAGTCAAAATAGGGAATAACGACCTACAAATCATTAATATTTATGACCCGGGGACAAGCACCCATAATCAAGAAGATATACTTAGAGCAATAACTACCCTAATCACTAGTGAGCGCACCGTCATATGCGGCGATTTTAATGCCCATAATAAGCTGTGGGGGGGAGGAATGACGGATAAAAGGGGAAGGTTGATTGAGGCCTGGGCCAATACATCAACCCTAACCATACTCAATGATGGGGCCGGAACTCGATTAAACCCGACAAACGGCACCTTGACCGCCATTGATCTCACCCTATGCACACAAAAACTGGCACAAGTGGCGGAATGGGAGGTGGATCAATCTGACCCCATGGGCAGTGACCACTTCCTAATCATCACCACTCTGCAGATGACGGTGCAAGCAATAGTGCAAAATAAACTCCCCAGGTGGAACTACAATAAAGCAGACTGGGACTCATTTAAAGAAATACTAAATAACGAAAACACATCCCAGTTCGAATCAGATGACATTGATCTATACTACGAAAACATAATGCAAGCAATAACAAACGCTGCAACAAAAAGCATTCCAACCAGTAATTATAAGGCAGCAAAACTCAGTGTACCATGGTGGAATGAAGAAATTAAACTAACTAAACGATCCAAAATCAGAGCACTAAACAAATTCAAAAGATCAAATGTCACTACCCACTTTCAGGAATACAAAGACCTAGATCATAAATTAAAACAACTAATCAAAGATGCCAAAACAGAAACTTGGAAAGAGTACTGTGGTACACTAAACAACAAAACAACTACTAAAAAAGTATGGGATAAAATAAGAAGGATTAGGGGGAAAAAGACCACAAACACCCCTAAAATAAGTAACACCTCCAATGATAAAGAGCAAGCTGACTTACTAGCTCAACATTTCACTAGCATGAGCAATAACAGCAACCATACTATAGAATTTCAAAACCACAGAAACAATGAAGAAAAAACAAATAAGCAGATATTTAAAGACTTAGGACCTAAAGAATCCCCTTTAAACAATAAAATAACAAAATATGAATGGGATCAAGCACTGAAAACTAAAAAGGAAACCTCACCTGGGGAAGATAAAATAGGGTACATAGTATACAAACAACTACCACCTAACATAGTCAGTGAAATCATAAAATTCCTTAATAAAATATGGGACACAGGAAAGCTACCAAAAAAATGGAAACATGCGATAGTTATACCCATCCTCAAACCCAATAAAGATAGACATGACATCAACTCATATAGACCAATATCGTTAACGAACAACATATGCAAAATAATGGAAACAATAATTAACAACAGACTCAAGTCACATCTTACTAAACATAATCTACTATCAGAAAATCAATGTGGATTCAGAAACAAACGCTCCACCACAGACCAATTAGTAAGACTTGAAACCGCTATCAAACTAGCCTTCAACTCCAAACAAAAAGCGAACAGAAACTTAATTGCGGTATTTCTCGATCTCGAGAAAGCATTCGACCTAGTATGGACCAAAGGCCTTATAGCCAAATTAAATGATTATGGCATTACTGGGCGAATGTTTAACTTTATTAAAGATTTCTTAGCAAACCGCACTATAACAACTAGGGTAGGGGCAACATACTCTGAGACTCACTCCCTTGAAAACGGGACTCCACAAGGAAGTGTACTCAGCCCCACCCTCTTCAACATAATGATAAACGACTTAGATAAAAACTTGGCTACCACCAAAGTAGAACTATCCCAATTTGCGGATGATGGCGGCCTATGGAGACCAGGAAACCCCTCCAGCCGCAAAAACATCTATGAAATTCAAACCAGCCTAAATAATATTGGAAACTGGGCTAATAAATGGGGTTTCAAACTATCGCACCAAAAAACGGTAGCTATACTGTTCACCCCAAATAGGAAAAACATACAATACCCAAAACTAACCATACAAAATAAGGAAATCAAATTTGTAAAAGTAGCCAAATTTCTGGGTATGTATTACGACCAACACTTAACATGGGCACACCACATTGATGATCTAATTAAACGATGTAATCAGGACTTAAACCTAATCAGAAGTCTTAAAGGGACACAATGGGGAGCTAATCAGGAAACCTCACTAATGCTATATAGGGCACTAATAAGATCAAAACTAGATTACGGCTGTCAAATATACTCATCAGCCACAATAACGCAACTACAAAAACTAGATAGAATACAAAGAATAGCCCTAATAAAAAGCACTGGAGCTCTCAACTCCACCTCAACAGCTGAACTGCATGTAATAACGGGAGAATTGCCCCTACATCTGAGGCGGCAAGAACTCACTTTAAAGTATGCAGCGCGGCTGTCCAACCACCCCAAAACACACCCCACCTTACTGGCCATAAATAAGACCAACATCCCTTACAGAAAAGGCCTAAAGCAAAAACTACCCATGGGAAAGCTAGTCCATATATTAAAATCAACATTACCAGTGGAACTATTCCCATTAGAACCTAACATAGTGTACGAACACGAACCTTGGAACAACGTACAATCTAAAGTCAACACCTCCCTAACTCAAAAAGGCAACAAACAAAACCAGGAACTCAACTTAAAAATAGAAGCCTTAGAAATAATCAACACCCAGTACCACCAATATACAAAAATATACACGGATGGCTCCAAAATTACTAATCCATATAAAACAGCTGCAGCAATGGTCATACCAGAGCATAAAGTACAAATAGGCAGACGCCTCCCAGACTACTGCTCTATTTACACAGCTGAATTCTGGGCCATCCTAAAATCATTACAATGGATTGAAGAGTTCAAACCCAATAAGACAGTGATTATTAGTGACTCGCTAAGTGTCCTCTCTTCAATTCAAACAAACACCACTAAATGTAGGGAAGAGTTTCTCAATCAAATAAACACCAAACTAAAACAACTCGATACCAAAAATATTACTGTAGAATTCTTGTGGATCCCCTCCCACATTGAAATTAAAGGCAACGAAATGGCAGACAAACTAGCCAAAGAAAAACTAGGCGAACCAAATTTCGAGCCACTACAATATAGTACTTCAGAACTATACAGTATAATAAATACGCAAATAGATAAAAAATGGCAAAACGATTGGGATACTAGTACAAAAGGGAGAGTGTTGTACACTACGGTTAAGGAAGTTAAAAGGAACATAAAACCGCCTAGGGGCTTACCAATAGAACAAACAATCATAAATAGAATAACTATAGGTAAAACCAGGCTGGCAAACAGCATGGGAAAATATATAGGACCCTTTCCTCATAACATAAACTGCTACAATTGTAACACCCCTGAAGATCTCCATCATATCTTCAACAATTGTACCAAAACCAAAAAAGAAAGGGACAAATTTAGATCAAAACAGCTAGAAATTAAAGCCCCCTATACATACCCAGAGATTTTACTAAACTCAAATACAAACTTAGCAGGGACACATAAAAACATGATAGAATTTCTTAAAAACATAGCAAAAATAGATAAAATTTAGACCACAATCACAATAAAATCCCTGTAAAGACAGGAAGTGTAGGCCCCTAAACGAATTATCAAGGAACCTCTTAAGGACAGGTGAGCTAAGCAACGGTACGGACCGGGGTGCGGTATCTGGGCACAACTATGAAAAACCTTTGACGTGTCGCTTAACGGCCCCGGATATTTCCGGCAGAGGCCCATATGTTGTCGCTTGGCCACCAAACCTCACGGACTGGACCGGGGGCGGTCTTCTGGGTGTGACAGTGAAAAACCCTTGACCGTGTCGCTTAACGGCCCAGGATATTTCCTGCAAGGACCCACTAGTCATCATCTAGTTGACCAAACCACACACCTGACCTCAAATTGAGGAAAACCTTAGAAAACAAAAATAAGCCACACTAACCTGAGTACAAAAACATCATAATGGTCATAAATAGTTACACCAAATGATAGGATGCAATCAAAAAGCATAAAAATAGGCAGTAGGAAAAAACAACACAAAACCAAAAGCTAACTCCCTACTCACCACTTTCTGCCTCTAATCTGTCACTTCTTAACCTCTCTCAGCAATATAAATAAAGTATACAGTGCAAAACCACACATCCAACAATAACTAGGATAATTAAAAGTAGCACAAATCAGTGAACCGAGACCGGTGCACATAAACTAGATAGGAACATAGGATGTGACCCCAAATTAGATATATAAGGTAGTCTAAAACACCCAAAGACTATCAGGCCCAGCGGCACAAGGCCGCACATACATCTAAAAATCAGAAAGTAATTACGATAAGACCCCAAACCTAGAAAATATAAGGTAGTCACAAACCCAAGACTATCAGGTCCAGCGGCACAAGGCTGCAACTATAACCAAACGTAGAAAATTAAGTCACTAATAGGGCCCCAAATAGCAACTATAAGGTGACCCAAGCCCAAGGTCATCAGACACCGCAACACAATGCTGCACATAACAAATCAGAACCAACAAACTCAAATAATTCTCACACATAACACTAAATGTCAAAGAACGTCACAGAAAGCACTGTATACTAAAAATTACTCTAGATAAAAGCACAGAGTATATAAATAGGGGATAGACCCAGAAAAGCGGCCTACCAAGCCTGGCCCTTCGCCTCGCCCTCTACCTACTCCGCCTGCTCCAGCAACTACACGTGCTTAGCACGTCCATTAACAACCAAAAACACCGGATGGCATGAATATGAGTGTGTGCTGGAACTATTCCCACTCATATATATACTTACAGGCCCTACAATCACACCGCAGTAGCTCAATAGTTACTCAGATGTGACGGCCTAATTAAATAGTGTTCCCTGAACACATAAACGCCTGCAGGGTGGTGGCACCATACCCACCCTCAGGATAATTAAATAACCGTCCATTGACGGATAAAACAGTGATAAGAGCCCTCGGGACGAATCACTTAAAGCCCATTATTCAATTCAAATCCGCCTCCAAAACACACTGACCCAGTGATCCTACTGCACAGCCTGTCACATGCTTGACCTGCCATCTCGCTATGACTTCATTTAAGATGCGTAGTCAGTGCAATTTAGGATTTGTTACATTGATCACCTTTGACTCATCCTTTTGAACCTCATGGAGGGAGACAAGAAAGACACCCATCGCACATTAGTTACCACAGGGGAAACACATTACAGAACTTAATAGTGATTCCGGAAATTTGTACTTATTTTAAATCGTTATTTTAACTGATATGTACTGGTCCGGCTAACATAATTAAGCAATTATTTGGGCGTACCGTAACAGTCACCATCCTGACATCCGGTAGAAGATTAGGAGGGGATATAGTACTGGACAAACGGACATAAGGACGGAAGGAAAGATATACGTATATAGTGTTACGCTTAATGTTGACATGCTTATGTAAATAGGATGAGAACTTTATATATATATATATATATATATATATATATATATATATATATATATATATATATATATATATATATATATATATATATATATATATATCCCTAAACACTCCTGTTGAAATGGGTCAAACATTACATTACATGGCTATTAGACATATGTCACATAAAACATTGAATATAAATATGTACAAATCACTTTTGTATGTTCAAGTACTGCAGTATCTAAAGCTAATCCGAAACGAAACATGCAACAACAAAAATGTATATTACCTGCATTAATTATGTCCGAGTCTCGCGGGTCATGAGCGTTATTTGTATAATATTGTATAAGCCCCACTTGTCAAAGAGTCAGCATTACGTCCCACTTTGTCAAAGGGTATTGCACAACATATAATAACAACACTCTAACCCACTCCCCTCTGATACTCGCTATCTAGGAGATGACCGCCTACGGTATAATTGCCCGGTTCGAGTATAGAATGTATATGGTAAATTGAGTTAATATATTGAACAAAGAAACTACGAGCCCCCGTAAAGATAAATAAACAATTTAATCAAAGACATTCACAGTGAAATTTCCTTTCATTCGGAATACACGTGGTTTTATAATTAACTTGAACCGAATTACAAGTAGATTGAATATAGAATTAAACAAATTTAGCCGTTCTATTACTGATAGTTAACTTCATCAGAGAATCGAGAGTTCAATCAAATTCATCCGCGTTGTTCGATTTTTATGACCTGTTTCGTCGAATTGCGTTCTCTGCTCACTCAAATGTTGACCCAAAGGTCCCTGTCTCTCGAGATACTTTTACCATCGTGGATGTTCCGCTCGAACTCAGACATGTCCTCTGTATCGATGTATGCCCCTCGCAACTTCTACTTCACAATATTCTTTTCCCGCCTTGTACGTCCTATATTCGGTACTGCATGTCTCTCCAAATGAAAAGCTAATTTCTTTCTTCCTCGTGTTTATGGTGCGTCTCTTAACCGTTGGTTTTTGGCGGTCTTTCTGGTCTAATTTTTACGGAGATACTTCTCTAAAATTTTCTTCGGAGTCTTTAATCCAAAAATAATACTACACTGTCCTCTCTTGCAGAGAAACATTCAGACTAAAGTAAATTCCAGCTAGAAGATATTATATTCTAAAGATTTCTCGTGTCAAACGCACCCCTTATTCAATAGTGGCCAATCAGAACAAATATATTTTCTCGCGCTTTCTTTTGAAAGTCGCTTACATCAGCGTGTCAAGATGACACGCTTTGGTTTTAAATAACAACTATGCCTGTTCCAAATCAAACCCTGACACGTTCGTGTCACGGCGGTCAGTACTGCTCTAAACAAATAGTTAATGGTTGAACCGATTATACCAGTATCTCTCTGTGCAGAATGTGTCTCATAAATCTAACAAATGGCTGCTGGCTAGATCTAATAGTTATTTAATAGATTCGACCGAAAATTTGGCACTTTACAATTTATATACAAATAAAATGAGTACAGAAAGTATTGACTAGCGTCTTTAAACTCACCGCATCTTGCAAAGTAAGTCTTTATGAGACCATCATTGGAGTCAAAGAAAATCAGACGTTTAATCTGTTAATATACAGTTTGGAGAAGAAGTAGAATGTTGGCAGTCTGCAGAAGATTAAGACGGGTAAGTTATGGTAGATTTTATGCCCTGATTGCAACGCGGCATGTTTCAAAAATGTAATACCAGAAACTATAATTATGGTATGATTAAGATGTCATACTCATGAAATATTTCTGTGCCATGGCTGATCAAGGCGATTTCATTACTTCAACAAGACGAGTTACCGATTGAAATGTTTTGGTGTCATTGTATAGACAAGACAGTTACTGACTGCAATGTGTTGGCTTAATTTTGTAAATTCGACGACCCAAAATGGTGTTGTTAGGACAGAATTTTTATTAAAAGTAATAAGATTGAAATTTTCTCTAAATTGTATAAAATAATTTTTTAAAACTAATTTATATTGAAAGTACTTTTCTACTAAAATATATTAAGATTAATTTTATTTATTTCTATATCACAACTATATACTATTTGAAAAAAGTGTGCGCCCTTATGATCAAAGGCAAAACTCCCTCGCATTTGTACATTTCTTTTGTATTACAAGTCAGCAAGAAAAATACACTCGGTAAGCTACATAGGTTTTAGACTACACAGTCTTATAATTCCAGTTTATCGAGTAAATTGTTAAAGAAGCAAACTTTCTGTCGAATGATATTAAACAACATGTGCGATCTTGTGTATTGGAGATGAGAGCCTCTTTCTGGCTAGTATGAAGTAAACACTTACGAGTAACCATATTTGGTCGTGTGGTTACGTCCTGATTACACATAAAAGAGGTGCAGATTACACACCATCAGTTCCTTCATTCTGAAGCCAGAAAGATTCGCCTCTCTAATTACATGTAATAATCGTCTATGTTCGTAAACTTCTTTAAGGAATAGGCACTTTTTAATGTTTGAGATTTTAAAGTTTAAGTTCATGTTTGCAACATTTTTTTTATCATACTGAGTTCTTCTATTACATTTTAATGTAATTGAATGTTTAATTGTTTTAAAGAATTCATATTCATTTATATTTATACTAATTTTATTGTAAAAGACGAATTCGCTACTAACTTCGTGTTAAAAATCAATGTTGAAATAAAGTATTCTTTAAGTAACAAAGAATAATATTTAGTAACGTATTCTAAATCAGTATTCTATTTTAAATAGTAAAATAAATTTCTTCAAAATGATTGTTGCAATAATCGCAGCTATTACATTTTATATTCTTTCGCTATCATGAAGTTAATCGAAATTGAACTATTTGTATTATATTCTAAAATGCAGAAAATATATAAATGAATGAAGTTGACAAGCTTGAAAGGAAAGTGTAATTTTATATGTATTTCATGTATTTTAAATATAAGTTTTAAAGATGTATTTCTATGATGCAGTAATATATGTATATTAATGACACAATTACTCATGCGTTCAACCCACAATCACACTTCACAACCATTCACAATTCAAAAATAAATTAAATATTAATACAAAATAAACACAGATCCAAGGAACCTCCTGGACTGCACAAATTTTTCAAATACAATTGAACCTTTACAAAAATTATGTTATCGCACGTATAAATTGCGATAACAAATACAAACATCAAATTACATTATCGCACCTATGGATTGCGACAACAAGTACTAACATCTACATGTATTAAATCAAGTTACTAACTGTTATCGAGATTCATGTAATCCCTTGAAATACTACTGTGATTCAAAGTAACTACGTGTAAATATAACAATGTATTCAATTGTAAACACAACTGAAACACACACATGCGCCTCGACCCTGTACAACCGTACGATTCACCAACTGTTGAATCGCCGCACAGCTTCTCCGAATACCTAGGGATGACCCAATACTTTTATCGGCCGCTTGCCCTTCACGGATCCACTACAGTTATACGTACAGACAGTTTACAGCATCTACTAGAACCACCGGTCCGAAACACTTAGATACTACCCCGGACGTTTACACCTCTAGACAGCTCCGACACTCGGACATTTATACTTTACACATCTCGACAAACGTAGACGGACAGACAATCCGACAGACAGACAGTCAGATACCTCAATTTGATCGCACAATTAAACAGCATAATCACGGCACAATCAATCACATTCAGCTACAATTCAGCTACAATAAAGAAATCAAACTAATAATAGTTGTTTCTAAAACAATCTAAAACTTAGATTACGCTATTGCATTTAAAGTCTAATAGTGACTAGTAATTCCAAATATTCAACGGTTTAAATCTGCATTGCAATAAAGGCATCATTACATGAAATGATAAACTGAATAAAATTCACAATATAACGAAATATAAATTTAACAATCACCCCTTTGGCTGGAGAAAGAATGACGAGCTATCTCTCCTTTGACAAGATACTTTTGACTCGTAATCTTTTTAGAAATATATTCTGCCTTATATGTCCTCAAATAGGTGAGCAGAATGCACGGCAAAATTTCCGTGCACCCCGTGATTATAATGTTCCTGACTTCAAGTGATTTGTAGTCAGGCACATGCAAATCGCTACACGTCGCTTACCTTGAGAAACACTTATTCACCCCAGGTAACGCATGTACGACGAAACAAAAAAAAAAACGGTGAAATTAGTTTGTATTCAAGAAATAAATTCAATTCTCGCCTAATTCTGTGACAATACCTCCTCCCCCCCCCCCCCCATGAATAAAAATGTACACATTTTTAAAACTTACACAGAATAGAAGAAAAATAACTACTGATGATATCTTACAACATTTATATTGGTTATACTACAATCTGGATTTTAATACTGGGTAAAGTTATACAAATTTCCAATCATGCCCTACTCAAGTAGTCTGCCCCTATATTTTCAACTCCCCTTATTGCTTCTACACGGAAGCGATAAGGTTGTAGTGTCAGCGCCCAACGCATCAATCGAGCGTTAGCGACCTTGGCCTTGTTTAAATACAATAGGGGTTGGTGATCAGTCTCGAGAACGAAATCTCTCCCAAATTCCCCTTACTACGGCCAAACATTCCTTTTCTATAACGGAATAATTTTTCTCCCTGGGTAGCAATTTCCTACTTGAGTAAGCTACGGGTAACTTACTGTTGTCTTGCTCTTGCAGTAAAACTGCCCCCAACCCAGTTTCAGAAGCATTTGTTCTTAAAATAAAGGGTTTTCTAACATCTGGCAGTTTTAATATAGGTGCACTAGCAAGTTTCTCTTTCAGAGCACAAAATGCTTTATCTTGTGGCGGTCCCCATTCAACTTTGTTTGGTTGCCCCTTCTTGGTCAAATCAGACAGTGGGCTAGCAATGGCTGCAAGTTCGGTATAAACTTTCTATAAAACCCTACTAGTCCTAGAAATGATCGTACTTGCGTTTTGTTGCTTGGCTTTGGTGCGTCTCTAATTGCTTCAACTTGCTTGGGGTGAGGTTTTAACTGACCCATACCACTGACATTATGACCCAAACAATCTAAATCTGTATAACCAATACTGCATTTAGTGGGTCTCACTGTGAGGTTCGTTCTGCGAAGTCTATTGAAGAGTTCGCCCAGGACGGACACATGCTCACTCCAAGTATTCGTGTACACGAATATGTCGTCTACAAAGCTATCAACGTTTGCTAAACCTTTAAGCAACTTTCGCATCAAACGACAACAGGTGGCGCTGGCCCCAACTAACCCGAATGGCATCACTTTGAATTGATACAATCCTTTCTGGGTCGCAAATGCTGTCAATACTCGGGATTCTGGGACAATTGGAACCTGCCAATATCCCTTGGACAGATCCAATTTGGAAATCTATCGGTTTTCGACAACTTCGCAAATAGACCCTCCATATCTGGCATTGGTTCTGCATCAAACACAGTGATTTTATTTATCTGCCGAAAGTCGATACAGAATCGGTTCGTCCTGTCCTTTTTCCTAACTAGTACTACTGGAGAAGAATATGGCGAGTTGGAGGGTTCAATCACCCCCAGATCCAACATTTTACCCACCTCTTCGTCTACAGCTTCACGTGCGTTGTATGGCACCGGATAGCCCTTGATTCGAATAGGGTCCCACGTATTCAGTTTAATTTTGAGGTCCAACAAAGTTGTACAACTCTGTCGGTGAATACATTAGAGTGTTTAGCCAAGAGCGCATTAATTTGTTGACGTTGGTCTTTCGTCAACTCCGCACTCACATCGACTTTATCTATCCCTTCCCCCGCAACTCCCAAGGGACATTCAAGGGAAACATCGATGTCCGAGCCAGAAACATTCGCATGATTCTCAATACATCAGATGGGCAATTGAGGGCTTGTTCATAGATTTATCTGTAGTTTATCCCTCTCCATAATATCCAAGCGGAAACTCTCTTCCTGTCAACATGAAACGTTTTTTTTTTTTTTGGTGGGGGGGGGGGGGTCGGTTGGTGTGCTCTATCCAGAATCCATGAACTGGCTTCAAACAGATTACATTTCAATTTTACAAGTAATAAGCGGATCTTTAACGATGAACAGCCTCCTTTACTCTGTTATTGAATATTAATAGTCGTCGCTGGAGAAAAAAAGGCCTTTTAAATCGAATGAATAGAAATAATAAAAAGGTACACGAGTGAGTATATTCTAATGGATGCATATTATCTCCTTGATCACGTCTGGAAGGTCAACAATTCCCAAAGCATGCCAGCTGGTATTCTGCTAAATTAAATTATGGCTATTTCAAAGATACGTTGTTAGATGCTTTCGCAGGAATATAATATATAGAGAATAGTGGATGATTATGGAAACTAAAATGGTACGGTCTTTTTTCTGAGAATTATCTGTATTTACTTGCGATAAAGCTATATTCCTTGTCAGTTAATGGCTTTACACCTTTAGCCACGTTCTCCATCGTTCTAGATTACCTCTGCTATTTCTACGAGACAAAAATTATGCACATATAGTACTTCATATGCTTATAGTTCAAGATATAATGCTGAGGATGATCCGATTGGAGAAGTTCTATTAATAAAACATTACAATGTCAACTGCTTTCTCGGGGGGGGGGGGGAGAGAGAGAGAGAGAGAGAGAGAGAGAGACAGACAGACAGACAGACGTTGGTCAATCACAATGAAGGCGCCAGACACAAAGCAAACTCATAATGCTAGAGAATCGATACTAGCACACCATACACACCACAAATAATGGCACAAACAATAATGGCACAAACCATCATTTTATTACATGATCATTTTTTTCTCCGTTAACTTTTTATATTGTTAGAATGGTGCAGTATTTTTCCATACTGCGCTGCTTCATATTGCACAACACGTGTGTCTAGAAATATTATCGTGTATTAGGAACAACTTGAATTTATTACATTTGCTTGCGGATGAACTAAAATTAAACTTTCAAACAAGCAAACGTATGAACGTGATATTCGCAATGTCCACAACAAACGCGAGAGTCGCACTATCGAAAAACCATTCTGATTAAAGAGCTATTTACGAGAAATGTTATTATAACTTTCGGAAATAGAATGGTTCAGACTATGACCATACTCTCTAGGATCTGTAATACTAGCATAGAAAAGCATACGAGGCCAATTGCGATCCTGTATCTATCGGATACGTACGGTTTTACAAGTCGGTCAAAATACTAAATTCCATTTTAAAAAATAGAACTGAAGTTTTCGGTAGAAAACTAAGAACCTCACATATCGATAAGCCAAGACAACGAAAAAGTATTTTTCCGCTACCTGTTACATAGTAGCTGCTTTGCAAATTTCCCGTTTAAGTTTTTGATACATTGTTGGGATTTATAGTAGAGATATTATCCATACAGGTCACGAACTAGGCTGGGGTCCCACCAACAAAGAGCTCGCAAGTGACAGGGTATAAATAAGTGTCTTCTTTATCTGGTAATAAAAATGGCAATACAATATACTTACATTTTTGCATCTTGAATTTCCTCAGAATGTTCTTTCTTAGTTCTCAAATCCAAATTATATCGCTTATGTCATCAGTTCCAAAAGGTCATACACACCGCAAAACTGTATCTGTCGAGCGAGCTACGAAGTTCAAAGGTTGCTGGACGGCGCTATGAGCTCATCAGTATTGTTACTGTGTATTGATGAATCACGGTTGTGAAGTTCTTTTGAATACAGCAAAACTGTTCGACTACATATCCAACAAAATCACATTCTCTTTGCTGCAATAAAAACGAAATTAATGTGATATTCCATAGCGTCTTTTGATAATATAAATTCAAACAATTCATATTTTTCGCATATTATGATTCCAAATAATCAATGAAGCAAAACTGAGTTGGATCAACAGAAAAACAAAAACCATCCATTCCAGAATAACTGGGAAAGCTGTTTCGATGCGCACTCATTGAAAATATGCTATAAATTTCAATTATAATTGAAAACGAGATATTAAAAAAAATAAATCTAATGTCGAGCGAGCTACGAAGTTCAAAGGTTGCTGGACGGCGCTATGAGCTCATCAGTATTGTTACTGTGTATTGATGAATCACGGTTGTGAAGTTCTTTTGAATACAGCAAAATTATTTTACTTTATTTCTTGTAGTGTATTCTTTTATTATTAAGCCTTAAGCACGAAAAAGAAATGAGTATATAATAAAAAGGATAATGCATTTGCTTGAGAAAATATTAATGTCGTGAAGAATGACTCAGAAAAACGTATATTTTCCATACAAATGCAGTAACCTATGAGTATTAACTTCATGCATGAATTTTAAGATTTCAAAAGCCTTAATTAACTCAGATATTAGGAATAAATAAGATATACAAAATGAATGTTTCAGAAATGATCAGTTGTGATCACGTGATTAAAGAAAGTAGCAACGCTTCGATGCTTTTTACAGAAGACGCCTCAGTGTGACGATGGTACATAAGCAAATTTGTATCGCCTAAATTAACTTTGCCATGTAAAGATTTCGTCAAGTTAAGAAGATCAATTTATATATATATATATATATATATATATATATAGAGAGAGAGAGAGAGAGAGAGAGAGAGAGAGAGAGAGAGAGAGAGAGAGAGAGAGAGAGAGAGACGTGCTGACCGAAGAACCCATTAACAAGAAATAAGCGAGGAAAAGCACCAAGAGTTGGTGAGGGTTTCCATCGCAGTCAGTCTGGCGAATGCACAGTGCACGGGGAATAAACGGAAGGGCGCGCAAGACACTTGTGCCAACACTAGACACTGCTGCAGAAAAAGCGTCTACTTGGCTCTTTCTCAGACGAGAAGATAAACTATGGCAACCATCACAGACGGGCAGTACTGGATCACTTCGTCCGACCCTTATCTGGAGGGTGTTCTGATGACGTCTATGGAAAGCAGTTTCGCCAACTGTATATGTACACTAGGTGATTTCAATGACAGAAGGCAACAACTCTGAAGACCTACTGCGGTTGTAAGAACAAAATGGTTTTCAGACTATTAAAAAAAACCAATGCAGTATCAGAAGACAATAGGTGACTGTTAAAAAAACACTAGAGCGACTAACTCCGGCTTATTTCATCAGCTTAAATTTGCAACGATATGGGATCAAAGTATATAAAAATACGGATACTTTTAAATGGCTTAAACTTTAACATCCGCAAAATTGAGGTTTTAGGTAAGTCGGATTTAAAAACAAAATATTATATTACTTCATATGATGTCGAATTGGAAGATGTAACTGGATGTTTTTGTATGTTTTTATGTTTTCTAGTCACTGCACAGCATGTAGCTAATGAAAAACCAATTGTCGACCAATATTCGGCTAGGAAGCATAGCTAGCCACTTACAGCAGAAGACGAGTTGGTTGAAGGCAAGCTGATTATCTCAAAAACTGCCTGGTAAGTACACTATATTTTTCAAAATTATCACCCAGGAAAAAAGCTGACGTGTTTGCACGTGCTCTCCTTCGGCAATGAAAAGTGCATGTCTAAATTAGGGGTTGGTTGCATACACTTTTTATTCCATGAATTTCCAATGACTTCTCATGTCAATTTTTTAAAACCACATTCGTGTATTTTATATTTTAAGAATTTTTATATTAGTCAGGTTCATGTTACATTAAATGAGTGCATACAAGCTGTCTTATATAACAGAAACACGAGGTAGGTGGGGGATCTACAAAGAGAATGTGAAGCTACATGTATACCGACCGGAGGTACGTTTGCCATAATAATCGCACAAACCTTTCACAAAGTTGGAGGCGTTTAGAAAAGGATGTGTTTATTTATAAGCAATGAAAGACATTATGTATAGAGGTAGAAAACGATAAATATTAGAGGTATCTCAACCTATTTTTATTAGAATGAAATGAAAGGTATTAACTCATAAACATTACAATTATTGTTTGGTTTAAAGTAGATAGCGTTAAAAAAAAAAAACACCAACAAAGGTACTGCCCTGAAATAAAATGTACATCTTGCAATCTTCTAGGGATTCATAAGTAATATACCTGCATGCCAAGTTTTGTAAAAAGTTATAGACCTCAGAGTGAGATTGTATGCCAAATCCTTAATAAGTAATAGTCCTCAGAGTGAGATTGTATGCCAAATCCTTAAAAAGTAATAGTCCTCAGAGTAAGTTTGTATGCCAAATCCTTAATAACTACTAGTCCTCAGAGTGAGATTGTATGCCAAATCCTTAATAAGTAATAGTCCTCAGAGTGAGATTGTATGCCAAATCCTTAATAACTAATAGTTCTCAGACAGAGATTGTATGCCAAATCCTTAATAAGCAATAATCCTCAGAGTGAGATTGTATGCCAAATCTTTAATAAGTAACAGCTCTCAGAGTGAGATTGTATGCCAAATCCTTAATAAGTAACAGTACTCAGAGTGAGATTGTATGCCAAATCCTTAATAAGAAATAACCCTCAGAGTGAGACTGTATGCCAAATCCTTAATAAGCAATTGCCCTCAGTGAGATTATATGCCAAATCCTTAATAAGTAACAGCTCTCAGAGTGAGATTGTATGCCAAATCCTTAATAAGTAACAGCCCTCAGAGTGAGACTGTATGCCAAATCCCTAATAAGTAACAGCTCTCAGAATGAGACTGTATGCCAAATCCTTAATAAGTAATAGACCTCTAGATGCAATTATATGCCAAGTTTGTCATAAGTAATAAAAATAATACTTTATTAATGGGGACTTTAGTAATTGTTAGCGCTTTACAAAATCTACAATGATATGACTACCATATATTCAAAAACAAAATCATCAACAAAAACCACAAACACCATGAAATTAGAAAACATAAAATGCTGAAAGTATTTAAGGTAGGACACATTATAAGGTCTTTAAATTTGTTCTTGCAGTCAAAAAATTGAGTCTTTAGAGCACTCTCGGAAGGGATCACTGTGTCTTTGTGTCTAATTTCTTTCCACCTTACTGGGCCCTGGTCTGCAAAATAATGTTGTCCATATGACTTCGTTTTCATAGTGGGAATAATGAGTATACGGTTGCCAGAAGAGGAGCGTAATTATCTTCCTGGTGTCTACACATGGGTGAGGCCAGATAGGTATGTTGGAGTGGATACATCAGTAAAACGTAGCACAGAGAACAAATTTTGTGTTTGATTCTCGATTGGATGTATTGCCAGTGTAGGGTCCAGAGCAGTGAGGAGGTGTGCTATGATCGCGATAGTCTAAGGATGATCCGTGCAGCTGTTGTTTTGAAGTTTCTGGACTAGATATTGAGACGAAAAAGACAGAACTGAGTTACAATGATCCAGTCTTGAAAGTACTAATGAACACACAAAGTGTTTTAGTGGCATCAATTGAACGATATTTGCAAATGGAGCTGATGCGTCTCGGCTCAAGATATGCAGACTTTCATATGTTCATGACATGTTGGTGCAATTCAATTTGAGAGTCCTGTAATGAGTATCACCGAATTGCGTACTGACTGCGTGAATTTAATGTTGGTGTTGCTGATATATATTGTTGGCGGTAAAGGATGTGAATGAGAAAGTCTTTGTGCTGTGATCAGAATGACCTCAGTTTTATCATCATTCATCTGCAGCTTGTTGCATGTTATCCATGATTTCGCATCATAAATGCACCTCTCTACTCCTTGGATGGTAGCATCAACTTCAGTTGGGTGGCTAGACTTGTATATTTGAGTGTCATCAGCGTACAGTTGTTGAGACACTGGATGATGATCTATGACGCTTGAGAGCGACTGAGTATATAGAATGAAGTTCACGGGTCCAAGAACAGACCCCCCTGTGGAACACCACAACATACGTCAACTGGGCTGGAATGTATTCCATTTGCAGATACAATTTGTGTCCTGTTGGCTAAGTAGGACTTGGACCACAGTAAGGCTGTATTGTGAATGCCAAATACATGCTGGAGATGGTGCAGTAATACATCATGGTCTATTGTGTCAAATGTTGCAGACAAATCAAGGAGAGTGAGGACTGTAATCTTTCCGTTATCCAAAGCAGAGAGAATGTCATTAACTACTTTCAGCAGAATAGTTTTAGTACTGTGGCAAGGGCGATATGCAGACTGTACATTGCTAAAAAGACAGATGAGATCCAAGATGGGTTAGAACAACATTATCTAAAAAATATTTTATATAAACAGGAGATTAGAAACTGGGCGGTAGTTCTTTAAATCGTTAGGGTCGAGTGTTGGTTTCTTTAGCAGAGGCTTTACGTGGCATTTTTTTTTTAACGATGAGAATTCACCGGATGAGAGAGAGGTATTAACAACATCAGTTAGAGAAGACAATATTAGATCTAAGTACGCAAGCAGCAGTAATGTTGGAATTGGATCCAGTATTGACGACATCAACATACCTTACAGCTACAGTATTCACGACATAAATAAACTTTATAGCTACCGTATTGACGACAAAGACTTTACAGCAGCTACAGTATTAACGACATCAATATATCTTCATGCTACAGTACTGAGGACTTAGACTTTACATCTACAGTGGTGAGGACATAAATAGACTTTACAGCTACAGTACTGACGACTTAGATTTACAACTGCAATATTGACGACATAAATAGACTTTACAGCTACAGTATTGGCGACTAAAATAGACTTTACAGCTACCGTAGTGACGACTTTACAGCCACAGTAGTGACGACTTAAATAGACTTAACATCTACAGTATTGACGACTTAATATTGACTTTACAACTAAAGTATTGACGACTTTATATAGACTTTACAGCTAAAGTATTCAGGACTTTAAATAGACTTTAAAGCTAAAGTATTGACGACTTAAATAGACTTTACAGTTAAAGTACTGACGACTTAAAAAGACTTTAAAGCTAGAGTATTGACGACTTTAACAGACTTTAAAGCTAAAGTAGTGAGGACTTAAATAGACTTTACAGCTATTTTACAGCCACAGTATTCTAAATACATTCTTTACAGACAGAGATTTTGTGACTCGTTTAGCTTGCTGTATTTTGTCATTTTTGCTGTGAAATTACATATGAAAAAGGATGACCATTTTTTAAACATGTATTTCATTTTAAAAAAATTAAAATTAAGCTTACATTGCAGATGATTTTAAAATACAAGGCAAAACTGCTATCTGATGCCTCTTTGGTTCATTAAGATATCAGTGTTTAGGCATATGTTTTACAGCCTTTTATCCTACTCAATAACCATAACTATACTGACGTGCCGTCAGTCACACGTGCATGGATCCTTCATTTTAGTCAAAGTTTAAACCAAAAATAGATGGACACGACGGATTTTACTCTGACAATGCTTGTTTACCTTTGATAATTTATACTCCATATCTCAAGGACAAATTCACGAACTTATATCTCCCTGAAGCGGAAGATTGTCGGCGACATTAATTTCACGTCGCTCGCTGTTATACTAAATCGCAAAGATGTCATTTACGAGGATGGCAAAGGGTCACCAGCTGGTCACCATCTCAAGTGAAGATACTAGAAATGCAGAATTAGACTGGCCATGATATTAACTTTTAGTCTTTTCAGAGACAATTGAGCTTGAGAAGCTTGACCTATTTAAGAATATTGCCACAAATTTGAAAGTATGACCGTGTGGCTCCCTTCGTATGACCTTTGAAAAATATCTTTGGCAGACGCTGCCCCACACCCTACCCTGGCCAGTGTTCTATTTAGATTTTATCTTTCTGAAACAAATTCCGCATTGTCAATTGAATTTATTTATCGCATACCTGACCAGAATTTATGATAGGTGGAGCTGACAGTTTCTGACAAAAACGAGCACCCTACCCCAACCTAAATACAGAGAAACCTCTAAACTCTCTCTCTCTCTCTCTCTCTCTCTCTCATATTATATCCCTTTCTAGCTTTTGCAAACTTGTTTTAATAAGCAATTTACCTTGTTGTCTTTTTCGATATTTATATCTACTTAAAGAATTATCAATGAGTTTGAATTGTCTTATTAATATCATTGATATACTTTTGTCTCAAAGTGGTACTGACTCTAATGTAAAATGTTACTGGCTCATCCAGGATTTCCACACGGGGTTTCCAGTTTGAAATGAGTTGATTCTTTTGCTTTAAATGGACATAGATGCCTAAGCCTGGCTGAGAGAATAAAAACGGTCTAAAATCTGGGTGTTGCCAAGCTGCGAAAATAAATCACAAAGAATGCTTGTAGCTATGTAATGCGACACTGCCAGGTCGCTGTTCTTCAAGTATCTATCTATCTATCCATCTATCTATCTATCTATCTATCTATCTATCTATCTATCTATCTATCTATCTATCTATCTATCTGCCCGTCTGTCTTTTCGAACATTATCTTCATGCGACATTATTGATTAATGATTGGAAATTTATCATTGATCTATATGTTTGCAGTTCAAAGAATGTATATATATATATATATATATATATATATATATATATATATATATATATATATATATATATATATATATATATATATGTATGTCAAGTGCCAAATTTTTCGTCAGTGACATCCAGTAATTAATTCGTAGGCTAGGCGACAATCAACTGTCTTGGGGAGAGTTTGGAACGGAAAGAATGTTTTCTTAAACTTGGTCAGGCTTGGTACAATAATTAAAGTGAACAACGGACTGAGTGTTTGGCACGTAAAATTATGGGATTACTCACGTAGAGCTTTCAAAAATTATTAAGACAAACGATAATGTGACATTTCGATCCTAAGTGGCATTTTTGACATCGTGAGAGACGGTTTCCATAAGGTCAGTAAGAATAGCGTTTATGCCGATTGGTCAAATGTACAGGACAGAGGGTTGGGCCGAAACCCAGAATCGGGAAATATATAGTTCGTATCAAACGATGTTAGACAGTCTAGGAAGACGTCTGCAAGAGACGGTCAGAATAATTGATTCCAATCCCGGAGAAGACTCCGTACGTCTTTGAAAGAAAGACGTTCGAAAATTAATTGTGGTTCCAGTTAAACTGAATGTGGAACGTTTGTAAGACGCCAAAAAGACAAAAGGTATTTAGCTCAAATTCGCCTTTATTATGATGTAATGTATATGCTGTTTATCTTTGTCTTAGATGCATAATGTATCGATACTACGATATAACTAGTTCAGTATTACATTGATTTAATAACGTACTTTGAGATGTTTCTTTGTTACAGATGCATGATGTGTTCATATTTTGTATGGATAGTCTGTTTTACAGTGATTTAATAATGTATTTTGAATTCTGAATTAGCATTTTACCTTATATATGTACGTGGGTAAATGGGTAGTGTAGAAAACCCGCCGTGTACATTTATGATTGGAAAGGTTACATTAATTTGAATTTATCATATTAGTAAATATGGATTGTATGTTATGTTATATTGCCTCACTTTACGTAATGATTTACGGGAATATATGACTTTCCCGAATTCTGATGTCGATAATTAGCAATAGAATTCTATTGATCTGAAAACATATATAGAATTTGTTAGCCGTATGAATGATAACACTGATAGTAAGATCTGATTGTTCGAACATGAAGACGGACGAACAATCGCAACTCTGAAAATAGCGAGATACTTAGGGCGTTTTACCCTTTTCTTTTGCAAGGAAAAATAGTTTACCTTGGCAAGAGTGAGAATCAGCGAGAAGTCAAAAGCAATAGTTTATTTTGGGCAAGAGTGAGAATCAGCGGAAAGTCAAAAGGAAGAAGTCAGTGTGGAATTCCCGTTCAATTAAAGGGCAAGCTGGAGACGGACGCACGCAGGGAAAAGAAAGAAAAACCAGTCAACGAAAAAGGTCATGTTGAATCATTCAACAGTCCAATGTTAAATGAACATTCGATTCCTTGATGAAATTTACTCTCAGTATTAACGGCTAACTTCATTTATTTTCATTAGTGTTTGGATTCTTTGAATGTATCCAGTATTTTAAAGCTTAGGCATTTGTATTTTTTTTTCTGAACTAAGTGTATTCAGAAAGAGAGAAAGTGTAATTCACAGTGTCATTCTTTCTTAATTGTATTTCCAATTAAATTCATATTTTATCTTTACGGGGGCTCGTGTATTGTCTTGTTCAAAGTACCATCTCAGATTACTATGCTAACTGACCGGGCATATCACACCGTAGCGATCATCTCCTAGATAACGCCAATTAGTGGGAGGCGGTCTTCAAGTGTTGTTTCCAAGTTGCGCAATACCTCTGACCAGGCCTTGTACAATATTGTCTTAATAACACTTTGATCACCCGCCAGCGCAACCACGTTACAAAGTAAAGTAAACTTCCTACCATACAGATAACGTTGGAACTTAGTTATTCCAAATATAATTGCCAAACATTCTTTCTCCGACACTGAATAATTAATTTCTGCATTTGACAGTTTCCTACTTCCATAAGCAACTGGGAATAAGCTTCCCTCGTGTTCTTGCAGTAACACTGCACCTAAACCTCTATCACAAGCATCTGTCCTCAAAACAAAATCCCGTGTCACGTCAGGTAACTTAACTATGGCGTCTGACGTCAGTCTGTCTTTTAGCGTCTGAAATGCGCGTTCACATGCGTCTGTCCATACTACTTTGGTCGGCGCTTTTTTCCGAGTCAAGTCAGTTAATGGACTTGCAATAGCACTAAAATTTGCCACATATCTCCTATAGTATCCTGCCAAACCTAGAAAAGATCTAACTTCAGTCTTAGTAGTCGGTCGTAATGCGTCCCTAAGTTGTTCGACCTTTGAACTCTCTGGTTTTAACGTGTCCTCGCTGAGGGTATGTCCTAGGTAGTCTAATTGTCTGAACCCTATATGGCACTTCGATGGTCGTGCGGTCAGTCCGGTTTGTCGTAGTCGTTCTAAGACGTTTTTCAGCAAAAGTATGTGTTCTTCCCATGTAGCTGTAGCTAATAGAAGATCGTCCATGAAGTTGGAAACTCCCATCCTCCGCAATGGTTCAAGGAATTTCCGCATCATACGGGTGAAGACACTGGGCGCATTCTGCACCCCGAATGGCATGACCACCCACTGGTAAGTCCCATCTGGAGTTGCGAAGGCGAGTTTTGCTCTGTCTTCACTACGGACTGGAATTTGCCAGTATCCTTTGGACAGATCGATCTTAGAAAAATATTTAGCATGGGTTACTCCTGCGAAAATAGACTCAGGGTCAGGTAAAAGTTCTACCTGGAATTCTGTAATTCGGTTTAACTTTCGGTAGTCGACACAAAATCTGTGTGCCCCATCCTTCTTCTGGACCAGTACAACAGGAGAGCTATACGCCGACTCGCTTGGTTCGATAAAACCCAAGTCTAACATAGTTTCAACTTCCTTACGGACCGCTTCTAACTTCGCGTACGGCAATGGATATGGTCTTAACTTTACTGGGTTTTCGTCCAGCAGCTTCAAAGAGAACTCCTCCAGCTCTGTCCTCCCCGGTCTCTCTGTTAAGACGCTCGAATATTCTTGAAGTACCGACTCTACCTCTTTACGTTGGTCTGACGTTAACGTAACGTCAAGTGTGACGTCGACGTAGGTTTCCTCCCTCGTCAACGGACAACTAGGGAGTACTTCCGCCTGCCCTGCGTTGTCGTCGGATTCTTCCGTCACGACGGTAGCCACCACGAACTCCGTGGGTGGTTCTCGCACACGGTACCGCTTCAAAAGATTTACGTGGAACAACTTATCCTTATCCCCTACTCGGATACGGTAGTTTTGTCCACCTTTCTTCTCTGTTACAACAAATGGCCCCCTCCATGAGACTTGCAGCTTGTTGTGCTCCAATGGCAACAACAACAACACCTTGTCACCCACCTCAAAGTGACGTTCCTTCGCCCTTTTGTTGTAATACTTGGCTTGACGTCCCCTTGCTTCGCAGAGATTTTCTTGAGCCAATTTACAAACTTCTTCTAGTTTGTTACGCAAGTCGACAACATATTGGTATGTTGTACGCACTTCTTCGGATGCTTGCTCATCCGTCCATAACTGTTTCAAGACAGCCATGGGTCCCCTTACCGTCCGCCCATAAACTAATTCAAAAGGTGAAAAACCCAAACTTGCCTGCGGTACTTCACGATACGCGAACAGTATCGCCGGAAGGTATCGATCCCAATCCCTAGGTCGACCTTCACATAGCTTCTTTAAAGCCTGTTTCAATGTCCCATTGAAACGTTCTACCAACCCATTACACTGCGGGTGGTACGGGGTAGTCGTCAGGTGTCTAATGGAGAGTAATCTATTTACCTCTTCCATCACCTGGCTCACGAACTGTGTCCCTTGGTCGGTCAGTATCTCGTCTGGAACTCCGACTCTCGACCACACCCCTAACAAGGCCTCAGCCACCGTGACTGAGTCAATGTTCTTCAAGGCCACTGCCTCCGTGTACCGGGTAGCGTAATCTACGACCGTTAATATGTACCGATTTCCACTTTCCGCCGCCGGCTTAATCGGACCTACTAAATCCATCGCCACTCTCGAGAAAGGTTCATCTATTAGTGGGCTGGTTCCTAGTGGCACTGGGCGATGGGAGGTTTTCGGTGCCACTCGCTGCCACTTGTCACATGACAAACAAAACCTCCTCACATCCCCATGTACACCTGGCCAATAAAACTCCCTCACCAACCTATCTCTGGTCTTCGCCACGCCCATGTGGCTTCCGAGAAGACCCTCGTGTGCTAACCTAAGCACTTCGTCGCGCTTCCCTACGGGTACCACAACTTGTTTAAACGTATCGACCCCTTTCTTGGCGTACCGATACAAAATACCGCGTTTTGTCGCGAACTTAACCTCGCCGTCTGGCAATTTCCGTACGGACCCGTCCGTCGCGTACCTACGTACCTTGTCAAGAGACACATCTTCCTTTTGAAGCTTCTCTAACTCACCAGGTACCAAAATGTATATGGGCGAAGTCACGGATCTTAGCGGCTTCGACCCTGACCTTCGCTTCATAGCCCTCGTCTCCACTGACCCGACATGTATAGGGTTACACGTCATAGGGTTAGGTTGGGGCAACACATACCTACACCCTAATATTACGTCATGAGACAGTCCCGACAAACACGCTGCATGAATTCGCCCTTTTACATATGGCGAATCAAGGTCTATGCTAACGACCGGAAGCGAATCCTTCGTCCTGTTAGCGAACTGTACTTCCACCGTCTCACCTGTATAATCTCCAGGTTTGACGTATCTACGATCTACCAAGGCCGGGTAGCTACAGCCGGTGTCATACAGCACCGTGGCTTCCTCACCATTTACCATAGCCCTCGCTATATTCGTAGACTCCACTGTTTTCCTTTTCTTAACAGTATTCGGAGTTACCGAATTAACCGTTGTCGGACGATACTTTCTACAGTCCTTGACAACATGGCCTGGTTTATTACAGCCATAACATACTGGCTCACCCCTTCTACCCGAGGTATCCCTATCTACCCCTTGAGTCTTTCCCGACCCACGGAAATGTACTTGGCTGGGGTTTCCGGCCCCTGGCCTCCCACCATTTTGACCATTTCGTCTCTGGGGTGCTACCTCAGTGGTCTTTCTAAACTCACTGATTCCAAGTCGGTCCCTACCGTTCCAAGTAGTTGGACGCGCATGCGCGCTCTCATAGCGCTCGGCCATTACGCTTATCTCATCCAAAGTTGAGAATTCGCGCTCCACCAAAAACACAATTAAATCTTTTCTGTTGGTACTTAACACGTGTTCCTTTAAAATCTCTTCGCGAATACTTCGTACGTTAACGCGGTGCCAGACATTTTTATCCATTTATCAATTTAGCCCTTTTTGACGATTCCCTAAAAAGTTTCCGGAACGTTTACGCTGACAACTCATAGTGGCGAAGTAAAGCTTTCTTCAGAGTGTCATAATCGTCTATCTCGGCTGGGGTCATGTTGTGGTACACATCTTTTGCCGCCCCCTGCAAAAAGGCTGAAATATTGATGGCCCACTGGTCCTTAGGTATTTGATGAACCAGGGCCAACTTTTCAAACTGCGTCAAAAAGTTGTCGATTATTTCTTCCTTGTCATGAAACATCGGCACGGTTAACTGTATGGGTCGTCTGTCTTCCACGCGACTACTCGGGGTGTCCGGACGTACGTTCGATTCTTCACCCCTCCTGAACTCGGCTTCGAGCCTTAGTCTCTCCATGGCTAGCATATGATCTCTTTCTCTTATCTTTTCTTCTGCTTGTAGTCGCGCGAGTTCCATTTCTTTCTCCCTCTCCTTCTCTCGTTCCATGGCTAATTGCTCTCGTTCTCTAGCTTTTTCTTCCTTGTGTTCTTTCAAACTTCTTTCCATAAATTCAGTTAGTTTTTCACCCTCATACCCAAGTTCGTCTTTTCCAATGGATTTAAATTCCTTTAGTAACTGTCTGTCTGTCGCCATTACGTACGTTTTGTCTTTCCCTTTTCTCTAGAACTATGTCCTTA
Organism: Unio delphinus; assembly: GCA_029339505.1. Classification (NCBI taxonomy): domain Eukaryota; kingdom Metazoa; phylum Mollusca; class Bivalvia; order Unionida; family Unionidae; genus Unio; species Unio delphinus. The sequence goes on from JAQISU010000058.1 coordinate 6,605,165, forward strand.
ACTGACCTACAATAACCGAGTTCTCCCTACGAAAATAGTTTGACCTAAAATAACCTTATCTGCAGCGAGATGGACAGGTCGAATCAGCCGCAATTAATTGACCAGACCGAAATTCCAGTAACAGTGGGATACTGCTAACGAGACGTGATTAATTGCTGTCTAAAATACAGTACTGCCCAAATAATCGGTTCTTGTCTCACGAGACTATTTAGGTAGTACCACTTTATAACGCTTATAATAATTTCACACAGAAGGTATAAATCTCAAATTCTACAAACCACTTTTAACGTAAAACAATTTGCATGCAAGTATACAAAATAGCAGACAATGTTTGACTCACTCGATTCCTACTTAATAATAATAACAAATTTATGCCTTTGTTCAAAATACGCTCAGATACTTCAATCACAATGAACCTTCAGATCCCAAGACGAAGCCCCCACTTTGTAACGTGGTTGCGCTGGCGGGTGATCAAAGTGTTATTAAGACAATATTGCACAAGGCCTGGTCAGAGGTATTGCGCAACTTGAAACAACACTTGAAGACCGCCTCCCACTAATTGGCGTTATCTAGGAGATGATCGCTACGGTGTGATATGCCCGGTCAGTGAGTATAGTAATCTGAGATGGTACTTTGAAGAAGACAATACACGAGCCCCCGTAAAGATAAAATATGAATTTAATTGGAAATACAATTAAGAAAGAATGACACTGTGAATTACACTTTCTCTCTTTCTGAATACACTTAGTTCAGAAAAAAAAAAACAAATGCCGAAGCTTTAAAATACTGGATACATTCAAAGAATCCAAACACTAATGAAAATAAATGAAGTTAGCCGTTAATACTGAGAGTAAATTTCATCAAGGAATCGAATGTTCATTTAACATTGGACTGTTGAATGATTCAACATGACCTTTTTCGTTGACAGTTTTTCTTTCTTTTCCCTGGGTGCGTCCGTCTCCAGCTTGCCCTTTAATTGAACGGGAATTCCACACTGACTTCTTCCTTTTGACTTTCCGCTGATTCTCACTCTTGCCCAAAATAAACTATTGCTTTTGACTTCTCGCTGATTCTCACTCTTGCCAAGGTAAACTATTTTTCCTTGCAAAAGAAAAGGGTAAAACGCCCTAAGTATCTCGCTATTTTCAGAGTTGCGATTGTTCGTCCGTCTTCATGTTCGAACAATCAGATCTTACTATCAGTGTTATCATTCATACGGCTAACAAATTCTATATGTTTTCAGATCAATAGAATTCTACTGCTAATTATCGACATCAGAATTCGGGAAAGTCATATATTCCCGTAAATCATTACGTAAAGTGAGGCAATATAACATAACATACAATCCATATTTACTAATATGATAAATTCAAATTAATGTAACCTTTCCAATCATAAATGTACACGGCGGGTTTTCTACACTACCCATTTACCCACGTACGTATATAAGGTAAAATGCTAATTCAGAATTCAAAATACATTATTAAATCACTGTAAAACAGACTATCCATACAAAATATGAACACATCATGCATCTGTAACAAAGAAACATCTCAAAGTACGTTATTAAATCAATGTAATACTGAACTAGTTATATCGTAGTATCGATACATTATGCATCTAAGACAAAGATAAACAGCATATACATAACATCATAATAAAGGCGAATTTGAGCTAAATACCTTTTGTCTTTTTGGCGTCTTACAAACGTTCCACATTCAGTTTAACTGGAACCACAATTAATTTTCGAACGTCTTTCTTTCAAAGACGTACGGAGTCTTCTCCGGGATTGGAATCAATTATTCTGACCGTCTCTTGCAGACGTCTTCCTAGACTGTCTAACATCGTTTGATACGAACTATATATTTCCCGATTCTGGGTTTCGGCCCAACCCTCTGTCCTGTACATTTGACCAATCGGCATAAACGCTATTCTTACTGACCTTATGGAAACCGTCTCTCACGATGTCAAAAATGCCACTTAGGATCGAAATGTCACATTATCGTTTGTCTTAATAATTTTTGAAAGCTCTACGTGAGTAATCCCATAATTTTACGTGCCAAACACTCAGTCCGTTTTTCACTTTAATTATTGTACCAAGCCTGACCAAGTTTAAGAAAACATTCTTTCCGTTCTAAACTCTCCCCAAGACAGTTGATTGTCGGCTAGCCTACGAATTAATTACTGGATGTCACTGACGAAAAATTTGGCACTTGACAATATATATATATATATATATATATATATATATATATATATATATATATATATATATATATATATATATACATATATATATATATATATATATATATATATATATATATATATATATATATATATATATTCGTATTATTGCACCATGGGTGGATCACAATTCAAAACACCGGTAATCGAACGCACAACCTCCCGCATTAGAGACGGACGTTCTAACCACTTGACCACCAGAGTGGTCGGATTGTGAACAAAGGTGCGAGCGAGAGGCGACACCCAAGAATCGGAAAGAGGGAAGACAATGTTGAGACGACGTGGGAGTGAAGGCGTACAATCGGAAGGAAGCGTGGTAGAGAGTTCCGAAAGTGCAAGGAGAGCACGGAGTCGATGTAACAGAATTGTAACCGAGTGGTTATTGGACCAAATGAATAATTCAAACATAATGCGTGAAAGATAAAAATGTATTAACTTAATAAGTAAAGAAAAATATATGATGTAAAATTACAAAGTTTCTCACACATGCTCAGTATACACTTAATTCAATCACTCTATACTATCACACATTGATAATAAACCATTAATATATATCTCTCTGATATACAGCATAAGGAAACCTCAATTTCAAATAATAGTACACACTTAAATAATTATATAGTTACACGTATAGACAAGGCTTGGGATTCAAACAATCTCAAGTTTTCAAATACGTAAAAAAAATGGCCTGCACTGTCAGTAAGATTCACAAATCTCCTGGAATTCATCTAAAATTCAAAATAATCTTATGCAAATACAAATATACCAATTTAAACAATAATTGGAATAAACATATGCTTCTTGACCCTTGTACAGTCGCACGATTCAAATACCGATAAACCGCACATTTTCACCACGTTCCTCGGGTTGACACACTCTTGAATCGGCTGTTCACACCCTTAACGAATCCACTACATGTACAGTCAGGCATACGTATACACGTACAGACAGCATAAAGCACCCAAGTATTAGCTACGTCTACAGTCGTGGCTTCACCACATGTACATACATATATACATACATACATACATACATACATACATACATACATACATACATACATACATACATACATACATACATACATACATACATATAGACATCTAGATTGCTCGTTACATCACCTCGTAACCAGGTAACGTCGTAACCACGTAACCACTTCGTAACCTTGTAATCTTGTAAGCTTGTAATCTTGTAACCACCTCGTAAGCCCTATGGCTTTTAGAAATACCACGTGAAAATACGTGCTCTCTTCACTAGATCCAATTGATCACTGCCTCGATTATACCTTAATCTTGCTTAATTCAAAGGAGAGTGAGTAATATTCACGGTGAAATATCCGTGCATATCGTGATAATGATGTTTGCAGCCGCAAGTAGTTTACGGCGGCGCGAGACATATGTTTGTTTCGTCGCTCGTCTGAAAAAAAAACACCTGTTAATCCCAGACAGCGCCGCACGGACGCACAATACAAATAATAAAATATGTCTCAGGCAAAACAAATTTTTTTTTGTTGTTTTTTTTTGTTTTTTCTTTTTAATTATGTGACAGTCGAGGGTACCTGAAGTATCAGAGGACAGATGAGTAACAGGACCAATACCGAAGGGAAACACACTCTCTTAAGACTGTAATGTCACATGATAAAAGCAACACGCAACGAAATATGTCACTGTTTGTATTTGTCGAAATTATTATTTGAGAAACTGAAGATGAAATAAATATTAAATACGTTGATATTTATTAAATACCTTTCAACTTTTCTTTTATACAACTAGACCCTCGGCATTGTTGACTGAAGGTATCTAAATTTTAAATTGTCCGTCCTTCTCCGGTGTTAATAGATTACTGTACGTGATACATACTACATGTATATCAACAGTTCTCTACAACACACCGAACAGGCATGATCCAGAACTAAATAAATACAAAACCACCTCGGCTATTTCTGGGCGAAAAGCTTTGAATGTATATGAGCGTATTTATAGGTAGGAAATAATTGAAAAATAAAGTACAATGTTTTATACAAAGATTTTAAAAGGTAATGCATGAGTATCCTGGTAAAACAGATGTTTAAAATGGAGTTAAAGTTTTAGCGTATTAGTAATGGACAACACATGTGCATTATATTAGATATCAAAATACCAGCCAATAGAATTTCTCTTTTTTAAATCACCTGTACAAATCACAGTAACGTTTCCTTGGTAAACACAGCTATGGCTATTGCATAATAATTTTGTTTCTGTTTGAGCTGGCGTTGTCATACCGTGCATTAAGTCTATTTAAGGAAGGAAATCGTTGATATTGTGGTTTTATAGATGTTATTGTATTTCAATTGCCTTGCGTCATAGAGTTTTGTAGAAATTACTTTTTAAAAATTACCTTACGCTTTGCATTTTAAGTGGAGTTCATTATTCTTATATTACGTTCTGCTTTCTTGTTGGTTTTGTATGGGGTGGGAGAGGAGTAGCGGTAACTTTTTATTACAATATCATACTGAAAAAATGGATGCGAAATGCCTTTCCCCATGACACGGAGAGGTAGCCAACCCATGCTGAAATTAATGAATAGAGTTGATATTTCTGTTTTAAAAAAAAAACTACAAATACGACGATTCTAGGAACGAGATGAATCAATATCATATGTAACCAGGAAGTTTTTAAGAACCACACTGAACTTTATCTCCACGTCTGATTGGGTATTTTATTGTACCAACACTGACAATACGATATTCATATCTATTCAGCCTGAATGGGTATACACAACAATCATAAACGGCAATACATAACAAAGCAACTTAAAAACTGTTCACATTGGCACTCATTTTTCACATACAAATGCTCAGATTAGTAGTGCTCATTTCACATACAAATGCTCAGATTAGTAGTGCTCATTTCACATACAAATGCTCAGATTAGTAGTGCTCATTTCACATACATCTGATCTGGCTGTCACTTATTGCAACTATATCTTAGAAATTGGCAGATTTTGTATTTGCTTGTTTGTTGTTTTTCTGTTACGTATATCTATACTCTTTCAGAGTGACATTTCATTATAGTTTCCTTTCTAAACATAGACTGCAACTGAGATTTGATATTATTGGTTTAGCTAAATCAAGATATTGCAAAAAATGTAGTTTCAGACATCTTACGGAATAATCAATATTGTCTAAGCATTTATAAAATAAATTTGAAAGAAGTACAAAATGTCTTATTTAAAAGAAATATTTCTACCAAAAGGACTCGTTTCTAAACTTTAGAACAATACAATCAATTAATCGCATGAAGTTTAAACTTTTACTAAAAAATATATTTGCTGTAAGTCCTGGTACATAAAACTTAAATTAACAAAATACATTTTTAAAAAAAAATCAAATTTTAACTGACTTTCATGTATCGAAGATTTAGAAATAGTTTAACTAGACCGTTGTATAAGATTTGTCTACATGACAGTTATATTTATATTGCTACAGGAAATATGAAAAGTTTACTTTAAAATAGTTGGTTTGTTTGCTACCTTGTTTTCCCAATGTTCTTCTCCCTAAGTCTTGGGCAACAATGTTTTATCTTTGCCATAAAACAATTAGACATAACATCTTCTGTAGCTTACAATGTGTCGCCTGTGTTGTCCACGTACATTATGCATACTCTTGTCGTTTTCATCCAATACCATTGTTCTTAACGCAGCCCAACTTTCCATATAACTGGTTCCGAAATGTTAATTGCAAAATGAATGAATGACAGTTTGTATTCGGTCACCAAACCTTGTCGTTATCGATCGTTAGTAATAAACGGAGCTCTCTGGCACCAATGACATTAGGCAGAAACGGCGTTTGGGGGTGGCAAGGCCCCGGCCCAACTCTTGAGGGGGCCCCGCACTCCAGACCTAAGGTCGTTCTTATGAGTTTGTCAAGCTATTTATGCCCACCATCTTCATCTGTCATGGTCTCGATTTGTCTTGTAGATTGTTTGTTCACTGCTGTATTGTGTAATATGTGTTCACTGTTTTACTATGCAGTCTCCTCATTAGTACGTTTATTGTAATCTTTAATTAGTATGCAACATGAATCCTTTTCATGTTTGCTTTTGTTCCTCTGTGACAATGAATTGTTGGAATTATATATATATATATATATATATATATATATATATATATATATATATATATATATATATGTGTGTGTGTGTGTGTGTGTGTGTGTGTGTGTGTGTGTGTGTGTGTGTTTTCTTGAGAGATTTGCCAATTTTGACTTGTGTCCTAAACCTTAATTATGAACATTTCTTTCAAACATAAACATACCATGTAAATAATAAATACCAAAACAAAATCTTTCTTAGATAAATGAACCCTGGCTAACATAAACGCAAACAGATGAAAGCAAGCAAAGTACAGAAGGGGTACTGGACTTGAACTGGAAACAGAAAAGAGCTAAGTGGTGGTGAGGCTGATAAACAGGAAGTAAAAGCTAAAATTACAGAAAATACAGCCATTTTGTGTTGTAACACTCAAGATGTTTCAACTTCAAACTGTTCGAAGTGAGCAGTTAAATTTTACTTTCATTATATAATTGCTATAATTCGAGTCTAACTGCAGACAATGTATAGATAATAGTATTGTCACAGTAACGCCATCTAGATTTCTAGATCACGCAAGTTGTAAGCATTGAAGAATCCGGATCATGATTCGAAACATTTCGTCATGATCCGGATATTTCATGCTGAAAACAAGACGCAATCTAACAATGGAAATTTCATAACTGCGATAATGATCTTTTGAAGATAGATTAATAACCGCCACGATGGCCTAGTGGTTAGAACGTTCGCCTCGGATACAGGAGGTCGTGGGTTCGATCCCCTGCAGAGTCATAATAACAGCTGTCTCCCAGGGCGCTCAGCATTAAGAGCTTCATGTTATAACTGGTCGGCCTAGTGTCAGGATAATGTGACTGGGTGGGACATGATGCTACATGTCTGCTGCATGATGCCTCAGTGCAAGACATCACATTAAACTGCCACACCGCAGCGATATGACTGGAAAAAAAAACTGTTAAAGACTCCAAATCACACACAGACACGCACACACAAGATAGATTTATATAATAACTTTATGATATACATCGTCTAAAGTCACTGTTTTGAACAGACGATATGAGAGAGAGAGAGAGAGAGAGAGAGAGCTTTGAAGGAGTATTCTGATATTTCCCAATGACCATATTACACAGGTGATCAACGCGAGCTTGATGTGGAGAAGAAATAACAATAATCTAAAGGAGAAAAAAATCATACCGAAATAATAAAAAAAAATACCTTAGATAACACATTAGATGACCCATTTTGACGTAGGACACCCTCTATCATACTATATAAAAAGAGAAGGTACGTAACTTTCCAAGTACTGACATCGTCAAGAGACGCTGGACAAGATGACGTACACAAAGACGATCGATTTGACTAGATTTTATTCTTAATGTGCTTCTTATTTTAAAGTAATGAATACAAAATCATGTTGGTCACAGTTTCGTATAAATAAATAAATTGAAATAAGAAATAGCATATGCATAATCAATCAAGATACACACAAGTAGTACATCATACTCTCAAATGTTACGAGTGAGAAAAGCTGAAAATGCTGCAATGGATCACGTGCTCCTCTCTGCAATGGACTGAACATCGACTTTTTGACAGTTTGATATTGATTGCAGAAAAGGGAAGTGCTGAAATGTGTTCAAACCGCTTTTTTGCTGATGAACAAATTTCATTTGTATGTGTTCCTTATTTTGTCAGTTTGACCAATATTACAATTCCCGGAGACAGAAAGTGACTTTCAGAATGGAGAACAAGGAGAAATTTAAACTCTAAATGTTTGGCCCTAAAAGATGACTAAGCCATCATCTTGTATCGAACAGGTCAATTCCAGTTAATGATTGTCTTTTGAAAAAATAAAAAAAGAAAAGGGAGGGAAAAAAACGAAAAACAAAATAAGAAGATTAAGACAGAACATTAAGAACCCAACAGTCTCAAGGTCTTCTGAAGTTAATGGCTCAAAAAAGACTATACTTAATAACGACCATTTTTGCGTAATTCCACCATTGTTATCAACATTACTTGACAGCTCCTTATATTTGTATCTACTATTAATAATAGACCACTGGCTTTTATCTGTTATTTGGGTGGGGAGAAAAAGAGCGCAAATTGGAAGAGTACGCGATTAAATGAATGCATTGTCAATGCTTTCTTTCCACGTTTCAGTTGACTGCTAACAGCTAGGCCGGTGCGCGATCTGTCTGTCTTGACAACGGTGACATTATAATGGGTCAGAACGTTTTGTTGAAAAACAGTTCTTATTTCTGGAAAAACTACACATCATTTTCAGCCATAAGTACTATATTCCACTCAGTAATATTAGTTATGTCAAACGTAAATGAGAAATACCCTGTACATGAACCTAGCATCATGCTTCAAGTAAAACTCACACATTAATTTATATAAGCACATTTCCTGTACTGTTTTATCACATATGATTGAAGCTCATAGATATTACATACGTTTGTTTCACATTTTATAAATTACGAGAGAGACCAATACATCAACAATTCATGATTGGTTTCTGGGAAAAGAAACTCAGTAGTTTTCCGAGAACAGCATTTATCTAGCAGTGGAATCCGATATATTTTATCAAGCAATGTTGATATGTACGCGGTGCAAATATTTTTTATATTTCATAACAATGGCCTGTAATAATGACAAAAAAAGGAAATACGTTAAGAGGATATGAGAAACAAAAGAGAGAAACCGAGAAAGAAGGACACAACTTTGAGATGATTTATAGGTTTTTACAAGAATTTGCAATTTAACAAATCTTACACCAATGAGTTCAACATTATTTCATGCTTAATATTTTGTTAAGATAAAAAAGATAATTTGTAAAATTTCACACACACACACACATATATATATATATATATATATATATATATATATATATATATATATATATATATATATATATATATATATATATATATATATATATATATATATATATAATACTACCTCCTTCTGCCACTAAGTGAAATTTTACAATTTTTTTTAATAAAAATCTCAATAAAATATTAAGATGCATTAATATTTTTTTTTAATCAACTGGAAAAAAACGAGTTTGTCTATTCTTATTCAGTAACAATAGACGCGTCAAATAAAAATTAAAAATCTTCCAAGTTTTATATTTAATTTGATGGTAAATAACAATTAAACTGGTACATCAAAAACAAATTATTCCATTAATAACGAGAAGGCAACAGTATCAAATGATATAGAAAGATTGTCTGCTGTTGTTATAAATCAACCATATACACTACTAGCAAATCTATAGTTTTTTACCTGATGTTATAAATCAACCATATACACTACTAGCAAATGTATAGTTGTTTACCTGATGTTTTATCAACATTTTCTAAACACGAGGTAGATGTGATCATGCGGAGATAGAGAAATCTAATGTAAATTAGCTATATGAACACACTGGTGTCAATAATAAATAAAGCATGGTATTTATAATGAACATGACCACAAAAAAGCTACTCTTTCAGTGATATATATCGACCAACAAACACATCGCGCTGCTCCATATATTCGCAATTTATCAGAAAAAACCGCGTAGATCAATACAGGGCAGCGCCACAAATCGAATAAATCATCGTACATTTGAAATACAAATTTGATCTCTTCCCAGAATCCAAGTATTCGCCCACATTCCTCATAATCGCTTCTGTGTACCAAAAAAGTTAAAGAAAGACACACTCCCTGTATCACTTGAAAATAAAACGATTGGGAAGAGAGTCATTCACCACTCCTCGTGAACATGACTATGTCATTTTATGGATTAATTAATGTTCCTTTGCACTTTGAGTTCCCTGGTAGAATCGAAATAATAGTCTGAAGTGAAGAAGTGGATTTCTAGTAAATGAGTGACACAATAATAAATTATTTTCTAAAGTACAATTAGCATCAACTTGCATAAGGATACTCTGTAATGTAACTTTGTAAAGCTTTTGGTAAAGACAGCCGAGAAGCAAATGCCTGAACATGAACTTTGACCCGTGTGAAGTCTCGAATTGGCAGGCATCCATTGATAGCTAATCGACACAAATGTTTGAGGCTAGGAACGCTATGTAGCCTAGGGGTTTTCAGAATCACTGGCAAATCCTTTCGTCCACTTCTTTCAAGGAATCTACATAACTCCGATTTCTTACCTCTTGAAAGTCTTACGTAATAATCAATAAGTTCCATCAAACACGAAAAGGTTGGCATATGTGGCTTGGCTTTTTCATCTGCATCTAATGAAAACATACCATGCTCATAAACGATTCGTATACTTGTTGGCCCCCTGTTAGTTTTTACACTTAGTGTGTATAGATAATTCTGATCAGAACTATCTCTGACAAGGAATGTTCCAGTTGGTGATCCTTTCAGTAATTTTTTAGATTCATTACTGTCAATATCTTCATAATAATAACATCCTAGAAGAAGCATTGAGGCTATCCTAATTTGTACGTACAAATCATTCTTACAGTATTCATAATCACGTCTCCATAACTGTCCTTGGTTTGTTTCCGAGTTGAACTCCGCACTGTCCCTTTTGCCTTCCCCCTCCTCCGCTTTTTCGACGCTTGAATTTGTAACCCCAGACCATTTTGGGCCGTGGTTGTGCGAAGCCATTAAATTCTGTATCGTCATTGGTGTGTTTGAATGGTAGAAATTGGCAAGTTTGCTATAAGGTAGTACACGACTTTAACAATCCTCGGTATAACATGTGCTTGATGAGTTCATGTATTTCTCATTTCGACTGACACACATGTATTTAAGGTCTTCAAATTCACTAAATCCCATGAACGCTCACATGTTACCACTGTATCGTCTGCTTTTATTATGAGCTCAGCCCCTTGTTGTCCTACTGATATGTAACCCAAACCCTTACTCGGAAAAAGTCTAATCTAGCATATTCAGTAAACACGCTGTTCCTGGAATTGTAACGACTAGACCACTATAAATAGATTCTTTCATTATCGAAAGACTAAGGCGAAGTAAACATCAACAACGGTGATTAAGATCAATCTTTAACAGAAAATTGTACCTTTTTCTGTAAAAAAAAAAATAAATAAAAAAAATGTACATTTATCTGTAATTCGATTGAAATTCACAGTTCCGTAATACATTATATATTGTTTCCGCTTGTTTTACGTATCCGGCAAGAACACGGACGAACCAGATGAATACACAGAAGATTCCTCTAGGTGTTGATTCTGTATTTGTACTTTTATTGGTCTGCTTATCTGTTTTTAATCGAGTTCAGATCATAACTTGCTTCTGACCTTTTTAATATTATTTTGATTTTTATCTTTCTTTCTAAATTAATGTGTTGTGTTCAAAGTATACGTACATTCGTGCATGCTACAGTTTACACTTTGCGCTTGTGTTCAACCAGTTATATATATAAATAGCATGGGAATCACCTATAGTTTGTTTCAATAAAGTGGTAAATTGTTTTGTTAGTTGACGGTAAGATTAGTTAAATTCCATGTCAATGCTTCTACAACGGGAACAATTAATTTCTACAATTTTCAAAGTTATATGACCTAACAATTTTTTCCATCTGTAATTTCATACCAAATATTTCTTTTATAATTATAGATAATTCGATTGGTTTCCTCGAAGTCTGGCAGGAATTAGGACTATTTCTACGAAAGCATCGATCGTAGATTGCAAATTTGTGGCGTTAAACGCCATTTTTCAGCGTATCATCTATATGGAGGGCGAACACGAGAAGACCAATCTGGATGCTCGAGCTCAGAAAGTCAGTTAAGGCACACACACAAAAAGAAGAAAAAATATTTAAAAAATAAAATAAAAACGCACAGTGGGCTTGGCTCAACCAAACTAAAACATGTTGTGAATCCTGATAAAATCAATAAATGCACAATTAGATGTGTACATTTAATAATGCTAAATAGATAAATAAGTTAAGAAATAAAATCGTGGAAAGGTGTTTATAAACCTTTGCTTCAACGCGAGGCACGTATAAACGATTATGTTCCAATGATTTGATTTAGCCAGAGGCATATATATATATATATATATATATATATATATATATATATATATATATATATATATATATATATATATATATATATATATATATATATGTATGTATGTATGTATGTATGTATGTATGTATGTATGTATGTATGTATGTATGTATGTATGTATGTATGTATGTATGTATGTATGTATGTATGTATGTATGTATGTATGTATGTATGTATGTATTTATGTATGTATGTATGTATGTATGTATGTATTTATGTATGTATGTATGTATGTATGTATGCATGTATGTATGTATGATGACAAATAATTGCAAATATTGAAATATTTTTCAAACGTTTCTTGGCTAAATAAAATCGATAGTGTATGAATTTAAGGTTTGAAACCTAAAATGTCGCTGTATTTATTTTTTTCAAAACATTAAGCAACTGACTTCATTTCCCTAAAGGAAAGTTCACGAGGAACACAGCTTTTTCAATTAACTGTTCAATCCCATGAAAATGGGCGTCGTCGATGACGAATAGCATTTTTTTAAACTTGCAGTGAACATTTCCCGTTTCAATTTTTGACTACAGATCTAACTTACCCAAAGCATGTTTGTGCAAAATTTCATGCTTAACCAAGAACAATATTTTACAACACTCTCTCTCTTTCTCTCTCTCTCTCTCTCTCTCTCTCTCTCTCTCTCTCTCTCTCTCTCTCTCTCTCTCTCTCTCTCTCTCTCTCTCTCTCAAATACAGAGTGATTAGTACTTCTGACATAGTGCCAAAATATGTTTATTGAATTTTGAAGTTTTTTGACGAAGCATTCCAATTTTCTCCATTCCCGAGTGGCCGAGTGGTCTCAAGCGATATCCGTTACGGATCACTGCCATCTCACCTCTGTCTGCGTGGGTTCGAGTCTCAGATTCGGCCAATGTGGGTATGTGAGAAAGCTTGCCAGTAGCTTCTCGTGGGTCGGTGGTTCTTTCCGGGGGTTTTCCTGGTTTCTTCCTCCACCATTAATACTGGCCGCCATGTATAGCCTTTATTGTGCTGAAAAATGGCGTTAAACCATACAACAAAATCCCCCATCCCTGCATAGTTTCAAGTCATAAGACAAACTGAAGGAAGTTAACTTAATTAATTTGTCTTTACTATTCATCTGTTATTCTTTACTATTCATCTGTTATTAAGCAACGCATGCATAATACAGCGTTGTTTAATTGTAATGCAAAGCAAACGCTACTTGGATAAGCAGATTGGTTGCTTATGTCGGTCGGATGTTTTTACGGCATATAATTACACTGAAGGTTATGTCTTACATAGGCACGAAGAGTAATTTGCCTAGCCCAGCACACTGAAATAGCCGATCCGGGCTAATCTCATAGTGGGAATCTAATCCCCATCATTATGCTAACGAGTCAAACACCGTTACCACTGAGCAAACACATGATCCACTTACGATCAGAATGCGTATGTTAAGCTATAGTGTACCTGAGAAAGGTAAGAACACTCGTATCTTTAAAGTCTGAACATTTTAAAAAATACCATGGGTTTCAATTTGGACAGGACTTTATTTAAACTATTTAAATTTTATCTGAGCGAAAGAGCTACGACAACATGTGCATGTACATACTGAGCATCCCACAGAGTACCTATGATAAAGACAGACGTACGGATATTAAAAAAGTATACACTGCTATTTTGAATTATGTTATTTTCATGCCTTGTTTGAAATAAATATGGTTTAAACTAATAATAACAGTTTGAAGTTCAGTGAATAATTTTTTTTAAAAAATCCTAAAAATCAGTGAATACTAAATAACATCTTGAAAATCAGTGAATATATAACGGCTTGAAAATCGGTGAATAATAAATAACCTCCTGAAAATAAGTGGATACTAAATAGCCTCTTGAAATTCAGTGAATACTAAATAATCTCTTGAAAATCAGTGTATACTAAATAACAGCTTGAAAATCAATGAATAATAAATAACGTCTTGACTATCAGCGAGTAATAATAAACCGCGTGAAAATCTGTGAATAATTATATACTTCTTGAATAAACGGTGAATAACAAATAACCTATTGACAATTAGTGAATAATTAATAACTGTTTGATAATCAGTGAATACTAAATAACCTCCTGAATATCAGTGAGTAATAAACATCAGCTTGAAAAATCAGTGAATAATAAATATCATATTAGAATTCACCGAATAATACAAAACAGCTTGAAAATCGGTGGATACTAAATATCCTCTTCATAACCATAAATAATAAAAAAACATCTTGAAAATCAGTAACAAATAACCACTTGAAAATCAGTGAATAATAAATAGTCTTTTGAATGTCAGTGAATAATAAATAACCTCTTGAAAATCGGTAATACTAATGAATCTAATGAAAATCGATGAATAATGAATAACCGCTTGAAAAAATGAATAACAAATAATCGGTTGATAATCATTGTATAATTAAAAACCTTTTGAAAACCAGTGAATAATAAATAAACCGATGAAAATCAGCGGATACTAAATAACCTCTTGAAAATCAATAAATTCCAAATAAGCACTTGATAATCAGCGAATAATAAATAACCGCTTGAAAATCAGTAAATAAATACATACTTCTTGAATAAACGGCGAATAAGAAATAAACTCTTGAAAATTAGTGAATAATAAATAACAGCTTGAAAGTCAGTGAACAATAAATAGCAGCTTGAAAATCAGTGAAAAATTAAAACAACACCTCTTGACAATCAGCGAACGATATAAAAAAAAAATAGCTTGAAAACTGGTGAATGCTAAATAACCGCTTGAAAATTTTAAAATAATAACTTCTTGAAAATCAGTGAATAACAAATAGCCTTTTGAAAATCAGTGAATAATTATTAACTTCTTGAAAATCGGCGAATAACAAATAAGCTCCTGAAAATCAGTGACTAATAAAATAACAGCTTGAAAATCAGTGACTAATTATTAACTTCTTGAAAATCGGCGAATAACAAATAAGCTCCTGAAAATCAGTGACTAATAAAATAACAGCTTGCAAATCAGTGACTAATAAAATAACAGCTTGCAAATCAGTGACTAATAAAATAACAGCTTGCAAATCAGTGACTAATAAAATAACAGCTTGCAAATCAGTGACTACTAAATACCCTCTTGAATATCAGTGAGTAATAAAACAACCGCCTGAAAATAAGTGAATAATAAAGAACAGCTTGAAAATTAGTTAATATATAAACAACCTCTTGAATATCGGTGAGTAATAAACAACCGCCTGAAAATAAGCGAATAATAAAGAACAGCTTGAAAATTAGGTAATAATAAACTACCTCTTAAATATCGGTGAATATTACATTACCGCTTGAATATCAGCGAGTAATAAATAACCATTTGGAACTCCGTGAATAATAAACAGCTTCAAAATCAGTGAATAATAAAATATAGATTGAAAATCGATGAATACTAAATAACCTCTTGAAAATTAGTGAATAATTAATAACTTCTTGAAAATCGGCGAATAATAAATAACAGGTTGAAAATTAGTGAACGATAAATAACTTCTTGAAAATGAGCGGATAATAAAGTATAGCTTGAAAATCGTTGAATACTAAACAACCTCTTGATAATCAGCGAATAATAAATAACCGCTTCAAAATTATCAGTGATCAATAAATAACCTCTTAAAAATCGGTGAATTCTAATGCATTCTGATAACTAAATTCTCGTGTTTATCTATTCGTTAAGGGTTATAATTTGCCACCATAAAAATATAACTTGCTTGTTTTGATTTTTACTTTGTTTGCTTGGCGTACTTCGTTTAGGAAACAGCTGGCCTAGTGATACCATTGATATAGTCAATTTAAATTATTGCTCTAACGGTACCATTGATATAGTCAATCCAAATCATTGCTCTAACGATGCCATTGATAGGGTCAATCCAAATCATTGCTCTAACGATGCCATTGATAGGGTCAATCCAAGTCATTGCTCTAACGATGCCATTGATAGGGTCAATCCAAATCATTGCTCTAACGGTATTATTGATAGGGTCAATCCAAGTCATTGCTCTAATGGTACTGTTGATATGGTCAATCCAAATCATTGCTCTAACGGTACCATTGATATAGCCAATCCAAATCATTGTTCTAACGGTACCATTGATAGGGTCAATTCAATGCATTGCTCCAATGTATTGGCACGTGCCTTTATTTACATATACTTTCCACCTGTCACAAACATCATAATAATCGCATTAATCCCTTCGGAAATAGTATTGATCGCAAGAGCTTAACGAATTTGAGGACTACTACAAATGCCTCTCCCCTCCCCCTCCCCCATTACGTACTTTCTTTTAGGCTTAAAAAAATAGTTAAGCCTCTTGGCAACATGTGAGATTGAATTATTTCATATCTATATCATATTTTGTATTTTTTAAAATGATTTTTAAAAATGTAGCCCACATAGGTGAAACTGGGTATGTTGTGACTAGATAACTCTTACCTCTGTCTAGTTCCAGCAGAGTTATCTCTCTTAAAAGCAACATAGTACCTGGTTTTGTCCTTGTCAAATTGACAGTCTAAGATTGTTCTCTGTGACAGCGTGTGACATGCGTGATAAAGTAGGATAGAAAGTATATATTTATTTCACAAAACATTAGCATTGAGGTCTATGGAAAAACAATTGGTACTGTGATACCTATTCCTTGTATCTCCCTCCGATAGACTATGCGTGGTACGAAAGCTAAGATAATAGTAGTACACGAATGAACACGTGATAGCATTTTTAAAAGACATTTCTTGAATTTTTAAATTTTACATAAGTGATGCATGCAATAATTTTGAAACAAATGTTTTCCTTTTTTCTTCTAAAGCACAAACATTAATTGCATTCATTACAAGTTCATACGGTTTATATAGAATAAATGAATCATATAAAAACGTAATTTTTGTGATCTCAACATCGATCTGCAGCTAACGCATTATCAATGTATATGGAGGAGTAATTCTGAGGGAAATATGTGTGTTGTCCTATATTAAATATTGTGATATCAAGTACGCAAACATGAGGATGGGGGTGGGGTGGGGTGGGGTGGCCGAGTTGTCTAAAACGCCTTTACCGATCACTGCCATCTCACCTCTGTCTGCGTGGACTGGAGTCTCGAGCTCTGCCAATGTGGGTACGTGAGAAAGCTGGCAGCAGCTTCCCGTGGGTCGGTGGTCTGTATTGGTTTTTTTTCGGTTCTTCCTCCAGCAGTTATGCTGCCGCCATATATAGGTTGAGAAATCGTGTTAAATCCGAGACAACAACAACAACACTGCAAACATGGACAATATAACATTTTTATACAACGTTTAAGAAAAGCAAGTAGCTTCAGTGCAACCAAACAGGATCAGATCAAACTGAAATCCAGTAACATACTACCCCTACCTGCAATGGTTTAGCCCATGTTTTGATTTCATGTTGTGCACTTACTAAACACTGCCAATTTAGTTTCCAGAATATAACGTAGTGAAACTGAAATGGAAGCTAGTTTTATGGTTTCCGAGAATATTTTCTTGCGTATGTGATGAGATAAGGTCTGGTTTGACCCTTGCACCTAAATGTTTCATGGACTACTTTGTCCGTTTTTCGGAAAATGTCACCATTAAATGCAAAATTCACAACAAATCATATAACGGAAATGAGTAATAAATACTAGTTTTGAGGTTAGATGGTCGCTCAAGGTTGCTTTTGCTTAGTATTGCATATCCAACTTATCTGATGCTGCATTTTGTTCTCCACGATTTAAAATAATATAATTTTAGGGCTCTGACAGAAAATATAACGTACTTAACAATATATCCTTAACTTAATAATCGTGTTGCATCGAATAGATCAAAAGAGACACGTGAAATATTCATTTCTTTTCAATGCTCATGACACAATACCACGTTTTTAAACCATGTAACAAACAGAAGCATAATTAACAAGTTTAGCATAATCAACACATTTTTTTCTCTAACTAAAACGCAAAGTGAAAATTCAAAAGAAACTTCAAGTGAATTTAATTCCAAATAATCCTAAAAATACAATCATAAATCCAAAGTATAAAATATTCCGAATGAATTCCAAAAGTCTTGAACATGTTGTTGTACCAAGAACCCGTATTCCTTAGTCGCATGTGTAGAAAATCGGCAAACATAATTGCTATTAAAAAATCCTCTGAGCTGTTGGAAATTAGATTTTTGACCAAAAAATAGCTACCATTCCTTTATATATGATATAAAAACTGTATTCAAAAAATATTATTTAGAAGACTATCTGAACGACTTTACTTTCACTGGAAAGGTTCCAGACAAAATATCATGGACGCCTAACTGGGATAAGAATACAGGCATTTGAGGAAAGAAGACATACAATGTGTATCAGAAATCCATCAAGGGATTTCGGATGATTTTAAACATTAATCCAGAACTAAAAATGCACATCACTTACACTGACTCCAGCAGAAAAATGGAATATGTGACATTAATTTGTATTGGAAGAATGCAAGACAAGGACTGTGTTGTCCCCTATGTGGTAAAGTAAGTCATGACCGTATTGTGCACATTTTCCTTAACCTTAGACGATAGAAACAACTTGACACAAAGTCTATTGTCGTGGATGCCTTCAGTGATTTACCATGATATCTGTGATCAGATCGATGATAATATACTGATTATGCTACATGGTGGTTTAAATGGCATATGAGACCATTTGGAACTTGAAGCACGGATTCATGTATTCAGAATATATACCAAGTAGTTCATAAGACAAAGGATATCAAATATTCGATTGATTAGAAAATTTACACAGAATGTAATACAAGGAAATATTGTATGGTACTGCAAAGCGATTAGGATACTAACTATTTTTGCTGTGAAGTTCTCTTTTCAAATGTTGAAACATACATTTTCTTTTCCTTTTTTTTAAATCTCTGTAGTTAATGTTTTAAAAGCAGAACATATTGTAATCTATCTAGTTTACTTATAATAATAATTTATTTATTAGTTTACTATTAGAAATAATTCAGAGAACTTCATATGTAACGAGTCCACTGTTTTGTGATCTATGTATTACACGCATGAGGCATTGTGGGTCACAATGAAGAAGTACAACATCGGTCAAAAGTTGACCAATACCATCAAGCAGCTGTACGCCCAAGACTAACAGTGCAGTAATTGCTCAATGTTCTGTGGGGGACTGGTTCAAGACAACAGATGGAGTATGTCAAGGCTGTCTCTTGTCACCCACGCTTTTCAACATCTACTTAGAGCGCATCATGAGCGAAGCCCTGGAAAACCACTGTGGGACAGTCCGCATTGGAGGGCGTAACATCACCAACATACGTTTTGCAAGTAATCTCAATCTTTATGTATTCATGTGAGGCCTCGACCCTGACAGCAGAATTACAACGAAGAGTCCAGACACTTGAATTGAGATGCTACATAACCATTCTTGGCATCTCTTACATGGGTCACATCACAAATGAACAAGTGCGTAATACCATTATGCACAGATTAGGCCATTATGAAGACATTCTCACCACTGTCAAAAAAGAGAAAGCTGAACTGGTGTGGCCATGTCACTATAGCCAACAATCTCAGCGGGTATCTAACCCACAATGCATGGATTACAAATCTGACGCTCAAACCAATTGAGCTTCCGCGGTTTGTTATTTTGGATGAAGAACGTAGGTAATGAAGTGTGTAATGACTACGTTAAATGAGTGCTAGGCTAGGTTTGATTATGAAAGTACATGTATGTTGTTATACGAAATCTTGTATGCAGAATTATCTACCTTTAGCATAGATTTTAGTTGGAAAGTTAGTTAGCCTGAAAATTTAATATGTGTATCTTAATATTGGCTTTAACCTCCTAATCTAGTTTTTAACTAACACCATCCTTAAATGTTTTATGTTACAACATCTTATTATGTAAATTTGTATAAAGTAGCTATAACAGCTAATATTTTGTGTATTACCTACAAATGCTGACTGTGAAGGTTTACCGTTATTTAAGTTGGGTAGGGTGCTCCCAATAATATTTTAAATTATTACAGAAGACACAACCTGGGTCGTTTTTGTCAGAACTTGAAGTAATGATAGAGAGATGCAAAGCTCCGAGCCCCTAGTCAGCGATGCTGACAGTTAAATTAATGAATACACAAAATTTGAAATTGATATAAACAACAATTTTAATACCATTCAATAACAGTCATCTCTCAAATAAAATTCAAATTAAAACCCTATCACTCGTCTTTCACTCGACCAAGCGACAGCCTGGTTCTTCATATGACTTAGTGTGATAGATTTTCCTCCTGTCTTGTGTCCCTACTCATCTGAATTATCTTTCTCTGGACTGGTAATCCAATTCATTCCATTCGGTCTAACTTTAGTTTCCGTTCTTCCTTTTTCTTTGTCTCCCAGCGACCCGGACAAACTACACTAGGGTATTTCCCTCTGTCTCATACAGTTCCTCTGGTTCCTAAAAGCTTCCTGTATTAATACACGAGGACATTAGCATTGCATATTCCTCTAGCTATCTAAACTCACAATAAAACAACAATATCATCAGAAAAGCCATTACCTTCTTTGGTCACGCATTCGTGCACATCGAAATACCCAATCTCTCAGATATGATGTACACGGCATATATAGATTCTCAATTTTATTATACAGAACAATATCATATAATCAGAATCATTTCTGTACATTGCACTTCAACAAAGTGTGCGCAGATATCCAAATATCCATGCGCTGATATATCCTTACACATGATACTCCTACAAAGTATACACAAATAGTCAAATCCCTATTAACTAATGTTGCACACCGTAACCATTATACAAAGTTATAATTCAATTCAACATTTGCAAATCTAAAATATCAAATGAATAAATGCACAAAGTTATTACGAACTAACCAAATAGCGAATTACAATATTAATTCTTTACATAGACATCGCTCATATATCAAAATATGCATGTAGATCAAACACTACGAATGAATCAAACCCTAAACATGGTAATTCTAAAATACTTAAGTATACATAC
The DNA here is from genome assembly GCA_029339505.1 of Unio delphinus. Classification (NCBI taxonomy): domain Eukaryota; kingdom Metazoa; phylum Mollusca; class Bivalvia; order Unionida; family Unionidae; genus Unio; species Unio delphinus. Next base: position 6,626,580 of record JAQISU010000058.1, read on the forward strand.
TGCAATAATTAAAGTACAATTACTTTGCGTAATAGATTACAGCGATCGAGCAAATAGTAACTGACATGCACTGAAGCTCATTGTAATTCTCAGAATAACAAGTTTCCCGGCAATTTCAAATGACGACCGAGTATCTTATCTTCTCTTATAATTCACGCAAGCTGGTTTAGCGACTACTAACGTTTAGTTCTCTGGATAATATATTTAAGCTTGCGATTCTAATGTTGCCCACGCCTTGCTCAATTCCGAGTGGATGTTGATTCACATAATTATCAGACACTGCCCTTCCCCAACAGTCCGTCAAGGAGGGATTTATGACCCCCACTTGATGTTCCTTTGATCCGAACACAGGATTTCAACACTTATCTGTGAATCATTTTATGGCTATATTATGTAACTGGCTGCCCAAAATAAGGCGCCAGCCACTAGTTCCTATAGCCATGTCAATTAACTGGCTTAATACCTCATTGTTCGCCGAATTGACCTTCATGCATATTTACGGCGCGAAATCATTAGCCTTAGGATTTAGCATATACACATTGCAATCTGGTTATCCCTTACAACGTGACACTGACATTAAATACAGTCATTTTACTGTTACCTTCATCTGAGCGATATGCAGCACAAAATAAAGATTTTATACAAGGCGTTTGGGATTTATAAAAGCCATTCTCATTTTATACAATTAAATTTCATCGATAAGGCCAATAATTACGTTTGCGGATATTAAATTCCTCCATGCATCTTTTCATCGGCTGTCTGGCTTAGTAGTGACGATACGGAAACGTATTTAAGGAAATATCAATTGTTTTGGCCACTAGAAACTAACATATTGTAGCAAACCAAGAAAGAGGAATGCATCAATTAATACAGAATACAAGAAGGGATAATGAAATAAAACTGTTTAAAAAGAGAAGTGAT